>JAZAVJ010000008.1:0-339704 GCA_037954315.1 Neonectria punicea
CAGCACCTTGACCTGAACGGAACCAACGGAACCAATGGGACCGGGCCTTCGACTGTGGTAAGCATCTTGGAGGAGAAGGCGATTGGCATGTGAAAGGCAAGCAAGTGTACAGCGGCTCTTTCATGAACTACCTTGGCCACCCGCACCGAGTGTCAAAGTATATCAGCACTCTGCCTGTGCAATTTGACTTCGACAAGCTCCACGCTATAGTAGTGGAAGGCTCTCTCAATGATTACGTTACATACACGTCTGTTGAAGACATTGCGAATGTGGTCGCTCGTGCTGTTGATTACGAGGGCGTATGGCCAGTAGTTGGAGGCATCAGCGGAAGCCGAGTGACGAACGCAGAACTTCTCCGAATGGGAGAGACAATCCGGGGTAAGTGCCTGCGGTTTTCGCAACTCCGTTGGCATGATCTAATACTGATAATCCATAGGCAAGCCATTCACAGTGGACTGGCTCAAGTTGGAGGACCTTGAATCTGGGATTCTCAAGACAGACGCCTATGCTCGGCTGGACATCCCGTCTATCCCAAAAGACCAGGTTGAAGCGTTTTCTAAGACGGCGGCAATTGGAATCCTAGTTTCCACAGGTCGGGGTGTTTGGACGGTTACTGACGAGTGGAATCAACTTCTGCCTGATTATAAGTTTACCCAAGTTGAGGAGCTCATCAAGAAGCTATGGTGCGGGGGTAGTGTGTAGCAACGTCGGGAGATGGGAACACGAACTTCAACAGTCACGCGACGTAACGGATGCGCTCAATGTGAGGTTATGGGGCGTTTCAACACGCGTGGGATATATGGTCGTGGCGGAGGGGCCAAGCAGGACCAGCTTTTTAGTTGTTCATCTACATTCTCTTGCTAGATCGAGTCTTAGTTTGAGGCCCGTCTTACACATAGGTACCGAAGAAATAGCGCTGCAGTGTGTAGACATTAGTACACGAATCCGAGTGCTCCGGTTAAGGTTGTGACTTTGGTATTCTAGCTACGCTAGCCTCGACTGAGAGCAATGCCATTGCGCCGCGTGCCCAATGTGCCTCTTGATTTAGCAAGACCCGGCTGCCATTTTGATGCTATTTCACCTACCTAAGGAGAAAACCCCGAGGGACAAGTTTCTTTCATTATCAGGGTGCGCACGCGGTGGTGATTAATGCGGGACGCTTTCGTCGAAGCTAGTCCATAGCATATTGGCTACAGCGGGCTCTAGTAGTCATAGCGTATTAACTACGGCAGTGCATGGCGCATTAGCTGCAGCAGTCACAGCGCATTAGCTGCAGCAGTCACAGCGCATTAGCTGCAGCAGTCACAGCGCATTAGCTGCAGCAGTCACAGCGCATTAGCTGCAGCAGTCACAGCGCATTAGCTACAGTGGTCACAGTGCGTTAGCTACAGTGGTCATAGTGTATTAGCTACAGCAGCCATAATGCATTAGCCATTGCACCTTAATTATAGCGTATTGGCCATAGCAGTCATAACGCGTTCGGCAGAGCATTAGCAATTGATAGAGTTGCCTGGTTGGTTTTATTTAGAAGCCGGTTAGAATCGATTGGGCAGGCGGTAAGGCCTAGCGCTATGCCTTCGCTCACAGGATTTGCACCGAACCTTAAAGAAAGGTGCATGTAAGTATGGAGAGGCTGAATACGAATCGCTAGTCACAGTCGCCTTCGCCACCACCACTTCAATCGAAGCCAAATGCCCTCGTCAGCTTCTAGCCAACTTACGAGTACGCGTCAGCAACATGCTGATACCAAAACTAGAGCGCCTGCGTGTGCACCTTGGGGAATGGTATCCGCCTGCGCACACTGTCTCCTGGTTTCCACAACGGATTCGTAGACGGATTAGTTCTCGGGAAGAGACTATCAGCTTAGGGGATGTCTAGTGCTGTCAATGCTTGGTGGCGTGTCGCACCAAGGGGAGCTTCGGCCTTAATATCATCTAAGCTTTTGTTCTATCGTTGAATGGCGCCGAAAACAACAAACTCAATATGTTAACGGCGGTACGCCTCCGCCGAAACCCCAATCGGGACACGATCATGCTATACACAAACAATGAAAGCCTGGTCTCCTTCTTGAATGGCGGAAAATAAAGATGGCTCGGCCCGCCGCCACACGCTACAGGGGCCGGCGCTTGTCCCGTGAAGCCCGGCAACAAGCACCAAACCTTGGCGATGTTTCTCTAGGGTTAATAGGCTTCAGAGACGTGAGAAGTATACGAATCATCCTATTTTGGATTGTTCTAGCCCGACGAGATCAGGAAAGTTTCGACGGTAGCACGGGCTGATCCGGGAGTCCCGAGCAGGCAACTGCTCTATCAGTTCATCGTATCATTCATTGCTCGCGGTGGACTGTTGTTGTCATCTCTCAAAGCTGTATAAAAGGACTGCTGTACCACGATACAGGTTTGAAGCCGTTGTTTAACTCCACCGCCAACAACACTCACTCTTCATTCACCACTTCCTCCATCTTCGATATGACCAAGTTCATCCCCCTTCTCATTGCCGCTCTCGCAGGCTCTGCCATTGCTAGCCCTGCTCCACCAGCTGTTACTCAGCCTCCTAGTCTGGACAAGCGGGCAACTACCTGCACCTTCACGGGAGCGAACGGTGCGGCTGAGGCCAGTGCTTCGCAGAAGTCTTGCGCAACAATTGTCCTGAGCGATGTTGCCGTTCCCTCCGGCGTCACTCTCGACCTTGGCAGCTTGAATGATAACACCCATGTGAGAAGCGTCACCTTTACAGACCATGTGTGCGGAGAATATTGACAACTTGTCCTTAGGTTATCTTCAAGGGAACGACCACCTGGGGCTACAAAGAATGGGCCGGTCCTCTCCTCCGCATCTCCGGACAGACCATCACTGTTGACGGTGCTGGTGCTACCTTGAATGCCGAAGGTTCCCGTTGGTGGGATGGCAAGGGCACTGATGGAAAAGTAAAGCCCAAGTTCTTTTATGCTCATGGCCTGACTACCTCAACCATCAACGGCTTGCATATCCTGAACACCCCCCTTATGGCCGTCAGCATTTCTGATGTGAACGGCTTGAACATCAACGATATGACGATTGACAACAGCGCCGGTGACTCTGCTGGCGGTCACAATACCGACGGATTCGACATTGGCGACAGCTCGAGTGTCACAATCACCAATGCCAAGGTTTACAACCAGGATGACTGTGTTGCCGTCAACTCCGGAAGCGTAAGCTAATAGAGCCTTCCACTTTCCAATGCCTACTGACACTGCTACTCAGGATATCACGTTCACTGGAGGCCTTTGCTCCGGCGGCCATGGCCTGTCCATTGGCAGCGTTGGTAACCGTAATAATAACAAGGTTTCCAATGTCAAGTTCTTGAACAGTCAGGTCAAAAACTCCGTTCAAGGTGAGAAATGATTTTTCGTGAGACCTGTGAAGTGTTTAAATAGTGCTGACTGGGAGTAGCTATTCGAATCAAGACCGTTACTGGTGCTACCGGCTCGGTGTCCGGCGTCACCTATTCTGGCATTACCATGTCTGGAATAACCAGGTAAGTGCTGTGTCTATTGGATAATCTCAGACTCCGTGCTAACTCATTCGCCAGCTATGGAATCATCATCGAGCAGAATTATAACGGAGGGGATCTTAAGGGCGACCCTACTAGTGGCGTCCCTATCACCGATCTTACCATCTCTGACATTACCGGCACCAATGGCGTTTCAGCCAGTGGCTACAACATCGTAATTGTATGTGGTGCTACTGGTTGCTCCAACTGGACCTGGTCCAAGGTTTCTGTGACTGGAGGCAAGACGTACGCGAGCTGCAAGGCTGTTCCCAGCCCCGCCTCCTGCTAGTTGCTTGGTGGAAATGGATTGTGCGATTATATTCAACGTTGATTGTGTCGTGTATAATCTTGTTGATTGAATAGCGCATAGTTAGATAGAAGTTTGCCAATCTCGCAACTAGGGTGATTATTTTACGACGTGGTCACAAATAATGGTGACGTGAAATGTGATGAACAGATCAATGTCTCGAAATATTTGTTAAAAGGTTTATTGACAGCTAAACTAGGGCTGTAACCAGAGGAGAAGGAACTAAAATGCAGACTGTGATTCAATGATAGACTACATGAAGAACAATACATATGGAAGAGGCTGATACAGGTTCGCGTTGGCGGGCACGCCAACAGGAACACAAAATTAAACTGATGCAAGCTCTAATCAAGAGTCAAGCTGATACAGAGACTCAAGCTTTGCGTCCTTTTGGAAGAACACGTAGCGTTTGGTCCACCAGGGAAGCCAGGTTCGTACTTGATAGGCGGCGTGCCTTCGTGTTGGGACGCCAAAAATGTAGTCGAGTTCCTCAAGGGTTCGTTGCCTTGAGCCAGCATGTCAGTTGCTTTATCCCGTTCATTCAGCATGAATCATGTACTCACTTTGTTTCAGGAATGATGAAAAAGATGACAAAGAAAGCAAGCAGATTCAGACCAGCGTAGAATCCAAATGCTCCGGTGGGCCCGATAGCGGCGAGTAGTGACGGGAAGCTGAGGGTCAGCGCGCTACCAACGGCATTGTTCACACAAATGGTGAAAGCACCTCCAATCTCTCGATGAGACAGGGGAAAAGACTCTGAGAAGTAGATGGAGGGAAGAGGGCCGATACCTAGTGTCGTTGTCAGTCGCGAGAGGTTTCAGCAGGGTTGACCGAGCACAACATACCAGGCCCGTACATGGCGGTAAAAAGATAAATGAAGAAGGCAATCAAGGGCACTCTCGCCCCAACGCTGTCGTCAATCAAGAAACACAGTCCAGCGGCCAAAAGGCACCAGGCCATGTTTGGGAAGGTGATCAAGAGGAGGTTCCGGCGGCCAAACGTGTCCATCATGTACACAGCTGGGAACGCAAAGACAAACATGACGAGGCCGAACCCCATCGACGCCAGGAGGCATTGTTTGGGAGAGTATCCAGCCTGCTCAAAGATTGTTGAGGAGTAAAAGGCCATGATGTTGATACCTAAGAGAGGAGTCAGGTTAGCAGTGTACACCGTCTTCACGGCGTGTGTCCGTACCAGAAAATTGTTGACTGATGACGATCCAGGCACTCGCTACAGTGGCACGACGTAGGCGCGGCACGGCGACCAAATCCAGCATTCGTCGTCCCAGAGTCTGACCGCCAAAAGCATCCTCCTCTTCCAAGACCTGTCGGTACGCGTAGTAAAGGTCACGGGCTGCAATGGTTTCGCTGTTGCGGATGCGGCAAAATGACCTGAAGGCATCTTGGAAGCGGCCCTTCTTCATGTGCCATCTGGGCGACTCTGTTTTCTCGTCAACGCCAACTCAACTTGACCACCGAAGAGCGACTTGTGCTGATGACTTACCGGGACAAAACCAGACAAAGATGACAACGGGAATGGCGGGTGCAAAAGCGGCAGACAGCTGAAATCGCCATGCGAGGTCGCCAATGCGGAACCAGATCAAGTTTGAGCAAAATCCGATGAAGATGCCAAAGGCGACCCAGAGCTGGAAGCTGGTCACAATGCCGCCACGAATAACGGCGGGGGCAACCTCAGCACAGTAGATGGGGATAGTCGAGATCTTTATGCCCATGCCAATACCCATGAACAGCCGGCAGAGCATCAAGCCCCACCAGTTCTGGGTGAAGCCTTGGGCGAGCACCGGGAAGATGGCAAAGAGACCAGTCAGGAAGATGGTCCCGCGGCGACCCAACAAGTTGTTGATAGGGTCGGATGCCCAGGCGGAGAGCAGACCGAAAAGGGTCGGGCCGGCGTTGATGGCACCCACCAGCATGTGATTATCCTGGATGCCGAACTCGACGGGAAACGACAGGTTCGCCCCATTTGCACCGGTGTTGTCCCAGCCTTGAATCGCAGACCCAAGGGAACAAAGAGCGATGGCGTAGTACATTTGACGTGGTAGGTGCCACTTGTGCGTGACCTCGCGTTGAAGCAAGTGCTTGTCTTCCTCGGTCAAGTCGTCGAGTTCTTCGTAGGACTGGGGGTTTTGGGCAGCCAGGGCCCCGCGATAGAAAATGTCTTCCTTGCCCTGGAAGCCATGGTCGCGGCAGAACGCATCGGTTTGGAGCTTTAGGTCCTGCTTCGAAATGCCAATGAGAGGATTGCGGATTCTGAGACATCGGTCAGAGGGGGCGTTTAGCAGACATGGAGGTTGGAACGGCGAGTCTTTACCTGGCGTTGACGTTGCGAGTGTAGTCTTGGTCGGTGTGCTCAACATGAGTCGCCTCGAGCCCCGACTTGACATCTCCCTCGAGATCAGACGCACGAGACATGGCTGGAGCAGTGCTTCAAAGAAGATGAACTCTGACAGTGGAATCTGACGAGAGAAGGTCTGTTATTGGTGGTGTCGGGGAGTGGGACTGCAATGAGGTTATGGAGGCTCTTATATAATTGGGGCAGTGGGTGGGCTCACTATGGGGTGCAGGCGATCTCCCTCATGGGGTAGTCTCGACTCCATCTCCCCATGGGGTAGCAGGATACCGAGGGCTTGTCACCAAACCCACTGGAGTTAGACCAAGACAAGGGCTTTCAGTCCCAACAGCAGTTCTACGTCACATGGGGAGGGGCCTGTACAGGGAACCAGGGCCTGCACAGGGCATAGGCAGCTAGGTCCTGTACAGGGCCTACGCAACCAGGCCCTGTACAGGGCATGTCCGGCCGGGTCCTGTGCAGGGCAGTCCTGTGCAGGTCGGACAGGGCCTGAATCATGTGAGGAGGGTGTGGAGAATGCCCTGCGTGTGTCCAGAATCATCAGGGCGAGCTTTCACTTCCATCAAACTGCCGGATATTAGACTTCTGTCATCCGAGTGGCTGGACAAGACACCGGCGTCGTGTCATCCGCGGCTAATGATAGCCTCACCGAGTTCCCCGCATTGTATCGCGAGGTGGGGCTTCGGGGCACAACACTCCGATGATAACTTCGACGAGTTGGTCATACGGTTTGATTGGTCAAGGGCCATTGACCTGTGCAGGTGGCCGAGGTGGACTTGCAGCTCGACACACGCAGGGCATGGACAACGGAGGAGCGTGATGACGTCTACAACTGTCCGCGGAAACTATCACATGAAGATGAGAGAACAATGGGTGCTATAAAGCGTGACAGGCCCTGGCCCGACTCACTGTGCGATTAACACACCACAGACAGCCAGCACAATCCTTCAGCAGGAATCGGCAAATACAAAGAACCAATCAACACACACAGCGTCCTAATATCATACACCATGGGAAGCGTCGGCACAGTAACATGGCTCGACAAGCTCGAGGAGCAGTGTCAGTCGATGCGATGCCCCCGTAAATGACCCCGGCTGACAAAAGTACAGTGAACGTCGACGTCGACTGGATGGACCCGGAGTACATCAAGGGAATGCCCATCGTGCCCCATGACCAGACCAGCAACCAGCTCTGGGTGGACATCCAACTCGGGGACGCCTCGAACCGGGACATGTTCCTGGAGACTGCCAAGGAGCTCAAGGACAAGGGATGGCTAGCCATCTACACGCGCATGGTGAGTCTCAGTAGCATGGGAAGGGCCTGCCAGCCTGGGGAAACTGCGCTTGCTCACAGGATTATTACTTAGGCTGTCTTGATGTGCAAGAAGAACATCAACTCGATCAAAGGCCGTGTCCTTCTCCAGACCCTTCCCTCCAAAGCCTACGACTTCCAAGCCACGCTTGACCATGCTCGGTTGTACGACAGCGAGTTTGCCCTCGCGGGTATTGGACGAGACCGCTTCTGTATCAAGATCCCCTCCACTGGGCCCGCCTTGAACGCCGCAAAGATTCTTTCGGCCGAGGGCATTCCCACTCTTGGAACTGCCCTCTTCGGTCTTCCCCAGGCCATTGCTTGCAGTCAGGCCGGGATGCTGTACATCAGCCCATACTACAACGGTGAGCCGCCACGCTGAACAGGAGCACTCGAGAACCCGCTAACAGTCATTGAAGAGGTTCGCGCGCATGACGAGCCTGAGCTCTGGCCCAACGTCAAGGACCCTGCAACCGAGCACCCCATGTCAGCCCGTATCGTCCAGATCATCGAAACATACAAGCGGCTGTACAAACAGACCGGAAAGCCACAGCCGTTGGTGAAGAACGCCAGGTAGACTCTCCACCCTTGATAGGCGAGGCAATCGCTCACTAACGCTGTCCAGTTTCATCACGGTCCAGGAGGCCATGGCAGCAGGCGAAATGGGCTGTCACTCTGCCACCATCTCCCACACGGTTCTGAACGAACTCGCGAAGCTGCCGTGGGATGGCAGCGACCAGCCCGGGGCCCATGTGCCCAAGCCCGTCGATGTATACAAGGACGCTGGACCGTGTCCCGAGCGCCTCAAGAAGCTTGCCAACGTTGACCCTCTTGCAGCAGCCGAGTGGGATGGGAAGCTTGCTTCCACCGACATTGACTACCTGGCCAATGGCGGCGAGGCTTTGCAAAAGGCCATTGAGGCGGACCCCGTGACAACTGCGCGACTGGCTGATGCGTTGAAGCTTTTCACTGGAGGCGAGGAGCGCAGCAAGTCCAAGGTGGAAGAGGTTCTGAAGTTGATCCAATGACTTGCTGTCTGGCGAGTGATTCAATCACCAAGGATAGTAGTGTAACTAGGTCGTATAAATACATTGCTCTTAGCCACCATCTGAGGTTTGAATCCGCCGTCGTATTTTTCTAGCTTATTCCAGCGCCCAGGTGCCTTTCGCCGTCGGGAAGGTAGCCCGGCGGTATAGACACGACATCTTCAAGCTGGGCAGGGGCAATTCTGGGCTCGAGCTGAAAAGCCATCGTGTCCGCGTCGTAGAAGGTGAACTCTTGACAGGGCAATACATTCTCCGCGTCCAGTAGCTCGAACGATGCACTGTAGGGGATTGGGAACGGGCCGGTGACAAACTCGTTGATGCCCGACGCGTCTTGCGTTGGGCGCAGGTTTCCTGGAGGCATGGGGTTGGAATAGGACTCAGAAATGGGATCATCGTTCGCTATGCCCCAGTCTAAACCCAGAGGCATAGGTTCATCCCTCGGTCCGGAAGGTAGCAACGGTGGGACGATCGAGGGCACAGGGACGGATGTGGTCGATCCTGTCATCAAGCCTTGGCTCGCGTCTTGAGGAGTACTGGTGACAGCCTCATCATCATTACTGTGATCGTGCCCATCAGTCCCTTCATCACCGGGACTACAACTCATAGCCTGAGTGGTCTCGGGTTTCCGGAATGTGCTTCCTTCCGCTGGTACTTTGGCCTCGTTCTCCAACTCCACAAGGCCGTCGAGATGAAGGTCAACGGCCTGTGGCGCTCGGAGAGGTGTGCCTTCCAACTGGCGGCGGGTGTTCACCTCGGCCAGGATCTCGTCGCGCTCTTGGAGTAATGCCCGGATGTCTCCAAGCGCATCAAGACATCTCCGATGCAGAGTCTGGCAGCGGGTGATGCTCTCCTCGACGACGATGTGCTTCGAGAGGCGCTGTGGATCGCACCCGGCGAGCGCCGGAATCTGGCCAGCGAGCTCCTGAAAGACTGTCAATACCTAGGTAGAATACCGACGAAACCGGAAGTGACTTGCATTCAACCTCTCCTTGAAAGCTTCCCGACGGCTCTTCTCGAAGATCCGATGAGCCGCCCGATCGTCAGGAGTGAACTTCCGCACGCGCTTCTTACCGGATTTCCCCGGCGGCCCAGTGGCTTGCATCCTAGTGGCAGACAGGAGTTTCTTTCGCGCTGCAGCGAGCATGGGGGCCCATACTATAAAGAGAAGCGAGGGATGTGCTATGCGGAAGCTGCCACAGCCGAACAATATGATGACAGGATGGTTGAAACCAAGACGTGATGAGGAGCTAAGACCGGAAGAGGGGGCTTGAGGGGGTGAGGAGACGGATCGGCGCGGAGAAGTCCCATTTTGACTTGGCTATTCTTTTAAGTGAAACCCTTGCTTGGGCTAACTACGTCATGTTTGCGCCTCGCTTAGTGGAATGTTTTGATCTATAGGGTAGACATCTTCCAGCGTTAAGATTTTATACTAAAAGTATAGATTATTAGGTAGTTGACCTTTATTCTGCGAGGTCGTTGAGGTGGCGGTGGCAGTGCGTGCATAGCCTGGCAGCGACACCATCCCCGGCTGCCCCTCGACCGTCTCTCTCCCCTCTTCTTCCTCCCATACCCAAATACAAATCGGCCGAGAAACAGTCAGTTGCGATAATCGCCCTTCATCGGACGCCTTTCAGTACGTCATTCCGCCCTATCTACCTCTACCCCTACCGACGCTTACACCCCGAGCAAAGCCGCGCCTGTGGATCATACCAGATCGACATCTCGCCAAGATGGATGGGAGACGGCCTTGGCACGAAGACCATGCTGAGACAAGCTCCCCTCACCCTCCAAAGCGACAAAAGACACTTCTCAACGACCTGGGCAATAGGGCTCATGAATCGCGAAACGGGTCGCTCACTTCGCATGATCAGTACACCATCGCCTGGATCTGCGCGCTGCACATAGAGATGGCAGCAGCTCGCGCCATGCTCGACGAGGTGCACGAAGACCTACCAAGGCCTAGGAACGATAGCAATACCTACACGCTCGGCAGCATAGAGCACCATAACATCGTCATTGCGTGCTTGCCAACGGCCCAGTACGGAACAAACAACGCGGCGAACGTCTTGACACACCTGGTCCGTACCTTCCCGTCGATCCACCTGGGTTTGATGGTGGGTATTGGAGGCGGGGTGCCGAGTAAGGCCGATATACGTTTGGGCGACATCGTCGTCGGAACGAGGGTGATGCAGTATGATATGGGGAAGATTGTTAGAGACGGACAGATCCAGCCGACAGCGATCCCAAAGATTCCCCAACAGCTGCTCGGCACAGTCGTATCCACCTTGCGATCAAAACATGAGCTAGAGCCCAGTCGGGTCCCATCCATCCTGCGGGAGAAGTTTGAGGGACACTCCGAGTACGGTCGCCCGAGCTCACCAGATTGCCTCTTCTGCACGACGTATGCTCATGTATCTTCAGCGCCTGGCTATGACGGATGCGACCATTCAAAGCTGGTGCCACGAAGCAGGCGGATGACGGATGATCCGTTGATACACTATGGTGCAATCGCCTCAGGGAACCAAGTCATGAGGAATGGCATTGTCCGAGACAACGTTGCTCGACGAGTAGACGTCATATGTTTCGAAATGGAGGCTGCTGGCCTGATGGATATTCTCCCTTGTCTCCCAATCCGGGGAATCTGCGATTACTCAGACTCTCATAAGAACAAGGAATGGCAGAGATATGCCGCTGCTGCTGCGGCTGCATACGCGAGGGAATTACTGGCGGTGCTACCCGTGGCCGAAGTGCGTGAAAAAGCTGCCTACGTGCCCAAGCCTCGTAAGTTCAGTGGTCCTGGGAGCATGTTCTGGTCATGGTGGCTCACATCCAGTGTGTAGATCGAGATTTATCGAACGATCACCGGCAGCGATTTCTGGACTCCCTCAAATTTGACCAGATGGGTTCTCGTAGATCGACTATCAAAACCGCCCACGCCAAAACATGTCAATGGTTTCTCAACCACCCTGACTACCAAGCATGGCTTGATGCCGGAAAATTAACGCAACATCATGGCTTTTTGTGGATCAGTGGCAAGCCAGGTACGGGCAAGTCGACTATCATGAAGTTCGCATACTCGAGAATGAAGAGCAAGGCCCGCCGCAAGCATTCTATCATTGCTTCTTTCTTCTTCAACGCTCGGGGAGAATACCTGGAAAGATCGATCGTGGGAATGTACCGATCTTTGCTACTCCAGCTGCTTGAAGGCTATCCCGATCTCCAGACAGTCTTGGATGATCCCGACCTTGTTTCCCTGAGTCA
The DNA here is from genome assembly GCA_037954315.1 of Neonectria punicea. Classification (NCBI taxonomy): domain Eukaryota; kingdom Fungi; phylum Ascomycota; class Sordariomycetes; order Hypocreales; family Nectriaceae; genus Neonectria; species Neonectria punicea. Next base: position 11,827 of record JAZAVJ010000008.1, read on the forward strand.
GAGTGGCTGTCCTTGCTTGAACGTTCTGAAGGACCTTTTTTGCAACGCAGTTTCCGCCCTCGGTCAACGCTCGTTTACTTGCTTCATCGATGCTCTCGACGAGTATGATGAACAACAAGTTATGGATATGGTCCAATACTTTGAAGACCTAGCAGAACAATCCACAGACAACCGCATTGCGCTCCGAATCTGTTTCTCTAGTCGACATTATCCCTACATCATCATACGACGGGGGATCCGACTCACGCTGGAGGACCAGCCAGGTCATGCCGAAGACTTGGCAAACTACGTCGCAAGCCGCCTCCGGATTAAAGAACCTGCGCTTGTCGAAGAGCTGCAACCCCGACTTCCCGGGAAAGCCGCTAGTGTTTTCCTGTGGGTCGTCCTCGTTGTCGATATTCTCAACAGAGATTATGGATGGGGTGGACTAGCTCTGAGAAAGAGACTCGCAGAAATACCGAGCGACTTGAGCGAACTGTTCAAGGACATCCTGAGGCGTGACAATGAGAATATGGAGGATCTCCTGCTTTGTGTCCTCTGGATTCTCTACGCAAAGCGGCCTTTGCGACCGACAGAGTTCCACCATGCTCTATGGTCTGGTTTGTCACTGCAAGGTCTGGCCGATCCCGAAATTCCAGATGTCACCGCCCCAGATGCTAGTGACAGGGTTAACAGATGTGTGATCAGCTCCTCGAAAGGACTTGCTAAGATCACGAAATCCTCGCAGCCAACCGTGCAATTCATACACGAATCCGTCCGAGATTTCCTCGTCAAAGACAATGGTCTACATGAATTGTGGCCTGATCTTGGATTTGATTGGGAGAGCCCAAGCCATGATAGACTCAAACAATGTTGCAACTCATACATGAATCATACCCTGGTGCGTGCGTCTGTCAGCAAGCTGCCGTCAGAGGCCAAATCCAACGGGCAGACGGAAATCTCAAAGTACCCGTTCTTGAAGTATGCCAGTCAGCATGTTCTCCGCCATGCCAACGCCGCGGCGAATGCGGTTCCTCAAGACGAGTTTCTATCTCGTTTTCCCGTTCCCAACTGGATCAGTATCATCAATCTTTTCGAAAATTTCAAGGTTCGTAAATACAGCCTGGATGCAAGTCTCTTCTATCTTCTCGCAGAAAAAGGGTTCTCGGAGCTCATCCGCACGAGGCTCAAGGAGGATCCGCATATTCATGTTTTTGGGGAGAGATACGGGTACCCGCTGTTTGCCGCTTTGGCCAACGGGAATAAAGATGCTGTTGCTGCTCTTCTGAACTCGCCTTCGAGCATCTGTAACGGAGTCGACATTACAGAGGGTCTGAACTGCAGGAAAGACTTGAAAGAATACAAAAATCGAACACCGCTATCTTGGGCTGCCCAGGATGGGCGGGCAGGCATTGTCAAGCTGCTTCTCCAGACAGGGACGACCGCCAATGAGGTGGATCGGGGGGGCCGAACGTCACTTTCACGGGCCTCAGAGAACGGCCACGAGGCGGTGGCGAGGCTTCTTATCGAGAAGGGAGCAGACGTTAGCGCCAGCGACATGGACGGATGGGCACCACTCTCAAGGGCCTTAAAGAACGGCCACGAGGCAGTGGTGAGGTTTCTTATCGAGAAGGGAGCAGACATCAATAGCAGCAATGAATTTGGATGGACACCACTCTTATGGGCCTCAAACAACGGCCATAAGGAAATAGCAAGGCTTCTTATCGACAAGGGAGCAAACGTTAACGCCAGTAATAACTCTAGATCGACACCACTCTCAAGGGCCTTAAGGAACGGCCATGAGGCGATAGCGGCGCTTCTTATCGAGAAGGGAGCAGGCATCAATAATAGCAATGAATTTGAATGGACACCACTCTTACAGGCCTCAAATAACGGCCATAAGGAAATAGCAAGGCTTCTTATTAATAAGAGAGCAAACGTTAACGCTAGCGATAGCTTTGGATCGACACCACTTTCACGGGCCTTACTAAACGGCCATGAGGCGGTAGTGGGGCTTCTTATAGAGAAAGGAGCAGACTCAGCTTGAATCAGGCTGGCTGCTAATGTTACCATTCAGAAAACTTTACAGCATCCTCGCCTTGGTTCGTCTCAACGTGTGCCTTGGATTGTTGGCTTTTTTAGTGACTATCTTAGACATTCAACCCTGTAGCGTGTATCGTACGATCTGTAGAACCATAGTTGCGAATCTAAATACTGGCCTTGCTTAAACAACGTATCTAAATCCCGGGCGTGCCACTCCTTGCGGTGACCCCAAGTCCGCCTTTCCACCTTCTTCTGCCACCTCTGCCCTCTGCCTCTCAACTCTTTCAAGCTTCTTGTTTTCCCACTTATGAAGGTAACGAAGTAAAAGTGCGAGCAGAGCTACCACCACACAGATCGTCGCATTAGCACTACCCCCAGGTCTGTACTGTGGACCATCGGCACTGGGGTACATGTATGCTCCGTATATGGTTGCAGTATTTCCAATCATGTTGCAAATGGCAATGGCGGCTGAGCGTTTGACCAGTGGACGGGGAAATGAATTCGCTACCCACGAGACAATGATTTGGTCTGTAGAGGACGCGGATAACCATATGTTAGTGCTGAAGACGACACAAATCGAGGTGCACGACCACGGTGTATTCACTCACAGGAAGACACAGCACCCATTGGCATGAGAAACATGGCGAAGAAGCGTGCTCCAACGACCGTAGTTCCGGCTGCGATGGCGTTCCCGATGGCTGCCACAAGCATGAGACAGATGATGTGCAATGATCTATCGTTTGTCCTAGCCGAACTCAAGGTAACGCAAATTGAGAGGAGAAAAGTCGCAAACTGTCGTCGAAACCCGTCTTGTCAGAAAACACGCAATCAATGGTTGACGTAAGGAGCGACCTACCCAAGCCGGAGCTGTAAGCCACAGCGTAACGATCTTGCCATAACCAAGTGTGCCCACAATGGTCGGGAAGAAGTACTGGAACGTCTGAGAGAGCAAGCTCACATGCTGCATGAGAAGGAAGACATACAAGCGGTAGTCACAGACTGCCATCTTGACGCCATCCCACACAGTCTGTTCCCCGTACGTATCGACCTCGTTGATATCCTGGGCTAGCCTCCACGCGGCAAACGCGCTCTCTTCTTCGGACAGCCATTTCGTCGTGTGAGGGTAGTCGGGGAGAATGAAGGCGGCCAGCATGGAAAAACCAATCGCGACCACACCTTCCTAAGGTAGGGTTGTTCTCTTAGTCCAAATATTTAAATCTTGAGCCTGCGTTGGCTGAGAAAACTCACGATGATAAATAACCATCTCCATCCACTAATGTCCTGGGCCCCTTCAAGCCCTCCTAATATCGCCGCACCGAGCAAGCCCCCAAACATGTTGGCCAACGCATTTCCTGCGTAGAGCCAAGCTATTCGTCGGGTAAGCTCAGCGCGTGTATACCACGAGCTCATGAGGAACACAGCCCCGGGGAAGAATGGAGCCTCCACAAAACCAAGGAAGAAGCGAATGACAACGAGATGCGTAAAGGTGTTTGCTCCGGCATTGCACGTCGAAACCACCCCCCATAGGCAGCACGAGGCGCTAAGATATAGAGACGGCCGCACCCGGGTCAGCAGAAGATTGGACGGGAGCTGCATAAGCAGATAGCCGACGAAGAAGATGGAGGTGGCCAAGTTGAAGTCGGTGCCTGTCATCTTGAGGTCTTCTTCGAGAGTTCCTTGGCGTGCCTGGGCGAGGTTGGATCGATCGAGGAAGTTGAGTAGGTACATGATGACGAGGGTGGGCATGAGTCGTAAGTCAACCTTCCGGAGTAGTTTCTTGTCGAAGTCCTTTTGCCATTCTGGACTCTGGCCATTGAAGCGTTCCGTCCAGACGTTGAGGTTTGATTTGGGGTCGGATGGGGAGGTTGCATTACCACCAACACTCATCGTCTTGGTCTCCTCCAACTCGACCGACGCTTTTCCGGTCTCCATGTTTGTTTTGACGGTGGTTTATCGAGAAGCACGTTGAATGTTCAATTCTCCAATGCGGGTTGCTCTTGGACCGGTTTTGATTAGAACACTGCGAATATGAGTTTCTGCACTCGATCAAAGGTGCCACGTTCTATGACTTAAGGAGAGGAGGGGTCTTGGCCATTTGTTATAAAGCGGGAGGCATTCAAGATCATCGGCCGAGGGTAAGATCTTCCGGATTTAAATCCGCCCGCTTTGATAGATCATGTCGTCAGACAGCGAGGAAAAGTCAGTCAGGAACCAATCATGGACTTGGACACAACTGCCGGGTGTTATCAGCGGTGGTAGGATCTGCATACAATGTAACACTGGCCATACCGGGCAAAACCTCCGACGTGCTCAGTGCTGCATTTGGGCAAGTCTTCCCCGCACTCACTACAGTAATCTGCAATTGTCATCCGGTTGCAGTCTGGGGAAATAGTGTAGAAAGGTCTTGCACTAAGAAGACCTGGTCTAAAGGAGGCTGGTAATTAGACTGGATAGCCTCGGTCCAGATAGTCGCTCTTCGGCGCGCAGCTCCGAAGCAAAAGTAGTGAACAATACTATATATTTCTAAGTTAACTATCTCCAAAATTGAACGTCCTTCCACTCGCATCTTTTTCGCCTTCATTAGCAGAGCAGCGGTGGGCGACGCAGTGATAAACCATAAGTACAACACACGGTATCCCTGTCGATGCGCTATTTAGGCCTCCGTGTGTCCGAATGACCTTTTCCCCTTTCCTGCACCATACCAATGCAAATGGCTGACTCGAAAGTAACGCTAATTAATACTCGGATAGTTTTCTTCAACTGGCGCATTTATTCGGCAAAGACGCTACCTTTCCATCAAATTCGCATTTTCATACCCTTTGCCTCTGAAGATCAATCAGCAACTTTAGCACAATGGTTGGACCTGATTCCCCACAAGACCCAAACCTCAAGCCGCTTTCAGGCAAGGGGAGGGGCCTTGTAGCTCGTTCCTACATCGCCAAAGGGACACGAATTCTTCTCGAGAAGCCTCTTCTCATTTCCCCAATCATGCCAGCGGAGCTGCTTGAGAAAAGCTTAGCGTCCAAGTTGAAATTACTATCGAAAGTCGAGCAACGGCAATTCCTCTCGCTCCACAATAACTTCCCTAGCAGGTGGCCGTTCAGCAGGATCATAAAGACCAACGCTTTGCCCTACGGCAGCGAGTAGCCCATTAGCGTAGTTTACCCTACTATTTGCCTTATCAACCATAGTTGCCTACCGAATTCGCACAATAACTAGAATGAAGAGAAAGGATACAAGACTATCCATACTACTCCCCCCATTAAGGCTGGATAGGAACTCACTATTTGCTACGAAAAGGGTGGTCAGTTCAGTGCCCGAAAGGAGAAGTTACAGTAGTCGTTTGGCTTCCAATGCGATTATACTGTCTGCTCGCTTCCTACGCCCGAGCTGCATGCAAGTGACGCTCGCCGACTGGAGATGCAACGTTTGGACGATGCAATCGGCGACCCGCTCTGCATAAGAAATAACTTAGGTATCAGCTTGTCAAACTGCTACTCCTTACTCCAAGTTTTAGACAAGGAGTTCCGCGGCAGCCCTGGTGCACTTTTCCTAAGGGCCCAGTACGATGCGTTCTAAATCAGCATTGCATATGGCGACCAGGCTCGAGCGGCTGTTTTTGGCGAGAACGCATACAAAGGCAGAGTCATATGCGAGGGCGAAGATAGTCCAATAACGAAGAGGGTGAAGGGTTTCATGGAAACGCGGGCAAGTCACGGAAGTTTCGGAGTGTGTTCTATGCGCTGGAGAACGACGAAGAAATCGACGCTGGATGAGGATGAGTTCTAGAAATGGCTATAGAGCGGAGCAAGCAAATGAGATCCAAAGGAGACTGTCAAATGCCTAGCTTTAGTAGAGGGGGAGGGGTTGGTTTAAACCTGGGAGAGAGGGTCAGCAACGTACGAGGCTGCAGTACTCACGGCTCCGATCGTTTGAGAATTATAAGAAGCTCCCTGGAACATAAGATCCCGGCCAATCAACAGTATACTGTGTTTGTGAGGGTGACCCTAGAGAGAAAGAGAGAAAGAGAGAAAAAACCCAACACTCCGATTCGGGATTACTCTGAGATTGATCGTGTTGCTCCTAAGGTTACTGTCTGACTTTGGCTGTTACTAGAAGTGGCTCCTTGATTCCAGCAGTTGGCCATGAAACCCTCCTTGTGCCACCTTTCCTCTCTCTTCGCCATCAGCAAGCTCAAACTCAAACAATCGTAGAAGCGTGCTTGTTAGTTTATAGATGTTGGTCTGCGCGACGGTCTTGCCAATGCACTGGCGTCCACCCAAGCCAAAGTGCATCAAGTACCGCGACTTCTGGGAAATCTCGGGGATATCCCATCGCGAAGGATTGAAAACGTTATGATCGGTCCCCCAGGCCTCGGGGTTGTGGTGAAAGGCGTGGTTGCACACGGCAACGGATGTCTATGAGTTATGCGTGAGCGATGAGCACACTACCCAACGAACCGCCTTGAAGCTGTGACGTACACCTTTCTTGATGTGGCGGCCGGCTATGACTATGCCTTCTGGGGCTGTGACTCGTCTCGCCAATGGCATTGTGAAGACAGGAGTGATTCGAAAATTTTCCTTGACGCATTGACGAAGATAGGGCAGCGATGTTTCAACCGTCGCAACTGAATAGGCAGCTTGGTCCGACTCCAGTGGCTCCAATTTGTGGTCAATCTCTGAGATACAATTTTTGAGGATATCTGGAGCATGGAGTAGGTGGTACAGAAGGAGGGTGGTGGTAGCGCTTGTCGTATGGGTTCCAGCAATGCTAAGTTGGTCAGAGACTATAATCAATGGTTTGAGGCATGATACAAGACAAAGACGACTCACATAAACCCATACGCCTCGGCTTCCAAGTCAGATTGTTTCAGACGTTCACCGGAGTCCGGATACTTCGCAAGAATCAAGTTCGTCAGAATATCCTTCCTCTCTGCTTCCGATCCTTCTTTCTCCTGCTCCAGAGTTTTGACCCGGCGATCAACACATTGAGCAGCCAGGTTCGCGCAGTCGGCTCGTCCTTTGAACAACATCTGCAAGCCTACATGGGGGACTAGAGGCAGCCAGGCCCGGAGGGTTTTCGTCATGGCGGACCAGGCCCCCGTCACGGCACCAAGAAGACTGTGCTCCACGACAGGGGGGACAAGAGACTCATCGTCAGAGAGTTGAATGCCGAAAGATCGACTAAACGCGAGTTCGCCGAGAACGTCGATGGTATAGTAGTGGAGAAGCTTCTTGAGATCGAACGCTTGGTTCCTTTTGGCAAAGCCGGTGATTTTCTCGCGCAATATCTTGATATTGGCATCGAGGTACTCTTCCATTCCCTTGACATAATTGATGGAGAAACTGTGAGACATATGGCGCCTTCGAATAGCATGAACCTATAAAGATTGCCATGTCAGTCTCTACTAAGGAAAGTCCAGCCGCGATATGGATTCTCACCATCTCGTCTCTCATGCCAAATACATTCGGGATTTTAGCGCCGTAGGCATCGTAAAATTCGGTCTTGGGCATGGTTCGCCCGCCTCGCTGGTATATCAAGGGAATGGCTTCTTCAGCAGTAATACTCAACTTGTCTGGCCCATAGCGGACAAAAGGGCCATATTTTTCGTGCAACTCGGTCAGGTGGTAGGGCTGATTCAACGACAAAAACTCGCGAACCTGCCATAGATCAGTGAGAGACGCGAGGAAAGGCCCCGGGTATGCTGCTAATGGATGGAAGACACGCTGGTAGATGGCGTAAACAAGAAAAGCCAGTATGGCGAGGCTGGGCAGCAGGACAGAAAATGGAACATGTCCGCTGAATGGAGTAAGTAGCAGTGAGGTCATGGTGAAGAAGGGTTGGAGAAAAGCTGCCAGTTAAACAAGAAGTCGGTTTGCCGTAAAATATCACATTGTCGAACTGACAACGGGGTATATATATCACTGCCAGCTGCGGTGCGGTCAGGACGTAAAACTCACAGATGTGTCACAACTGATTTCATCGACGGCTGATTAATGAATGGCGTCGATCTCTTCCCTTGCTGCCCGTGCTGACATCTACTGAGATCAATGTTGGCCAATAGGATTAAGAACTACCGAGACGCCAAAGAATGCGGGGAAGTCGATTTGACTAGGCTCTCGGACGAGCTTCAGACTAGTCCAGCGGCAAGGCTTGGATGCTTGCAACCAGTCTTTTCGGACCAGACCAGCCGAGTCCATAGAAAGTCAGGTTCCCTCTTGTGCTAACTGAATTGCGAGCGGGGGTGGGCTTCTTCTGGGCCTGTGAATGATCCTCCTACCCTACTCCGTTGATGACGGTCTAACCGGCGAGCCTAAGGATTGAGCTCGCCCTGATTATGGCTGCCTTCGGACCGAGACTGAGTATCCCGAGCAACTTGTCGGTGAAAGTAATTCCTATTGGACGACCTGATTGCTGGGGGGCTTTGGCGTTGCGAGCCTCGCTTGATTTTGCGGGGTGGCGCACCCCGGATTTACAAGCGTCTAGTCTTATCTCTTCCCCGTGGGGATTATGTCTTGATAAAGACCTCTTCCTTTCCTGCCGTGAAAACATAAAGAAAACCACGGCTCAAGCACCAGAAGTCACCAGGCATCAATTATCACTTGGTTCCAATGTCTAAAATCGAACCCCAGGAGATTGAGCACGGCGTAAGTTAAACAATCTCCGTGCCATCCTCACATTGCCGATCGAGACCGTACTCACGAGAACATCTTCTTTATAGGGCCAAAACAGCCTGCCTTTCATATCTGAAGAGCACCGCGAGTACCTCATTCAGCGTCATGGAACTGCCAATCTGGATCCTCTTCCGCACATGGACGACGACGATCCTCTTAACTGGCCAGAACGCAAAGTAAGTATGAGCCTAGAGCTCCTGTGTTGGTCATCAAGATTCTGACAACGTGCGTTTAGAAACTGGTCAACCTCAGTCTCATCTCCTTCCATGCGTTCATGGCTACGTTCACAGCCGCTGCGATCCAATCTGCATTCGTCAACATCGCGGAAGATCTACACGTCACTGTCCACAAGGCTACATACCTCACATCGCTTGTAATCGCTATCTTGGGGGCTGCTCCTCTCTTTTGGCGACCTTTGGCCCATATCTACGGGCGCCGCCCAATCTTTTTGTTGTCACTTCTCTGCAGCTTGATTGGGAATATAGCTTGTGCCGTTAGCCACTCTTATGGCGCGATGGGACTTTGCCGAGCTCTTACAGGGTTCTTTATCAGCCCGGCAGCCGCTATAGGCAGTGTCGTTGGGTCGGAGACTTTCTTTCGAAAGGAAAGGGCACGATACATGGGCGTCTGGACGTCTATGGTAACGATTGGAGTTCCTATCGCCCCTTTCATCTTTGGTTTCGTCGCAATGAGGGTTGGCTATCGATGGATCTATTGGACCCTTGCTATCGTAAGCTCTAATTGACTTGAAGGATTTCACGCACTCAAGGCTGACGTATGATTATACAGGTCAACGCCGTCCAATTTATCCTCTACTTCTTCCTCGGCCCCGAATCGCGATACGTCCCTACTACCGCAGGACAACAGCCACAGGCGACAACGTTCCGGCAGAAGTTCCTCCATTTTCGAGCCATCGATCCAACACCGCTAAAGTTCATCGACTTCTTGCAACCGTTGATTCTCCTCGCCAGGCCATACATTGCTATACCTGCAGCATCGCACGCCATGATCTTCCTCTAGGGTAGTATCATGATTGCGATTGAGATCCCTCAGATCTTCCCGGAGAAGGCCACCGCCTGGAATATTGCACCATTGGTTGGCGCGGGCATTGCAGCAGCAGGTAATCAGATCGTCACGACCGTCATGGTAACCTACGCCGTCGACTGCTATCCTGAGGATGCCTCCGGCATTGGCGTCTGTATCTCGTTTGTGCGCCAGATGTGGGGGTTTATTGGACCTTTTTGGTAAGTTGTTTTTCCTACTCTTTTACATGGGGACTTCTCGTAGGACCCGTGTTTGAAAAAGGCTGTGACGCTTGAAAATCTGCCGTAGCAAGAAGTACTAACGGCAACCCGATGCTAGGTTCCCGGAAATGATCGAGGAAATTGGTCTCGGCCCAAGTTCGGGGATATCAACGGCAATGATGATCGGAGTCGCTTTTGTTCCAGTAGTTTTCCTTCAATGGAGAGGACATACCTGGAGGAAGACAAGCGACTCATCTGGACATGATTAGCGGGTGCTCTGATACTATGTTGAGCCCCAATTGCACCTATTGAAACTGTATACTCTGAAACAGCTTCAACTAGAATGGGCATATTTTACTTCTTAGCTCATAACTACAATCATCACTTCTTTATTCTATTCTAAGATGCTGTAATTGATCACATGTGACGGTAATTGGCTATAGCAAAAAGCGTACAAGTGAATTTGGGCGTGGAAGAATAATTCGCCACAAGCCGTGGCTCGCCTTCCCCGCACAGCTCCTCTTAGTCAGCCGATCACTTAAGACAATTCACTTGATAAACAGCCATTCCCCCGCAAAGGGTGATTGTTCTAAACGTACCCCTTCATTTGTATCCCACATACTACAAAGATTGACAACCTTGCGAACATCCAGGGCTTTGATCTTACGACAAAGCAGAGCACGATATGGTGACGTCGAACAAGCAACCACGGGCAAGCATCGCCTGCAACTCTTGTAGGCAAACAAAGGTCAAAGTCAGCATAGACCAGGGATTGCTTCCTTCTCAAATTCATCATAGCAAGACCCATACTGAACAGAAATTAGTGTGACGGCAACAAGCCTACTTGTGGACGGTGTTCCAAGCATAATCTTGATTGTGTGTTTGTCCAGAACCGTCGAGATCGGCGGCTGGATCGCCAGGAAGACCGGAAGTCAGTATTCGAACCCTCTCTTTAGCCCTGCAGAGTCTTTAGACATGGAAGTACTGACAGTGTAAGCTACAGCGCTCAGATTGAGCTGAGGAACAGAGTCAAGGACCTCGAAACCCAACTAGCCTCCACACTCGAGTCTCCGCAAGACAGAGACAGCAGCCTGGCTTCCCCAAGCCTGGATAATGACGATGGCAATAGCAGCCGGCGAACGAGACCACTTTTGCCGTTCTGCAAGAGTTCTCGCGGCTTTTTAAGCCGAGAAAAGGCCTCCACACCATCTAACGAGTCACCCGTCGATGTCCTCGCAACCGAGATATTTGATCATCCACCAACAGGCAATTTTGGCTATTTCGGGAAGGGGACAAAACTATTTGAACCTGCCTGCTTATATAGCTGACTTCATCTATAGGCCCCAGTTCCAATCACGCATTGTTCTCAGCCCTGACGGCAAAGGTTGTGAACTTGGGTTACCGAGCGATCGGCCAGAACCTGGAATCCTCCCCTCAAGGTCAAGACAATGCATTGCAAGACCAGCCTCAGCTTGGAGAAATACCGCGTACGCCACACGGAACTATTTCGAGTGAGAAAGAGGCAGGAATCGATTTCCCTAAACGGCAAGAGGCTCTTGAGCTCATCACCCTGTTTTTCGATACTGTCGGGGCTGTAACGCCGTTAATCAGCGAACCAACTCTGCTGAGGCAAGTGAACGAGTTCTATGCCCAGACAGGCACTTGCAAGATGACCCCTCGAGATGTGAAGGCTTTACTGAGCATTGTTTTCGCGCATGCCGCGGCCACAAAGGATGACCTGTGTCACTATGCTTTCTACTCACAAGCAGTGGCTTTTCTCAACGACAAGACGGCGCATCTGCCCAGCATCGTGTCACGTAAGCCTCCCCGTCATCCTCTTACGCAATTGAGGGCTGTGTTTAATACTCTATAGTCCAAGCCCTCCTCTTGCTCTGCATCTTCCAACAAAACAGGCAGCAGGCGATATCTAGCTGGACATGGCACTCTTTTGCAGTGAATATGTCGTATCAATTGGGCATTCATGCTCCTTCGTCGTACGAGACGTTAAATATTGATGACAAAGAAGTTCGTGCAAAACTCTGGTTTGCCGTGATTAACCAAGACAGGTATGCTTACAGCAACGGAAATCATGAATGACGAAGCTAAGGTGAATGTAGAGCATTGAGCTCGGCACTGGGAAGGCCAAGTCTAATCCCATTGGCCCATGTTAGCATGGACCTGAGTGATATTCTTGCTACCGCTCAGCAAGGAAGGCTCGTCAACCTATCGCGATCTAGAGAGGACTTGGTTTATTTCCGACACCTGATGTAAGTCAATCTCGCACGGAGCAGATCTACTAACAGGGCCTTACTAACGAGACACAGATCACTGCATCAAACCATGGGAGTGGCTATAGATTCGATATACAGTTCCAACATCAGCTCCTCCAATAATCTCATTCTCGAAGATCTCGTTCTCAAGACCATGGATCTTTCACGTCAACTCGACAGTTGGTATGCCGACGCTGGTTCCTCTAGAGTCATGGTGCCAGCCCTCGGATGCTCTCTCCGCTCGACCATCATCTTCGACAATTGCAAACATGATATCATGCTAACCATCTACTATTACCGGGCGGTGCTTCTAGTGAACGGTCCCCTTTTAGTCGAGTTTGTCCAGCAGTGAACTGCGGACGACATTATCCGGAAGCCTGGTATATTTGATGACGTAGCTACTTCGCTGCTTAAAAGCGACTTTATAGCGGCGAAGGAGCTTTCCCAGATAATCAAGGGTATTATGCAGCATAGGCCTGCATTTATATACTGTAATGCAATGTGGTGGACGTGCAATTATATTAGTAAGTCAACTTGCGGTCCTTCATGTCCAGCTACTTGCTGTAGAGTCAAGTTAAAGATAGATCGTTAATCGCGTTAGTCCTCACCTGTTGCCTACATTTCTTGGCCTTTTGGCTCTTGTCGGTCAACAATGGGGCTCTAGTTCTGTCCCTCGGGATATGCCAGTCAGATGTAAAAGCTTTACTAAACGAGACTCTGACTACCTTGAAGACTATTGGACGCGCAAGCATATGAGTCAAAAGGCCCACCGCTGTGTACAACACTACCTGGACTTCTTGACGACTGCAGGCAAGTTTGGTGCTACTTTCCCTACGCTGAGTAGTTCTATTTGGCTCAATTTTACGGTCTTGGATTTTACGGTCTTGGATTGAACTAATATCTGATCCTTGGCTAGGCTGTTTTGAAACACCCGAGGGAATGAGCATTTTTGGGGAGCCAACACCACAAATTAACGGGGATCAGTTCTCCTCGTTGCATGGCGGCTCGCCTTGGCAAACCCGGCTGGAATTGACGAGCGCTCTAGCTACTAATGACCTGTTTGACATGCTGGGTCGGATTTCACCGATCTCAATGACTTACTGGCTCAGGACAGTACCAGCATGGCAAATATGGATACGTTGGCCTCGATAGATACGTGGGATGCTCTATAGCTCTAGGTTGGCTGTGTAGTTATTTTGTTGCATATTGGGATGAGAGGAATAATAAAGGAGTTAAACGACAGTCAAGAGTTCAGAAAAACACTCCTTCTACATACGAGATATTCGGGTTATAAAGACCATAGTAATGAGCAACTAATAATGTACTATAAAAAGGAGCGGGTATAAAAGATATTAAAGGGTAAATTATAAGTTAGCTTTAGTTCAATTAATTCTTAAGTTTTGTTGGTGACAACGTATGTTCTTTATTTCTCAAGTCTGAAATATTGGTTAGTACGCCATGGAAGCGGAGAACAAGGAGATAATGTATACTGTGAAACCATTTGGGCCTTCATCCGCTATCTACCTTACGTTACGTCTATCCCCAGTCTTATTCGCATAATCTTCCATTATATCTCACTTAAACACAGACTGTCCCGGATTGGTAAAGTCATTGTCGTTCTCATGGACCCCATTTCGATGGATCCCTGCATGGCGACGCTGTGAAAGCGAGGATCAACGCCTATCCCTCAGGCAAATACAACTTCACAGACGATAGGGGAATTGCTTAGACTGTCGGATTAAAAGCTCAATCACACTGATTATTAAAGGTCACCATATTGTAGGCGCACAAAAATCCGCCATATAACACGGTTGATCATCGAAGCGCGGCGATGGTATTGACTTCGAACTTGGCTGCAAGCTAGATCAGCCACACCCAACAATAATAGGGACATCCAGAACTGTCAACTCAGCGTCATCAATCTATATTCTTTCCCAAAATGGCTGCTTTAGCAAAATTGTTCTTACTTGGTGCGATATAATTCGTAGGTGGCGATATCCTTGACTAGGTGGTCAAGACATTTCCGTTGTCTCGAGTGCACGCTCTTGTCAGAGATGTCGTATCGCCAATATATTAACCGCAACATAATATCAAGTTGAATTGCACCAGGGAATTCTGGACTCGGCTGGAGTGATTGAGGAAGACGGTGCTAGCCGGAGTCTCGTGAGCACCCGAAGTGTACAAATCCCGGGTTTGTACAAGCTTGCCACATAAAACCATGAAACCTTGTACATCGAAAAGAGCGTGGAATATGAGGTCATACTCATGTCGTCGAACTAATGCCAATAGCTCTTCAAGCCGAGGTACCAAACTTCTGGACTCGCCGTCACTGGGCCTTCCGGAGAGAAGGAGGCTGAGCAGGTATTTATTGTTGAACTACAGGGAGTTGAAAGTTTGAACTTTTTGAGGGCATAGCCTAAGATTATAAAGACTCGGCTTTGGGTACAAGTCCCACATCCGCCTGCTTAAGCAGAAGAGAGCACATATTTTCTCCTTCATTAACCCACTCTTCACTTAATGGCTTTGCAGGAAGCGCGATTGAAACGCTTGGGAGACTGCGGAATCCCAAGTCTGCTGCCAGATGATGGTTCAAGCCATAGGAAGGTGTGTTTTTACTGATGACAGGACCAAGATCAAGACAATCAGACTGGGATGCGTCCCGGGCTCCTCCCGTTACAGCCCGGATTGTTTACGAAGTACAAGGGTTCACTGGAACACAAGATCCCGGTCATTTCATGGTAATATAAGGTTCACGGAAATACCAAGATAGGAATGTGAAACACCTTTCAAGGATTGAGTGCCGTCGGCCGTATATCCTCACTTCGAGGGGAACTACCGAGACGCAGTTTGCTGATAATCTGCCAAAATTCAAGATTCATCTGGCCATTTGTGCATTTATTTCTCTGTTATACTAAAGTGCTCCACTCATCATTAGTCGCCTCGTCTTCACCAGTCAAGGATGGTTGCGAGTCAGAATACTGGTCAAAATCTTCTGAAGCCGCTGTCGAAGGGGGTGGTAGTGCCCCGTCATCTGTGAAGAACTCGATATCAGGCTGAGCGATGGCACTCGCTAAACTGACTGAAAGAGAGTCTAACTCTACGTCCTCGCCTGCAATCTGCCTGCGTCTCAGGTCTCGTCGTCGCTCCTGCCTCGAATCAGAACTCAGGAAGGGGAGATGTATAGACTCGGTGTATGCTTACTGCCTCTTGTTTCACCAGTTGACCGCACACTGAAATGAGAGTGCCGAGGCTGATGATCAAGGGAACGTAATGCCCTGTCGGAGCCATGGAGTAAACACCAACGACTTTGTTCCATCTTAGAGTCGCCTCGATGGCTGTTATGGATCCTGCGCAGGATCCCAGTTCCAGGGCAGCACAACGAATGCGGTAGAGTCTGGGTGTCTGTTAGCATCAAACCGTCCACGATCACTACTTTTACAAGACATGCAATGCCTACCTTCAGTCTCTGATATCAATCGGAGTTACCAAGCGTATCCCGCTTCTGCGCTTTGACGGAAGCCCGAACCATCGTCGAATACGACGATAACGCCGTTGAACTTTGCTGTAAGCTTTGTCTAGTCGTAGAATAAATCTAGAGATGAGTGGGGGCAGCTTAGTGGGCGCATTTACTGCCGTCTCCTGCTGGTTGATTTCTCGCTCATCCGACCTTGGAAAAAACATTTGATACGTAGCCGAGTCTCGAATAGAAAGCTTGATCTCTGAAACCAGGAGGAGGCCCATAAACGGGATAACAAGCACCAAAGGCAAAACAAGAGAAACCAGCATTTGCGTCAGGAAGTCTCTTAGAAAGCAGAAACTTGGGCTCGGATCCAAAACTGGCATAAAGAAGAACTGATAGGTTCCGCAAGGCATCCGAGAAAATATTTGATCATAGGCGTACCATATGAACCAGATCGCGTGGTAAACCATTAGCGTATGCGTTGTATACTGGATAGCTGTGTTCCAGTCCAGACCAATCCATTTCGCACGACTTCCGAGTCGTACTTGGCTTGGTGAAGACGCGAAAACGCACATAAAGCCTCCCCAGTACATCCAGTATAACATCTGGATCTCAATACTGCAAACACATGTCTCAGTGAAACTGAGTATAATGGTGGCTGCGCAGATGGAGATGTTGAATATCAAGTAGACCTTTCGAACTTCCTTGCGGCTCTCTGGAAGCATGTTGTTGGACAGAAGAGATGTTATCCACTGCAGGTATATACTGGTGCGGATACCTAACCCGTATAGGTCCTGGTTCCCTTAAAACCCCTGGTAGCAGAGGTTCAAATCACTCTGAATGGTAAGAAAAAGAGTTTCGTTGAATACAAGTTCCAAATCCGTCACGTTTGCCGCGATATTAATTCTAGCAAACTGCTTCATGTAGACCTCTTCAGTAAAAAGCGATGATTGCTGTGACGATGCGCGGGAATCGCATTCGTGAAAGGATTGAGGTTCAGGTCCGGTATGCCACGCTGACAGGGCATGGCTAGAATAAGGGTTTTGTGTCTCGAAACTGTTGGATGTGTCTGCAACTGTGCGATATGCCCATATCGAGAGTCCAAAAAGCGTTGGCCTGATAAGAACAGATATCCAAAAAGATATCGTCAGCAAATTGTGCCGATGGAACTCAGTTGCGAGTATCCAGTAGACGAGACCTAAGTAAATCGTTCCAGTCTCGAAGTTCCCAGCAAACAAGGCAAAGCGGACCAACGATAGTCTTGGAAGTTCTATAGGCCCAAGGAAGTCTTTGTTGAAAAAAAACCGTAAACTCCAATTAGACCAGCCACGCAAAGCGAAAAGACAAATAGCCGGAACATAACCCAATGAACTCGAAGGACAGGTGATTCGTCAACCGTTCTGATAAGCCCTCATAAAAAGAGCGGAGCTTCGTCCACTAGTCTGTCAGGAGTATCAGGTTCCAGACATGGAATTTGTGCGTCATCAGCGGCTCCTGCCGGCAAGGGAATGCTATTTTGGCCGTTGTGCAGTGTTTGACCTGGGATAGTATACGATTGCGGTGGGAGAATGTCATCAGGGTCGCCTTGAGCCGGGCGGAGAAAAACAGGCCTTGGCGACGCCAAATGCGATGTTTCAGCGTTTCCGTCCATAGCTTCGACTCCAGGGTTTCACCGCAAGGGGGAGCTTGGTGTAGAGGGCGTGGTTGAGTGTCTAGATGAAGGACTGGCCCATATCCATCTGCGTCAGAGTCAAGGGGCGCGATATGGCTGCGTGTAAATGATACTTGGTAGACGGTTCGTATATGTTGGCGACTGACAGGAACGGGAGGATGCTGTCAGTGTCCAAAGCGATCAGGCGAGGTTGGGTGGGATGCTGGTGGACATGGTAAGATTCTGTCATCACAAAAAGAAAGCTGAATTGCGCCTTGGTGAAGAGTGAGGCTGTACTAGTCACGAGACATGCAACTCTGCCAAACCAATGCGACTTGCATAAGTGAGGTTGAAAGCTGAAAGTAACACAGGTTGTCATTGGCCTATTTGAGATAGGTCGGAGCATTTCCTCCGTCAGCAGACTGCACTTTGCGTTGTCAGCATGGGCGACATATGTGAGCATTCACTTCAGGTACTTAGTAGTGGTTTCTTAGTTGAGTTAGTGGTAAAAATAGATTTGCTTGGACAAATGGAACACATCAAATCCAAGACCTCCCAATATCTAGTTAATCCCAGTGGATGATTGGCTTCACAACCTGGAATTCGAGTGAGCAACCAAAAAGACCAGAACCAACGCAGACAACTCACCTTGCCTTGACGTAGGTCATCCAGTGCCCGGTCAAAATCTTTCACCGAGTACACCTTGCAGAGTTTGTCCACTGGGAAATGGCCTTGTCGGTGCAATTCCATCAACTGCGGAATAAACTAGGCCAGTGTCCAGAATCAGCAATCATCTCCATACGAACCAATATATGTTCGAGACTGACCTTTTGGGGATGTGAGCCACCTTCTACTACTCCAATGTAACGCTTGTTCTCCAGTAGAAACGTCTGGGGTTCGATGTGGATGACGCTGTTTGGCGGCGGGACGCCAACAGTCGTTGCCGTACCTCGTGGGGCCAGACATCCAAGTAACGACTCGATGACGGGGATGAGGCCGGTACAGTCAATGGCAAAGTCAGCTCCGCCACCCGTGATATCCCGAATCGTGGCTTGAACCCCGCCCTCGCCGCAGTTTCTCGAGTTGACGGTATGAGTGGCCCCGAACTCCTTGGCAATGGCGAGCTTGTCATCAAGAACATCTACAGCCACTAGTTGCTTGACTTGAAGATAGGCCGCAGCCATCAAGGCGGCGATACCGACGCTCCCAACTCCAAAAATCACCACCGTGTTTGTCTTGTCGGGTTTCAACGCATTCAGCAACGTGCCGGCCCCGGTCTGGAAGCCACAGCCGAGAGGGGCAAAGTAAGCAAGCGACTCGGGATAGGGACATTTCACCACGCTCCTCTCGGCCACCACCGACATTCGGGCAAAGGAAGACTGCCCAAAACATTGGCTGCGTACAGGTGTACCATCCTGAAGCCTCGCCGGCGTGGAGCCGTCCGAAAGACGCACCGAGCCAAGTTGACAGGAGAGTGGATGTGGCAGCAGGAGGGGTTGTCGGCAAGGCACTGCTTGCACTGGCCGCAGACGTTGAAGGAGAGGAGGACGTGGTCGCCGACTCGTAGGTATTTATCCTTGACATCACTCCCCAAGGCCCGAATAATGCCTGCTCCTTCATGGCCGAAGATAGCTGGGTACTCAACTCCTGGCAAAAGCCCAGTCTGTAGAAGTACATCCTTCTCCGAGTCAGTCACCAGTTTTAGACTTGTTCAACACGACTCACCGTGTGGCAAATGCCAGAGAACTTCATCTCGACCAGCACTTCGTCTGAGCGCACTTCATCCAGGATGATAGGCTTCATCGAGAACTTGTCACCCGCCTTCTCGACCACGAGTGCCTTCGTCGCGATGTTCGTGGCTGTCATGATGAAAGTTGGTGGCAAATTGATAGCGAGACAGTATTCGAGATCATTGCATCTGCCAGAAGTTACTATAGCCAGGATTAAATAAGTTGGACTCTGTCGTTGCAACTCCTCATCTATCCAGGAACCCACTTCCATCCCTCGGTCCCCAAACAGCATATCGCCGGAGGCTGCAGCATCTGGTTCCGTGCGGAAAGCTTCCGAACGGGTCACGCACCCATGTTTATCTCGAAACCGTGCTTCACACGTCGCAACGGAGACAGAAATGACATCCTTGGCGACGCTAACCTAGGCATTAGGGGTCCGACGCGGGGAATCTGGGGTAGAACAGTGGATTAGGGCGGTTTGCGGGCGTAGTCAACTAGACCAAGGGAAGTGATGCCTCCATCTTGGCTAACCTGGGCCTTCGGAAATATCCTCTGAATTCCGACTAGCCACTGGCGTCTCCTCTATGTGAGCCCTCCGCGTCTATAGCCTGAATGAACAAGAGGTCGGAAACCATCGCCGATGGAATCGCACCTCTCCATTTCCGAGCAGATCCACGCGGACCGTAACCATGACTCGTGGACTTCCCCAAATTACAATTCCTGTGATCGGGAAATCCTTCAAATAACGCACAAGTCCCCCTTCCTTTTGGTGTCAAAAGCCCGTCCCATTCAGTCCCACTGTGTCTATATAATTCCTGCGCCACACGCCCAACAACATGGCGACCGAATTCCGCCAGGAGGTAAGTTAAGCTCGTTCCTAATGCGCCTTCCCAGTGCCTTACTTATCCTACCCAGGAGCTGGAGCAGATCCAGAATGAGCTGGACATTGAGATCATCCCCGGCACGGAAATCATGACAGACATTGGGAGCCATCATTTCGTCAAGAGCGAAGACAAGTCACACCGCGTCCTCGTTCCCCAGCCCTCCAACGATCCCCACGACCCTCTAAATTGGACCAAGATGTGGAAGTTGTCTGCGCTCATAGCCGTGTCCACCATGAGCTTCACACAGGGCTTTGCTCCTTTGGCCCTTGGCCCGATGTTCGGCTATTTGATGGAGGATTACAACCGCTCTCTTACCGACGTGATTCAGTTCACGGGCGTTACCATTCTGGTCCTCGGTTTCAGCAATTTCATCTGGTAAGTCAATCTTACTTTAAATAACTCTTCATACCTTAATAGCTTGCTTACATGCCAACACTTAGGGTGCCCATCTCAACTTCCTTCGGTCGCCGACCTGTCCTGATCCTCTCTCAAATTGTGTGCTTGGCTTCGCACATCTGGCGAGCAAAGGCAAGCACGTACAAGGAGTTCATGGGGGCTGCGATGTAAGTTCACAATATCATGCCAAACCCACTAATAGTTCCCACTCACCCGCCATGTTAGTCTAAGCGGTATCGGGGCTGGTCCTGGAGAGACCCTCCAGCCAAGCATCATCGCAGACATCTTCTTCCTTCACGATCGTGGAAAGTGGAACACCATGTACTGGGTCATATACACTGGTGCGCTTATTGTAAGTGACTTACTTCCATAGCTGCCATTCTTTCTGACTCAACTAACGAGGTTAGGTTGCGCCCATCATTGCGGGAGCCATGGCCGATCATTCCGGCTGGCCGTCCTTCTGGTGGTTAAACGCTGCTATGACCGCTGTATCCCTGTTAGTGATCATCTTCGGTTTTCCCGAAACCATGTTCAGTCGTGTGGAGGCATCCGAAGGCCAATTCCCCCAGCCTGAGACATGCTCAAAAGGCTTCCAGGTCCAGCATCAAGAAGGAAGTCTGGCTGAAAAGACCACGGAACAATCCAATGGGAGCGAATTTAATGTCAACGCTGAGAGAGATCCTTGCCTTGGAAAGGGAACACCGAGTCGACGGCAGTGGAAAGCTTTTCAGACAACTCCGTCTCCATTCCGATCTATCATGATCGATATTTGGATCCCTTGGAAGCTTTTCTCGTTTCCCATAGTACTCTTTGCATCGTTCGTTGTCAGCTGGAGCTGCAGCTTCATTTTGATACTGAATCTCACCCAGACCCAGGTCTTTTCTGCACCCCCTTACAACTTGAGCTCGCAGTCGATCGGTCAGTATACCTGTCAACCTTGAGTAAAGCCTATTGATACTCACACCTCTTCGTCAGGCTTTACCAACTTTTCACTGTTTGTCGGGGCCTTGATCGGTCTTGCGACGGCTGGTCCGTTGAGCGATTGGGTTTCTGCCCGCGCAACTGCCCGTAACAATGGCATTCGAGAGCCAGAGATGCGGCTTCCTGCCATGATCCCTTACGTTCTGGTAATGGCGTTTGGGCACATCATAACAGCTATTGGGTACCAACGGCAATGGCCATGGCCTGTCATTGTCGTGCTCGGCTATTCCTGTGCAGGCATCCAAGTGGCAGGACTGCCGAGTATAAGCAGTACTTACGCAGTTGACAGCTACAAGCCCGTTGCTGGGTCTCTATTTGTTGCAATCACCGTCAACAAGAACCTTTGGGGCTATGGCATGGGTCGCTTTATTACTCCCTGGACCGAAGCAAACGGGTAAGCTATTATCTATTTGATAGGGCATAATCCTATACATGCTGACCATCGGCCAGTTTCATCGACGTATTTATGGTGAACATGGCATTGACTTTTATCTGGTGTCTGTTTGCCATCATGTTTTACTTTTACGGGAAGACGTTCCGAAGGTGGACTAAAGACAGCATTGTTCATAAGTTATGATTGAGAGCGCAGAAATTCACCAAATGCTCGATTATCCATTGCTCCTCGACCTTTCCCCTCAAAAAAACCTTAGATAAGAATAGATACTGCCGTATTAGACAGGTCCATAATCATATAAGGAACGCTACCAGTATCCATGCTCTTGCTAGTCATGAGAAACTCAACCTCAAGCCTGCTAGGAAGAGGGATAATTCCAGTCCTGGCAAAAGGACTATTTACTTATACGCTATAATAGCATAAGGGGCCTAACTTAGGCCTACTGTAGATGCGATATAGGTTTTTATCTAGCTTGGTTTTTCCTATATCTATATAGATTAGAAGCACTATCTACCTCTTAGGTCTATAGTGTATAAAGTAATAATAATAGCTATAGATACACTGAAAAATTAGATTATAATTCTAGGTTAAATATAGTAATAGAACTCTAAAAATAAATAGTAAATAACTTATAGTAAGTAGCTCTTTTAACTGCTAGTACTAATAAGTATTAGCTGTAATTAAATTAAATTAAATTAATCTAAGTACTCTTAATAAGGTTACTATAGAGCCCTAGCAGTTAGGAGGCTAATGTAAGAGTTAGGGTAGCGTTCCTAACCTTCAATAGACCAGTCCAGCCGTTAGGCTAAAAAGATCAACCAATCCGAGTAAGCTACGTTACTCAGACCGCGCTACACAACAGGTTATAAGGGGTCGGGACCTCGCGGCAACCTGCGGCGAGCCCGCGACGGACCCACGGCCAGCCTCCTTACAGCTAAAGTGGTTAGAGGGTAAGGTTGGTACTTTAGTATGTACTATAGGAAACTAGCCTCTAAAAGAAATACTATAAATATCTAAGAATGCATCCTTAACCCTCTAAGAATAGAGGTTAATTACCAGGCAACCTATTTTGTTAGTGGGGGGTGCAGTTAGTGCAAACCAGCCACCCGACCGAAGATGTCGACTTAGGAAGAGAGATGCACAGACGATATCGAAGCTCAAGCAACAACCAAAAGTGTCATCAAGACTAAATAGCTTTTAAACACTAGATACAGTACTTCTATGTGTCTTCTAGCTAGAAGAAGTGAATTCAAGCGATAAGAGCTGCTGCGACAGCTTAGGCAAGGCAAAGCAACGAGACAAAGGTAGGGTTCAAATTGTAAAGAAGGAAAAAGCGTGCCCTCCTAAAATCCGGGCAAAGCTACCACTTTAAGTAGTGACCTTCAGACATAAGGTCCTACGTGCATTAAACCCCAGTATGCTATGCAGCTCCATCACACTATACTTCTAGTATAAATTGCCGATCCAGCTTGAATATATACCCGAGTAAGTCCATCCGTCTCTATCGCAAAGACACTTTCTATTTGGCCTACACATTAGTAGCATACATAGATATAGTGCTCTATCATATCTACTGCACACAGGCGAGCAAGGCTCTCCGCTGCTCAACACCCTCTCCTGCGAGAATGTTACTTTAACTCTAGCGACACAAAGATTATCACCACCAAAGGCTATGCAATGTTAGACTGCCGCATGTCTAGTGTTTTAAATAGGTAAATCCTCTCTATGACCCATCTTAAAAATCTAAACTTCCAAGGCGAAGTTGACCCAGTCTCTCGCAATGCTGACTCTCCAACATACTGTCAGGATCGCTCCCCAAAGGACAAGTTGACTAAGTGATTAGCTGACCTGCTGACTACTCGGCGCTTCCCACTCCCACTCATCTTCTCATCTTCACCACCTTCGGGGAACTTTTAAGAATCTTCTTTGCGGCATGCGCGGCAGCCACCATGATCGGAGCTTGCGTGTTTCCGGTCGGCACCTCGGGATGCATACTGCCATCAACAACAAACAGATTCTTAGTACCCCAGACTCGAGTATCGGGATCGACCACACTATGGCCATCATTCTTAGTACCCATGTTGGCGGTGCCGAGATGATGGTTGCCACTGTACGCAACTTCCAGGATTGTCTGCGCCGTAACGTTGCTTGCAACGGTCAACGAGCTTCCAGGCCTTCGCGCATAGTCCAGAAACTCCTCAAGGAATGTCGTAACTGCTTCGCGATCGCCCTTTGTGTTCAGGAACTGCTTTTTGGTAATATTGGTCTTTCCATCGGGAGTAATCTCGAGAGTACCCTCAGACGTCAGACCGTGGGTGAGGTACACCTTGGTCTCAACGGTATTGTTGGCCGGTGCATTAACGGTGCCTTGAATGGTGCGAGTCACGCCATCGCTGCACTTGACACTCCTCCAGAAGTTGAGGCGCTGTCCCGACTGGGAGAGAAGACCGCTGCCTTGAGCGAACAGGTCGACAGTCTCTTGATTGGGCGCCGTGAAAGCTTCTCTGGGAAGAGCTGTAAGACTCTCCCTGGTCTTGAATTGAACGATGACGATGGGGTGGTCCTTCAAATGCTGACCAACAGGCAGATCAATCCACTCAGACCTTGGAGGCAGTGTAATGTTCGTAGAGCCGGACTTGACAATGTTGATTTGCTCCACAGGTCCGATACCAGAGTTGAGAAGAATGCGAGGAGTCGAGTGAGTACCGGCCGAGAGCACCAGCGAGCCGCCCTTCTCTAGCTTGACAATTTCACGAGAACCATCGCTAAGCTCGAGCTCAACCCCAGTGATAATACCTCCTTTACGGACAGCACGGAGAACCTTGGCGTTGAGCTCAAGGTTGAAGTTTGGAAGAGCCTCTGCATCGGGGAGGATACTGCGAACGGGACCACCTCGTAAGCCGTTGCTGATCTAGGATTGGTTAGTATGGGGTGCGAGAATCCTGTCAAGGACAACTCACCAGCCACGGGGGATGCGAATAGATCCGGTCCTTTGCTTCGACATCCTTAAGCGCATTCACCTCCGCCCAGCCATTGCTGCCCAGGAACTTAGACATGGCGTCAAAGGCAGCATCGTTATAGCGCTTGCCGTCGGCAGAAGCAAGGATTGTGCCAGGCATACGCTCAAACAGAGTCTCAGCAGACTCGGCCACGCCGTTCTCCCACTGCCAGCTTTCAGGCCATGCCTCGAAGTCTGCGGAGCGCGGCTTCACAAACATGAGAGCATTCAGCATGGTCGAGCCTCCAAGCAGACAGCCAGCCGATGAAGCAGTGTCCCGGCACCACTGAATGGTGGGCGAAGTATCGGTGTAGAATGCCATGGCGGGGACATCGTACGCCGTCACAGTGCTGTTCCAGTCCATCAAGTCTTGGCGGTTGCCTGTGCTGTAGAACGAAGGGCCACCTCGCTCAACCAGAAGGACACTGTGGCCGGCATCGGCAAGACGTTCCGCTACAACCAGTCCGGAAGCTCCGGCTCCGGCGACAATGTAGTCGTAGGTTGTCTTGCGAGTCGTGATCTTCTTCGAGGCAACGTGCCTGGCCACGGTGGTGGAGGCAAGACCCAGCAAGACCGAGCCGGCAACTGTAGTGAACCTCATTTTGCTGTTAATGAATTCAGAGAAAAGTGTGATGATGCTCCCGAGGGGCCGAACGGGTCGAATTCGCTTGGGGACATGGCAAATATGTAATGGAGATTAGATGAGATTGATAACCCCCAAGGCCCACTCGATGGAGAAACTGGGATCAATTCGCAACTTGAGTGGATCAATGGTGGATATTTTTAAGCATATTAACAAGGTAGATTTTTAGGGATCAGCGAACCCACGTGCATAAAAATACCTCACAATTCATTTTCTTACGGTATGCCCTTGTTGGCGTTTATGTTGAAAACCTTTGACGGCCTCTAGTTCCAATCAATTCACATTGTCTTCTTGTTCGTCTCTTGGCCGGCCCAGCGGCGAACATCTGAGAGCCGAAGGCCCATCAATCGAGAACTTGAGGCAGGATTATCTGAACTGTTCACTCATTATGTAGGCTCCTGGCACCAAATGAAAAGAGGGCCTCTGCGGCGGAGTCGCTCTTTTTGGACATGGTGCGTCTTGGCTTGACGTAGAATGTGACTCTGAGTCCAACCTTGTGGATGTTTAACTATCGGGCCCTCGCCAAAACGGTCGAAGATTTGCAGAACCATCCCTTGCACAGCATAGTGTTCCTCGAGAGCCTCGTTTCATCCGAGGGCGGGGGTGGTGGAAATGCCTCTTTCTGTTCTATTGTCCTCCACTGCTTTGTGTTCATTGGAGAGATCATCTTGCCGTCAGCTGCCATTGAGTCAAATATTCTAATGCGCAACAGGCTTTACCTACTTTCAAGCCCTGAGACTAACGTCTTGTACACAGCAAAATATTTTGCCCTGTCTGACCATCAGTGTAGGCTTGCGTTGTCCGATTTCACTCATAGATACTATGAAAACCAAGGATACTAGGGAAGCCTTAGTAGCAACTACTGCTGGACATCACACGCCGATACAGTACCAGCCTTTTGAAGAGGATCGGCGTCAGGTGTCTGGCAGGGAGAATGGCAATATATCACCACTGAACCAAGAGGCCATGAACAAAAGGTCTCTTTACTCAACTGGGCGGTTACAAGTAATCTTTATCTTTTGACACTATTTATGACATGAGGCTGAGAGATTAATCTAGTTCAGCTCGTGGCTCAGCTTGATCGCCTTTGACTTTCCCGTGTCTAGAACAACTGCTGGGTCCTCTTTCGTTCCCTTGCGGCTGACCTGATTCCCTTTCTTAGTCGTAATCGAGGTACTAGGTTCAAGTCAGCACACTGCAACGAATGGGCCAAGATGGACTTACTCCTCGGGCTTGACGTCCAGGACTTCACCCTCCGGTTGGCCACTACCCCAGTTCCAGCTAACTGTTTCGCCTTTCTTGGGACCCTTCACTGTCTTTGACCCGGACTTGGCTCCAGATTTGGCGCCCTTTTGGTTAGGGCCCTGTTTGTTTTTGCCATTGGCTTGAGTCTTGGGTCCCTTTCGCTTCGCGGAATCGTCGTCGTCGTCCTCATCATCGTCATCGTGGTGTTCGTCCACCTCTCCATCCACCTCTTCGGCCTCTTCGGCCTCTTCGGCCTCATCATTCTCCTCGACAAGTGTTTCTTCATCCCTCCCAACTTCCTCTACATCCTCATCCGCATAATCACCGTCCTCGTCCTGCTCTTCCTCTTCCTCTTCCTCTTCCTCTTCCTCTTCCTCCTCGTTTCCTGCAGCTTCGCCCTTGCCCTTGCGCGTTTCTCTCTTTTTGGTCGGCCCTTGTTGACCCCGAGATGTCTTTCGCTTTTCGCCTGCATGGCTTTCACCCTCTTTAGTATCCTCATCTTCTTGGCTTTCTGCCTTTAGAAAGTCGTGGCCCCAATTCTTTAGAGATGCGTAAGACTTGGTCTTTTTAACCTCCGCAGGAGACTTTTCGCGATTTCCCGCTGATTCCTGCGCCAGATGACGTTTGCTAACAAGAGTAATTAGCATTGAGGACTTTGGGAAACGCAGATAGCCAATGAGTGCACTGGTTCTGTAGACCTACCAATACGCGACGACCTTGCGCATATGTGCTACCTGATCCTCAGTATAGGCTTTCGGATCCTTGTTTGGATTTGCCTTCAAGATGTCGACAATTTTGCGACCGCTGTCATGTCCTACAGTCTCTCCGTTGTCATCTTCCTTTGGCCAGCCGGCACTGTTGGAGTCGTCGGATTTGAGCCATTTCTCCAGTTCTGCGGCTGTCATGTTGACAAGACTGTTGAACTCGTCGACGACTTGGTTACGATCTTTCATGGTGGATTTTGACTTGCGATGTTGATGCAAGTTGTTGATGGGAGAGATTTTGAGGAATTAATTAAAAAGCTCAAAAGGGATTCATTTATCGTTTCCTGTCTCCCTTCACTGTTAATGAATGTCGTCATACCATGCGGAAGCCTTCGTCGCGTCATAGATTTCAGACTAGGTTGGTCCCTTGCGTCTAGACTCAAAATGACGCTTTCAGCTTCCCGTTCTTCGTTTCCCAGCCACCCACCTCATTAACAGCCTGGTACTGCGGCTTGCACCGACGGGCGCTCACTAGACTCATTGGAAATATTATTGCATCATTAGATTTTCAAGGCATCTTGAAAGGGCCGTTTAGGGACGGAACATGGAGACTTCCGTTGATAATTAAGTTAGCCCATAACGGAAGTCTCATCAATGAAGCTAAGGTTACGAGCCCGTAAATATCTTGGCTTTGGGAGATTCTCACGTCATGGACTACGATGGTTGCCACAAGGTGTCCTGTGCTTTCTCTGCACAAACACAACGCAAAGCTTAAGGATTTTTGTCAGCTCAAAATACTCACTTAACGAATTGCTTCAGCTGCTACCAACCTTTGATTCTTCATTCGTGCGCCTATGTACAGTCAGATAATGATGCTGTTGATGCTTGACAGTGTCTTCCTGATGCGACTATTTCTACCAATGTCAATTATAGCCCGTTGATTGAATTGCACGTCAGACGATCAATGCAGAGTAACCTGATACAGTGCAGGCTAAAGCAGACAACCACTTTACACCATATGAACATGAGCCGAAAGATCACAGTCTTACCGGTCGGTCATCCGCACATGTCATGAGTATGGCATAGGGGTCAACTGATAGTGAGGATAAAGTACCACGCAGTTTCATATTTTAGGTACGCCAGAGGTCCGAGCAGCACAGGCACCCTGCTAAGCTCAGAAGAAGCCGGGTATCGGATCTGATCGAATACCGCAAAGTGTCCTAGTAGTTAGGATCATTGCCCGCATTCTATGATTAAGCCATGGAGACAGGTAAAATATTCATGAAAATTGGACAATGTGAAGAGTATGTTTGATCTACTAATGCTTCAATCTTGACTTTAAACTAGGTTATGATGTAATCATTGACCTGATCTTGATGAAACCCCTGATGCCAACTGCTACTGCCACACATTTATCATAGTCGCTCCTTGCAGCCACAGCATAGTTTAGTAAGCTGTGACCATTTCAACGACCCCAAAGCCCTCACGCTGGCCCTCAAACTTTCCACGAACGGTTATGAATCCTTCATAAGCCGAATCGACCAAAGCCAAAGATCCATACATCTCTTGATCATCTCGAACCGACTTGATAGTGAGATGGTCACCATTCTCAAACTCAAGCTTCCAGAGGAGAGGATAGGTACGACCAGAATTGGGAGAAGTCCAAGTCCTGGTGCCGTCGGGCGTCAAGGTGTATGCGAGGACCTCAACCGAGTTGCCATTGCGGACAGTTGCAAATTGATAGGCTTGGTTGCTGGGAGGGCCCAGGTCGTACTTCCAAATGCTAGCCTTGATAGAGGAGCCGGGGAAGTTGACTTGGAACCAAGTCCAGTTCCTGGGCACTCCATAGGATATCTGCCGGTCATACCATGTGAAGGAATGCTTGGGATCCACTTCAATGGTGCTCCCGTTCAGGGTAATGCTCCCACTGGTCTTGCCTGCGGGAATTCCCCATTCGGTTGCATTAGAAGGTCCTGGCCCAAAGGCGATGATGCCGCCGCCGCCATTCTGCATAGCTCTTGAGGTAGCCTTCCATGTCAAGTCTAGAGAGAACGACCTGTTTGTTTCGGGATATGCATACATGCTGGAAACGCTATCGTCTGAGGTGGAACCAAACGCGTAGGTTCCAAAGTCACCGCTGAGGGGACCTGGGCGGTCGAAAGCAGAATCGTTTTTGTTGGAACAGTAGGTGAGGTCGACCCAGTACTCGAGAGTACGCAAGTCAAGGATGGATGATCGACAGACTTGGCTTGGATTCTTCGTCGTAAGGATATGCGAAATGGCGAGGTACTGCCTTTTATCGTCTCCGATGATGTATGAACTTATCCAGTAGGAAGCAGCGCCGGAGGCAACATCGTATTGACTGTCAGTATAGTTGACGAGGGCGGGAACAAAGGACTGATGAGGTGTTTATCAGTTAACAGCCTTTGGACCATCCATGCTTTTTTCATCTAGATCCGGATGCACTTACGTTCTTGAAATCCGCGTGGCTCTCTGGCTTGAAGACGTAGGCGCCGCAGACCCCCACAGATGCGAAGAAGTTGAGAATACGCATTTTGTATCGAGGTCCAAAAAGAATGCTCCGAATCAGGAAGAAGAGGTGCTGAAGTGAACAGAAAATAGATTCGAAGAGTTCCGGGACTGGCCTTTTAAATAGCAAGCGGCTTTATGGCATGTGGTTCGGCCTTGAAGGTAATCATGCCTTAGAAGACAAAGTTCCGCTTAGGTGATCAACGAAAAACATCGGGTTCCCAGGGTCAAGCAAGAACAGAGGTCCGTTCACCGTCATTCAATTGACAGCCCACGGAACTTGTAGTGAATCGGAACTTACGGAGCATATAACTCTCCGTACTTAGTATTCTCCGTAGTTAGTATGAAGGTTGTGAAAGTCTAAGCCACACAATCAGGGCCGTTTCAGGTGCTCAAATCGTCAGCGGGAGGGAACCAGACCCGTGTTCGTTGCGGCAACTCGTCCACCTTTTCTTCGCTAGTACCTAGGTGCAGGAGTCGCAAGGAGATGGGAACGGCAGAAAAGCAAACAGTTGTGCCCGGAGAACGTTATTAGCCTCAGTGGAAGGAATGAGGAAAGCAACAATCATGATTCGTATCCACAATCCACGGTCGGAATTTCAATCACGCTCAACAGTTCCAACTGGGTCAAGATCGACCTCCAGGCTTCGGGCTTCACAACCGAAATATCAAGTTATCATATTCGAGCAATCAATAACGCCACAGCTGGATCTCGAGGCCAGTTCCAGCCAGTTTCGATCTGTGTATGTGTAAAAGTTTACTTGGGCGCTGGGTGAACTTGTTTTACTTTAGGTGTGACCCTGGCCGGCCTTATATACTTAATTGTTGGTTCTACTATTGCGAAGTAATGTCAGCCGCCTGTAGTTGGGGCCCAGGTTTTCACTGGAGATACACGAAGTACTCAAAAGGGAAAATGACGCGTCTAGCCTACAAAGAAGTCTGCAGCCCCTCATCTCCCTGGTTATGCTTTAAACATTGACTAGACACCCTACCAACATCTGCATACATCCCCTTCCTTTTCATCTCCCAACACTTCCCAACATGAGCATCTCCCAGGATGGAAAGATCCAAGCCCTCCGAGCGGACGCTATTTGCTTCGGCGAGTACGCAACCACCAAGTTATGGCAACACATATTCAACCAGCATATTTTTTGGAGACGATAAATGGGTTGTTTCAAGTCATCAACCCCCTGCTCCTGGTAGCTTGAACAGCATCGACCTCTTAGTCGAGGGCTGGGATACAGAGCCCCCCAAAGCCGTCTCGTATCTCTTGTTGATCGGAGGCAAGGCCGGGCTTGCGACGCCGGGAGAAGTTGAGGAGGTGGAGCAGCGAGCTCTGGCGGCATGCAAAGAACACAGCCACCGCCGAACACTGTGGGCGATGACGTACTTTGGACCCAACGCTCGACTCTGGGCATATACTTCTGAAATCGAGTCCCTAGTCAGCTTCTTCCCCGAGACGGAAGATGGGAACGCCCGCATTCAAGACGCTGTTGTCAAGACATCGACGTACCTTGATTTCGCCGAGCACGAAAGCCATTTCATCAACAGCTTCCATCACATTGAGCAGAATCCGGACCCTTCTCCCGCTCGGTTCCTACGAGCCAAGGAGCAAGTCCCCAGCCAAGCCATGATAGAAAACAGGCCAAAGGATAGTGGTGATGCTATTTAACGTACCGGCCAGCAATTCCCGTTCCCAAATATCTGGATCACAAAGGTTCAACGGGCCAGACTGGCGAGTGTGTGTTTTAGAAGGAAACAACACATATCGAGGTGGCCAGCTGGTTAAAGATGAGCACGAATAGATAACAGATCAACTTTGCGGTAGGAATTGAAACTGCCACAGCCATTAAGCCTTGGCTTGCTATCTCTGTATGGAAGAACTAAAGATAATGTATGTGTGAGCGGGCGTCTTATGCCAATCTCTCGAGGTATTGACTCTGACTGGGCCATGCGTCATTGTCTGCGCGGGTCATGTCGCCTGGCGTTTGTGTCTCGATCGTCTGATGGCTTTTTCCAAGGAATCGTCATTGGCTGATGTTGAGTTAATGTTGAGTTAATGTTCCCCTCATCCTCCCTGTCTCGCCACTTGACGGCTCAATTACCGGCGGATATTCTTTAATGTTGACACTCCTCCTAATGTAGTCTAGCCTTGCCAGGAGGCTGCCGATGTAGCACTGATAGTCATGTGATCTAGCTGTCAGCACAATCATTTATTTCTCATTTAAGAATCACCAACTCAAAGCGTCAACCCAATGAGTTAATAACCTCTGTCTGTATCATTGCCCTCCGACAAAGTATCACTCTTTACGAACCTACTGATACATTCGACAAAATGAGCCACGGAGCACTTCACGGCACTGCTTGCAAGGGATGCCGCCGGCGAGGCCGCAAATGTGATCGAACACTGCCAGGTTGCTTGAGCTGTCGGCGTCGAGGAGTCGAGTGCGAAGGATACATCACGAGATGGCCAGGAGTGGCGGCTCGGGGCAAGCTTGCTGGAAAGTCTATTCCAGTTTACGACAACTTGGCCACCATCTCAAAGCCCGGGCCGACGAACTCCTCAAAAGCCAAACCGGGGAATACTCCGAGTGATCCCAGCCATAACACACACGCAGGCCTTCAACACAACTCTTTTCCTAATAGCCACTCGCATCTTAATGCGCCGAGCTCGGTTGGGGATGATGAGATAGAAAGGCTGATCAACCATTGCAAGACG
This sequence comes from Neonectria punicea, assembly GCA_037954315.1. Classification (NCBI taxonomy): domain Eukaryota; kingdom Fungi; phylum Ascomycota; class Sordariomycetes; order Hypocreales; family Nectriaceae; genus Neonectria; species Neonectria punicea. Next base: position 44,371 of record JAZAVJ010000008.1, read on the forward strand.
CTCCCCCGCTTAACCCTGGAATGTCACCACTAACCTTGGCGTTTGCGTAGACATCGAAGACCTCAGTGGCATTTTTTATCTCGGAATTGGGCCTAGCGACAACCCAATGTTCCGTTATGTACTTCCTCTTATCGACAGTGTGCCTCCCATACGCTATGCCATTGCTGCATCAGCATCTTGTCACCTTGCAGCCCGAACCTCGGATGAAGCTCTTGAGCAAAAGAGCTTGTATCTGCGCGTCTATGCCACGCATTTGCTGAGAGACATGATCCAAGATCCATGCGCAGCAGCAAATCAAAGTATACTGGCCAGCATGTTGATGTTGGCCCAGCTTGATGTAAGATACACGCGTTGTTGATGTGTCATTGCCGAGTGGCTGTCTCACCAAGATATAGATGTGTTCCGGGGACTGTCTTGAGTTTGAGACGCACTTGAAAGCCGCAGTCGTTATAATCCGGGACCATAATTATGACCATGCAGCCAACAGGCACTACTTTGAGCAGCGGCTTGCGTGGTAAGTTGGCAAACCTTTCGGCACCAATTCTCCTCTTCTGACAAGAGCCAACCCTCAGGCTTGACATGATGGGCTCTACGACTTCTACTCGACTACCGAACTTGACCACCGAAGAGCTCAGGACGGCTCTTGGCCGTTTCTCGAATGAAGGACGCAGGCAATGGAGTTATGATGTTTTCCCATGCCCAATCGACTTGTTTGAGATACTCGCAGATATCACCATGCTTTCCAAAGTCCAACTCGGCCCCATTCTAAGCCAGAGGGTTGTGGAAGAGACTGCTTGTATAAAACGCCGCCTGGCCGAATGGAAGTGCCCTGAAAAAAGTTCTGGCTCACGGAAGCACATGGTCGAAGCTTGGCGACTAGGTATCATGGCGTACCTGGGACGACTTTTCCCCTTTACTGACCGCTTAGATGATGCAGTAGATCTCACAAGTCAGGTCCTATATCACGCACAACTCATCCCACCGGCGACGTCCTGGAGCTATTCCTTGCTATGGCCCCTCTTCCAGATCGGGGTAACCTTGGATGATGGAGCACTAGAAGAGAGAGCATGGATACTGAAACGTCTAAACCTAGCCCTCGAGGCCGTTGGATGTCGGCAATTCAGCAACGCGCTCGAGACGCTGAATTTTGCCTGGGACAATTCTGCCCAGTACGACCCTCTCACTGCCAGCATGAATGGACGCACCATAATGTTAGCATAGTTTGCTTAAAAGAGATAGCTATGCATTGAATTTCACTCATGAGAACTCTGTACACCACTTGGACATCTGTCAAGTTTCGTAGACCACGATCTGTCTCAAAGAATGCCCTCAAGTAACGCATCTAAGTCAAGTATCTAGCTGATACAGTTTTCAGCTCGTCCCTGATCTCGCTCTTCCATTCCTCGGTCGCCCAGCACATGTCAATCGCGTTCCTCGTCAAAGCCACCATGTCGTGATTACTAAAGCTGCACATCCTCTTGGTAAGCAGCATGTCGTGTAAGATCCAGCAGTCTTCCATGTACGCCGGATCGTCGCTTGCAATCGCGATCTGAATACCCGCGTCGTAAAGAGTACGGATTCTCGGAAAGATCTCATCAAGCGGCTCATGGCGGAGATATCCCCACGGGGTGATCGTCATACCGATGCCCTTCTTTTTGATAAGATGCATCAGTCCCTGGTCTTGAACAGCATTCAGGCCATGATCTATGCGCTCCGCACCGGAACCTCCTAGAACCGCCGCCACTTGCCGGATATGCTCGTGCGTGTCCTTTTGGCCTACATCGCAATGCGCGGTGAGGTGAAATCCGGCCTGTTTGGCCACAGTAAACACCTCCGAGAACAAAGAAGGCGGGCGGTTGTCTTCGTTCGAATCGAGACCAATGCCAATGACCATGTCTCGGTAGGGAAGAACAGCTTTGAGGTGATCCATAGCCGACTCTGGCGACAGATCACGCAGGAAACACATGATCCACTTGGATTTGATCTGTTTTTAAGGTCAGCACATGTCCAAAATGATGGTCTATCACTCACGTACACCCAGGGACTTTCCTGCCTTCTCTTGAGTCGCTCGAAATCCTCCCATCATGGTATCCCAGGAGACACCGCGTCGGGTGTGACCTTGAGGATCGAAGAATGGCTCACAGTACCGAACGTTCATGGAGGCAGCATGCTGGAAGTAGTTCATGGCCAGGTCGTAAAAGTCTTGCTCAGTCACAAGCACTTCAAAGCCGCCGTAATAGGCCTCGAAGAAGGTGAAGGTCTCTTCAGCATTGTCGACGGAATGGCCTGGCCTGGCTGGGATGATATTGTAAGACTTCTTCAGCTGCTCCAAACTGGTGTATACAGTTCCAGTCCGCTCGAGCTTCAAGGTCTGGTTGTTTCTCTGGGCAAGCTGCCACCTCAGCTCGGGCGTCAAGGTGCCTTCGATATGAACGTGCAGTTCCACCTTGGGCAGATCGAGCACAAACTGATCGTCGGCGTCTAGCAGTTCCTGTCGTAAGGCTAGGCGCTCTTCGAGGGTCATGGCGTGCTCCATAGTGATGCTTAGGATACGATGAGGGTTGCAGTTGAGTCAAGTAGGCAGACTTTTGCTGATTGTGATGGACAGAATCTTCTGCTTGTGAATAATGAGAAAATAAGGAGAGACAGTACGAGGGTAATTCAGTTACCTCCTATTTAAGCACAACACAGTCACACGTAGGTGACAGAATTACTTCATGTTGTACTACGGTCGGTCCAGAATGCTAGTACTAAATAGGCCACAATTTCAGTCGGTAGCATAGGCTAAAGCTCTCCTCCAGCCTCTAGATCCCCTCCCCCCGAGGTGTAAGCTAGACTAGTCCCGAATCGGTTGCTATTTCAGTCATACTGCTGCATCCGCCGGCAAATGGCCTCTTTTGCACAATGACTGTCTTCTCTTAGTCCACTTTAATCATCATATGTTCGACGTGGCAGGATTAACTCACGCCGCTAGATTCAACCCATGCATCTTGTGAGTCATTGAATGATTAGCAGTGAGTGCAGTAAGCTCGGAAGGATTACGATTAATATAACTTTTATCTTAAGTTGCGCTCTATCCCATCAAGCGCAGGGCTTCCAGAATAAGAATGTGGACATTTCTTTGCCATAGCAATAATAATATGACCAAGACAAACATGACTACCTATATTTGGTCTTCAAAGATGCATTGCGGCAAAGAATCATGCGGAATAAGATATCTTCAATACACTCGCACATGCAAATACCTCAGACTAAAATCCTTTCTCTGTGGTGAAAATATTTGACTATCTCGTCGAGCGCTAGGCATAGTCTAACTCATTCGACAATTTGGGAGCCCCATCTACTGTACGGGCAGGAGGGGATCCTTAGCCCTGTTGAGACCGTTACGGTCGAGATTGGCCTATGACCTGTCTGCCTCCATGTGGTCCGGTCGAGCAGCTCGTTGCAAGTGCATCTCCGGTAACGCTGATATCCTCCACGTTGGACATACCATTTAGCCCGCCTGCGGTTCTCTTAGTAGAAAAGAGCGGAACTTGCCTTTCTGGTGCACACTTGATTTTAGAAACTCTCGGGATAGACGCGGCACAGTGTATCTCTCTTTCTTAACCAGTCCGGCAATTATCTCGTGACGAGGAGAAAAGGGCGCGCCCAAGGCTTGTCAAGTAGAACCATGTGGGTGTGAAGCGGATATATGGGGTTTAAGAAGAAGGTGCCGGTAGAGAATCCTAAAAGAGTACTAGTCGAATCGTTTAACAAGATAAGATCGACCGCGTCGTCATGACCAACTATAAGCGACCCGGGATGCAATCCGGCGCAAAGCCAAGCCCCGGGCCGAAGTGATGGGACCAAGACTAGTCAGGAAATACTTGACGAACTGGCCCGGTGAGTTGCGGAGACACGCTACCGGGCCAGCCGGTATTGGAGTTCCGGCTCTCATATGGGCGGACACGTCGTCTATTGTACACGGTGTTTCCTAGTCGAAACCCCCATCTACATGAACCCGCATGAACGACAAAAGGATGCTTAGCAACACCAAGTCAAAGGCGAAGTCAACAAAGCCGCGCGACACCGCCAAACGAGCAGCACGAGCGTAAGTGATCGCGTGAATTCCCAGATAAAATCCGCATCCACCGGCTCACGACTTCTAGATGCGACGACTGTCGCAGACTCAAGGAAAGGTGCAATGGAGGCATCCCATGCGACCGATGCAAAAAGTCCGGCCACGAATGCAAATTCAGCGACTCGCTTAAACGACCGCGGATCCTGCGTCAAGAACCAGACGAGCAGCTTGACGCAGAGCCCTCAGTTGTTCGACCGGACCCGATGGCCTTTTTCGAGGTGGAGAGGATCCGCGCCCTGGAGCACATCGCGCAGTACTTTACCGGTATCGAGGATTGCAGCACAGCCAACCTTCAGCAAGTGATTGCAACATTTCAGCCCAAAGGGACGACTCAGCCGAATTCGCTTTCAGCAGGGCCAGCTCAATGTGATGAGCCTGAGACACCTGACAATATCATTTCCACGGAACCCATGTCGGCCAGCACAGTTGGGACGTGGCGTGGGGATTCTCGTAGGTGTCCTGCAGTTCCTCAGACCGACTAAGCTAATGTGGTGCATCAAGCAGCTGGAGAATTCTCGCATCTGGATTTCTCCCGCCGCATCCAGCAGAAAGTCGAAGGCCACCTCTATAAACCTCCGAAACATGTAAGACTCCGTTACGCTACACCTCTGCTTTTAGATCTAACTAAAGAACCCATTCTGTAGGCTTCCAGCTATTACACAGTTGAGGACAGGCTGGTACCGATGGAACACTTGCTCTCACGAGATTCCATTGTGTATGAAGCCGTTTCTCTGTTCCCTCCTGCTGACACTACGTCTTTACTACTTGATGTCTTCTTCGAATTCGCACAAACCAATTACTTTTATGTCGATGAGAAAGCCCTACGAGGAGAGCTCACTCAATTTTACTCATCCTCGGCGCGTTTATCAATCAACGATGCGCCTTGGGTCTGCACTGCACTCATGATATTTGCCGTTGGCACTCAATTCTCACATTTAACGCCAAGTTCAGTCCAGTTCCAAGAGCCTCGCATTATTAGTCTGACGATAGATGACACGCTCGCATCAGCATTCTATCGCAAGGCTTGCAGCTTGCTCCCGGATGTCTTGGCAATAGCTTCGCTGGAAAGTGTCCAAGCCTTCCTTTTACTTGGCATCTACACGCTTCCTTTCGATCCCGCCGGATTGGGGTGCAATTACTTGGGAATTGCCATCAAGTTAGCCACCCAAAACGGCATGCATCAGAAGTATGATCAAGGAAACATTGGAGCCCCACAGATTGAGTTTCGCAAGAGAATATGGTGGACTGCGTATATGCTAGAGAGGTTGAAATTATCCTTTACCGTGGAAAGATTATGTTTCTAACAAACGGCAGACGAATTTGCATCTTGCATGGCCGACCGGTATCAATTGCCCACTTAGATATCGAGGCGTACTTACCAACAGATGTGCCTGATCTGCTACCCCCAGGACGAACAAACACATTTGAGAACAATGTTGCTATTATGAGGCTCACGGACATCATGGAAGATGCCAGAGATAAGATGTAGGTCCATACCCCTTCCCTAGACTGGACATTTGACTGATCATCTTTAGACTGCTACTGAGAAATGCAGACAAGACCCGACGTGGCAGCCTGTGGAAGCACTTGCTGAAACTCAAGGAGCGATTGACAAGCTACTGGGAAAGTCTCCCAGAAGATACAGTCTGCAGGGATCTGGACCCTGAGAGGCCATTGTTTCGCTCCAACATTCACCTCGCCCTGACATATCATCTCGTCCATATTTTTATTGGTCGATCTTTTATTTTCAAGGAAACGGGACTCAGAGCTGGGGAACCCGGTACCGCAGAATGGCCAGGAGTGCGCGATGAATTGATCGACGACTGTGTTAAGAGTGCCATGTCGACGATCGACCTTTGTCAGTTGCTGCAAGACGAGGCAGGGCTTTCGAAATCATCTTACACCGAGTTCACGTCTTGTTACGCCGCAGTGCTAGCCATTGTGGGAAAGCGAATCTTCATCACGAGCCCAAAGCTGGAAGACGCCAGCAGAAGGGGCCTGGAGTTGCTGAAGAATATGTCAGCTGGCATTTTCTCCAAGGGAAGCGAGAAGCGAGGATTGGAGGTCTTGGAGATGGCAGTTCAAAGGCTAGATGGAACCAACAGAGACAACCCAGCTTCATCCAACGAGAATGGGTATGCGGAATTTCGGAACTGGGTGGCGATGCAACAAATCGTACCGAGGGAAATGCCTCTGCTACCTAGGCAAGACCACAGTGTCCCTCTTATCGGCGGCGGAACGGGAGACAGTTCAAGGGTCGCTACGATACCGAACAGAAACGCAAATGGCATCCCGAGCTTCAACGTGTCAACACTGGGTGAGCTAGGGTCGTTACCGGGGCTGGATGAGTGGTTTGTCGGAGGATTTACTTAAATGCATTTGGCCTCTATTAACAGTACGATGAGTTTGACGAGCTTAAGTAATTTCTCGAAATAGAAATCCTTGCAGAGGATGAGTTTGCTTAGTGATGAAATGAAGTTGGTGGGCTTGGGCTCCAAGAGTACGTAGCTACGACTTCGGGTAGAATTGTCTGCAGAATCCTGTTGGGTATTTGCCACGGCTACGAGCATATCATCATGCAGTTCGAATCCTTAAAACGCGATATTTGGGGGCGGATGCCGGTGGGTGGCGTGGTCCAAGTCTACCACCTAGTAAATTCTAATTCCAGTGACGAGAATCTGGACTACGCCATGTAACTTTGGCGAATTTAAAACAAGGTAGCCTTAACAACAGTGGATAAACATACCCAGTCTCAGAATTTACGCGTTTGATATGTGAGGCAAATGTGAGGCAAAAGCACCGTTCAGGGTGATGAGGTCTTTGGAGGTGAGCTTCAGGGTGGATTCAGGTACCACGACACCACAGCAAAGCAGCAAAGCAGCCATCATCCATTATCCAAGCGGAAATGATGGTACATGGTGAGCTACTCGACCCCTGGAAGATGTCAGTGCTCTCAGACCACCATGGCCATTCGCGTACTAACCCGTTTCTCTTGCTAATAAGGGGGTCCCGGGACTTCCGGCTAAGTTGAACCCCAGCTTGGCCCCCGTTAGGCTCACCAGGACCCCCTTACTACCTGGTATATGTCGTAGCGCTGACCATTATGAAGCTAACAATCAGCGAGGTAAGCAAATCTCCCGCCGAAACTTTACGTTGTTGGGACTCGGGGAGTTGATCCTGCTTCTGTAAATCTGTACGCATCACCGCGACCATGGACGGCACGGCTGTCGCAGACGCAGCGCTGTACGGGAGGGTGCCAATCCTCCTGGCCCTGGTGTTCGTCCTAACGTATCTCTATACGGCATCGGGCAATAAGAAATGTCGCGACGATGGCATCCCCACCGCTCCGCCCGAGGTCCCCTACTGGATCCCAGGCGTCGGCAACACCTTCGGCTTCGCCTTTGACACAGAGAGCTTCCTATCATCCATCATGTAATGCCCCGAAAAGAATGCAGAACCCGAACCTCAGCTGATGTCTCTAGTAACAAATTCGGCAACGTCCCTCTGCGAATGTCCATTGGCGGCGAACCCATGTACTTTATTCCCCACGGCGCACCCATTCTGGACCTCTTCAAAGCATCCCGCCACTTAACCACCAAGTCCCTCGCAGTCATGACCGTTCGTGACGCATTTGGATGCCCCCCCTGCGACTTGAATGTCTTTGTCGCCGACGACTCCGGCACAGATGCCAAGCCACTGCCCGGCTGGGAGCACATCGACCCTGCGCAACGATTCCACTTCATCCAGCATCGGGACTTGCATGCCCTGCTGACAGGGAGCTCACTGAGGGCCATGACAGAAAAGTTTGTCGAGGTCTACTCCGAGAGGATCGAGAGGGATACGCGGTTCAAAGAGGGAGAGTGGACAGAGGTGGATGATCTGTACGGGGTTTTGAAAGACAGTCTCATCCGTGCTGCATTACAGGCCTTGTGCGGGGAGAAGTTCTTGGAGCTTTGTCCCACGTTTCCGGATGACTTCTGGACCTTTGATTATCATCTCCCCAATCTGTTCAAGAGGTTACCCAAGTGGCTAGTTCCAAAGAGCTATCGTGCTAGGGACATCGCATTGGAGGGAGTCTTGCGATACCATGAGTATGGGAGGCAACAGATGGACTTCTCGGATCAAGCCGTTTTGAAACAAGACTGGACACCAAAGTTTGGAGCAAGGCTCATGAGTGCAAGGCAAAACATGTTCTCAACGACGGGGTTTAGTCCAAGGGGTGCTGCTGCCCTAGACTTGGGGATGCTGTGGGCGTGAGTTCCTCTTCTCCTCCGATCAACTACTTTTAATCTAACAATAACAGGGTCAATGCAAATGCAATTCCCGCCGCCATGTGGATGTTGCTAGGCATCCTCGTAGACGACAACCTCAAAGACCGCGTCATGGTCGAGATGGAACCCTCCTTTCACGAAAAGTCGATATCCTTTGACATCGACAGACTCTGCTCTGGGCCCCTGCTCAACTCGATTTACCTCGAAACTCTTCGCGTTCGGGTCGCAGCGCCTGTAGGACGAGCATCCCTGATTCCTGATTTGAAGTTTGGGAAATGGCGATTGCAAAAGGGCGTGGGCATGCTGTCGACGTCGTGGGTGGGTGGTCATGATCAAGACTTTTGGAATACCGGGCATGTCCTGCCTGATGGATCGGCTGAACATCCGGTCGACTCCTTCTGGGCGGAGAGATTCCTTCAGTATAAAGATGAGCCAGCCACTGGGCCAATCCGAAAGTCCAGTACCACCAGTGCGACTCCAGGAAAGACTCCAGAACGTGCGGCAGAAGATGACAGGAATGCACGAGTTGTGACAGAGGGCTTACAAGCATACTGGTATCCCTACGGCGGTGGCACCAAGATGTGTCCCGGACGGTTCTTCGCCAAGCAAGAGCTGATGGCTGGAGTGGCAGTTGTGCTTCGAGCTTTCGAGATCGAACTGGTTGATCCTGGGGCTGCTGGACAGACGGTGCCAAACATGGACTATTTTCCCTTTGGGACTATTCCTCCGAAAGGGAAGATTGCAGCGCGGATCCGACGACGCAAGTTGTAAAGGTCCGACGGTTCCGAAAGCGTGGTTAGGGATGAACAAAAATAGAACGCCACAGTTCATTAGCATCGCATTGAACTTGCATTGCATATGCGAACCGGCTGACCCTTCAGCCAGTGTGGGGCAATCATGATTACATCGGAGGGGTCCATTGTGTTCTGGCTTGGTTGAACATATTTGGCACAATTCAGTTTGACTTCATGCGTCTTCAAGGCGTTCAACCATCGTATCTCAACTACTTGGTACCTTCCTTGTCATCCTTGATCTCCTTCTCCAGCGCGTCAGCCATATCCTTCAGAGTGTCGAACTTCCAGTCATAAACCGCATTGTCTCTATTTCCCATGATTGCACCGGGTCTGACAATCCAACTGGACCGAATCCCCTGCTTCTTCGCTGGCTGATGGTCGTGGAACTGGCTCTGGGCAGTCTGAAGCACTTCGGCCTTCTTGACACCAAACTTCGCCTCCACCTCTCGCAGCATGTGTTCGAAGTTCTTCGGGTCGGGTTTATAGCTGCCGACGTCTTGTGCGGTGATGATAAGATCGAAGGGAACCCCCGCCAAGGGGCCAGCATTGGTCGCGGTAAAGGAACCGAGGTCGACGTTGGAGAGCACCACAAGCTTGTAGAACTTGCCCAGGCGTCGCAGCGCATCCACGGTGTCAGGAAATGCCGGCCATGTTCCTACAGATTCGCCAAACGCCTTATCTTGCTCGGAGGTTGGCGTAGGAAGTCCGAGGCGAGCTGCCACGTGCGGGTGAATTGTGGTGAGCAGGTCCGCATACTTCATGTCGGGTGTCTTGTCCTGCTGTGTCCGCTCAAGTTCGTGGTACACGTTCAAGAGATGTTCTCTGGAGAATTCTGCGCCGTTGGCTTCTAGCAGTGGCTTTAATCCTGCCAGAACGCCCGATTCCCAATCAATGAGGGTGCCGTAAACGTCAAAAGACAGAAGGCGGTAGTTTGAAAGGCGATCCATTTTGTGATGAGAAGAATGAGCTTTTGATGTTCGGTCAAGGCAGCCTGGTTTGATGGGAAAGTTTAGTCCTTTCATCCATTAAATACACGAAGACTTAGACTATGTCGCCTGGCTGGTTTGATAGACCATCTAGACCTGACGTTGGTTGAAGATGCGGAGAGATGATCGACTGTTAAGCCGTGACTAGGCGGCGAACCGGCCGGACCGGGATCACAATCTCCCAATGTTAGCCCGGATGGTTATCAGCAGCACCAATTCTGGACAATCGTGCCGATATCGTGTGGAGGCCGGGTCAGATCCCGGGACATAATTCCGGTTCATGGACATGTATTTCCGCCCCAGGATAGTGAGTCGCTCATTAGTCACCTACCCTGGACTGAGCAGAATGGGTTCAAGGATCTAGTCAACCAAACACTACGGAGAAGACGGTGAATGAGCATGGTCTTTAAAATTGTAAATGATTTGGGAATCTACCTCAGCTCCTTTGGATGTGCACAATGATAGGGTAAGCAAGACAATCGTACTGCAATAAGCTATGAGCCATTCTAACTGGCATTTCCTAAGTAGTGCAAGCCAGATCTTTAACAGGAAGTTCTATCAAAACACTCCCGAGGTTGACGCATTCACTACGTAGCCATTACAGGTACGAGGCCTCAATCAAGAAGCCCAGTGTCAGCTTGACGTGGCGGAGAATTGCAGTCCACTGAATCTTATCATAGGACTAAATCACCGTTAGCGACATATGTTGCGTATACCCGAAATGTTTACTCACATCGTTTGCAGTGTGGATGTAGGGGTTCGAGGAAGAGAAAACGTCTTCGCACGCGAATGCGGCCGCTGTAAAGGTTGGTAAGCAATAGAGTTGTATTTGCCATTGATGGTACATACGGAAACCATTTGACCGGGCACTTCCATGGTCGGAGCAGGCATAACCACACGTAGAGCTTGCTGGGGTCGCTCCGGTATACTGAGTAGCGATAAGTCGAACATAAGCTGTCAAGGCCGTGTCGACATAGTCGGTGTACACCGCAAGCTTGTTGTTGGGCGAGTAACCGGCCATGTCCTGGTTAAGGAACCCCAGGACGGTCTTTCCGGTTGACTTGTAGTTAGAGTAGACCGCTTGGGAGCCCAAGAGACCGCCTTCTTCGCCGGCGTAAAAGTGAAACTCCAGCGTGTTTTGGGGTTTGAAGCCAGAGCTGGCCAGTACTCGAAGCGCCTCGAGGACAACGCTGGATCCAGAAGCGTTATCGTCAGCCCCAGGGCTGCGAGCAGCGGTGGAACCAGCAGTAGAATCGAAGTGAGCACCGACAATGACTAAAAGTCCCAGGTTAGTTATTGACCAGACCTAGTAGCCGAGACATAGCTACCCAGTTCAGCACTTTGTCCGGGAATTCTGGCAATGATTGACGGCTGGTTGAATGAGTGGGAAAACTGAGTGACGACAATGGCCGAGTTGACAGACGCCACACTCTTGACCTGGTTAAAGAGCCAGGTCGAAGCTTGCGTTCCATACGTGGATCGGTAATGACGGTTGTGGAAGCTTTGGAAGTCAGTATCTAAGAACTTCATGGGGCGTTGTTGATGGTACATACTCTGTCAGACTCTTTGCCCAGCTCTGGGGACCGGCAATGCTGGCCGTAGCGATTAGAGAATTGGCCTCTGTAGTGTGGCTCAGGACAGTAGGGTATGTCACAGCACGGCGCGTAATACTGGAAGTATCCGAGGGAGGCACCGACAGGATCGACAAGACTTCATCATCCTACGCAAGTCGACCGATTAGTTCGTTCTCAACATAGATGCATGACTAACTTACTGTAATGTCGGTGATGTCAACGAAACCAATGCTCTTCGAGGTGTACAACTCAAACTTCTCCTCCTCTGTAACCCAAGTTCCAGGGTCCTCTTCCGACGTCTTGATCAGACGGAGCGAGCCATCTTGTTGAGCTTCTGCATGCGTTGCTGGAGCCGCATGTATCAGCTGGGAAGAGGCAAGAAGAGCGAGTAAAGTGGATCGAACGAAAACCATGGTGACCAGGAGAGGGATTTGGAACAACGTTTGAGAAGTTGGTTGGTTTGTAGACTGGCGAAGATCGGGAGGATCTTATAGTCTGAGTACAAATAGTCGCCTTGCACTTTTGTATGTTGTGATCATATACATGATGCGATTTCATCATCCCGGCTTCCTACTTTGGCAGCCGATAAGGTGGAAAATAACGTTTAGAACAAAAGGACGCCAGCTTTGTGGGTTAACGTAACATTGGTTCGGAGGTGTGATGGATAAGTGGAAGGTGATCGGAGCTCGACTAATTGCCAAGACTTGATGCGATTTTTAAACTCCTCAAAATGGACAAGGGTGGGTTTGCTCTACACCCCGCGTCGCTAGAGACGGAAGGTCAAATATCTATGCCAATACGAGCGTAGGATTTAATATTGAAACTGTAGTAATTTGCGACAGTACGGAAACGTATTCTGCTTGCGATTGGCTTGGTTATGGGCGACATGGAATGCACTATGCCGGAAGATGTGCAGCAGGGAAACGAGAGCGTCTAGACGCCAATCAATTGTTCACAGATTAGAATAACTGCCGAAAAGGGTTTTGTATATGTAAAAAGGCTCTATCCCATAGATACAGCTCTGAGTTCTTTCCAGAAGCCATCATGATCTTGCATGACCAACTCTGGGTCCACCACGGACAGGCGGCTCTAAACAGCGCAAGCATGTGTCCATTTCAGCTCATTGAGCGATGGAGCCAAAACAAATTACCTAGAGCCTCACCAAAGCTTTAATTCTATTAGAGTCGTTTGGATCCTACGAAGCTGTGTTTCGGGTGGGGACGGGGACTACTCCTTGCTTAATTGAAGCAGAATTGACCATCCGACGCTATCGTGAACGCTGACCGCTCCATCAGTCTGCATGTCTTTTTGCCCCACAAGCCGAAAAGACACGGCGAGTAACATGTGCCTGGAATTGTAATTGTAACGGAATATTGCGCTGGCAGAGACAAAACTCGGCAGCTCGGTACTGAGTAGTGAATACTAACTGGCGTTGTCATTGGCGGTTATAACTGGCGAGAAGAGAAGAGGATTGTCATCAACTTGGTACGCATATTGCGTTACCATAAAATATGCACCAACACGTATTTTCTTTGTGTTCTTTCGTGTTAGCGTTATGCGATAATCCACATCTGCAATAAGAGGCATGATTGGGCTGAAACGTCAGCTTACTCTCTTCATCAACACATCACATCAAGCAATTCACTTTCAGGCTTATTCGGCCTAATAGCTGAATAGTCATTAGTCTATACCCAGCTCAAAAAGGAGAACCGCCTTGGTTCGACCACAATCGCAGCTTGACAGTACATTCTCGTTATGGCAGACGACCAACTGGAAAATCTGTGCCAAAGATGCCGAGCTATCAACTTTGACCACTTGTTTCGAGACGTCACCTCCGACGCTCTAGTTGAACCAGACCCAGCTCTTGTTCTTGATCGAGTTCCGGAGTGGACGAGCTCGTCGTGTCCGCTTTGTAGCTTCTGGCTGGATATGGTGCCAGCTGAAGAACGCGACACGTGCGACAGCATCTCGATATTCAGAGGGCGTCTAGCTACAAGGAACGGCTCGACAAACCGGACGCCTATTGATGCACCAACCATGGTGCCAAGAACCACATTGGGGGTTAAGACGGGCGAAAACGAATGGAGTCTCGACCACCAGCCTTTCGTCAACTACACCAAAGCACCACAGATGCCCGTCCTTGTCGATCATGCAAAGGTCAACTACGAGCCGCTGAGGAAGTGGCGTGAAATGGTCCAACATATTGCTAGAGAAGAGATGCTTGTGCTTCCCGTCTCTGTCATTGACTGCCACAAACGAGAGGTAGTACCAGTGCGCGGCCCTTGCGACTATGTGGCTCTGAGCTATGTCTGGGGTCCGGCCGTAGCACAAGGAGCTCCCGGAAAAGGCAAGTCTCTGCCTGCTCTCCTCCCACGCACAGTGGAAGACGCCATCACTGTGGTCAAGGAGCTTGGGCTTCGTTATCTGTGGATTGACAGGTATTGCCTGGACCAGAGTAACAAGGCCGAGTTCAAAGCGCAGCTTGACCAGATGGCCGACATTTACAGGCATGCACTTGTGACCATCATCGGGGCGGCTGGCTCAGACGCCGACTACGGACTCCCTGGTGTGAGTTCTCGGGCTCGCACGAAACAGCCTCGCATCAAGGTTGGCGACTACACGCTTTGGTCCTCCATGACGGACCCCCGAAAACTGGTCCGAGACAGCACGTGGATGACTCGCGCCTGGACCCATCAGGAAGGCGTTTTCTCCTGGAACTGGTTCGCCTTCACAGACGAGCAAGTCTTCTTCCAGCGATCAAACAAGGAATGGGCAAACCTGGAACGCTGGTGGAAGGTGTCGAGCGAGATGTTTCCCCATGGTGGTCTGGGGGCCGATTCAAACTGCCCACTGCTGCGGATGTACGACAACGTATGGAAGAATGAGGGCGCTGTGCACGGGATGCTGGGACAATACACCGCTCGACAGCTGAGCTACCAGACAGATGCGTTAAACGGGATACTGGGTCTTTTAAAGCGCTGCGAGAATGGACCGTATCGCATGAACCACTACTTCGGCGTCCCGGTTTTAGGGCCCCTGATCAACCACCGCAAGGCGTATGGCCGTGATCCCAGCCGGAGCTGGACGCTGACGGAAGCATTTCTGGTCAATCTCTGCTGGAGAACGCAAGGAGTCGGTCCTCGAAGACCTGGCTTTCCAAGTTGGTCATGGACCGGGTGGCGAGCTGTCTATGAGTCTCCTCCGCATGTCATGACGCATATGGGGCTGTCGGTCGAGAATTTGATCAACGTCGGCCTATCCGTGCAGACAAAGCAGGGCCTGGTTGACTGGGAGGCCATGTGCAACACCACGGCTTGGGATGTGTACATGGACTTGAGTACATTTTCGCAAGAGCTCTACATCCAAGCTCCGACAGTCGCCCTCACCATCGGATACCATACTGGTGCACCCGAAGGAACCACACATGGCCACGCTGCGGACTTCAATGTGCCCAAGGGTTGGTGTGCCATGTTTTCCGACGAAGAATGCGATGTGTTCATTGAGGTCAATATGGTAGACGCGACAATCCAACCGACGGGCAGTGTCTCGTTGAAAGGCCTTCTCCTCCGCCAGGTGGACTCTGGTAAGACGTCGGACGAGTATCGGCGAGAGAGTCATACTTGGGCCTTTGCCCTGCTCGTGCTTGAAGGCGCAGCTGGGGCAACAAGAGTCGGGAGCTTGGAATTGAGGGCAGATAATTATCTCGTCCGCTGGAAGCACGAAGTGCACCATTCGGCCCTGAAAGAGGATAAAACATGGGTGGGTGGCGATCTCGAGGAGCACATGGATTGTCCTGAATGCAGAAGAAAGGCGTTGGAGATGGTGGTAAAAGGAAAACAAGAAGAGTTAGTGAAGTTACTATAGAATCACTGGAAAGCCCATTACGAAAACTGCCGTTGTATTGAAGAAACCGTTGATTCATTCTTAAGATTTATCTGGCTGGTAAGTCAATGCCCTTATGCACTTAGCTGAAAGGGCTCTTATTGCAATAAAGCAAACATCTTTAGGTGCATATTTCTTTATCGTGGCTCCAGCATCCCTTTAATTGCAAATACTCCAATTCTCGAGGTCTACGCGCGCGCGGCGCGACTCGCCAGAGCAAACCCTAGAGAGGATCGTCTTCTTTACTATCTGCACAGATATGTCCATCACACGCATTGATGTTGATTCGGATGGCGATACCCTGATCATTCTCCCTTACGAGAAGGCATTAGGAGATGATGGCACGCACAAGGCTGCCGATGATGCAGCCACCACATCGCAAGGTACACCGCTTGAGGCTATTTACCGCATCTCCTAGAGGGAACTTTAGATGCTGACTGTTTTGCCCAAGATGATTCCACTCCTGAGGCTTCAAGCAGCGATGGAAACGCTGTAGATCCATTGCCTCAACTTCACCTGAAGGTTTCCATGAAACATCTTGCACTAGCATCGCGTCGCGCCAGAGCCATGTTCAGTGGGCCGTTCAAGGAAGCTCAGCCATCAAGCGTGGATGGCTTACGGCACTGGCAATTTGAGCCTATTTTCGACCCTGACGCTTTCCAAATCGTAATGAACATGATCCACGGAAAGACTCGACAGACCCCGGAGACAATGGGACTCAAGCAGTTGGCCGATTTCGCCGCCATTGTGGATGATTTAGAATGTCATGACGCGGTCTGGTTTGTGGCAAGGATTTGGGTTGACCAGCTCTCGAAATCCGGCTATGTAGCCGGATTCGCCAACGTCGCCAGAGTGGTTCTGGTCAGCTCTGTGTTTAACGAACCACAGCTGTTTCAAACATCAACGAGTCAAGCGATCTTACAAGGTACGGACTCTTTATCCACATGTGGTCTCCCTATACGCCCGAAGATTGTTGGTTAGTTATCTGTTTCCTGCTTACCAAGGAATAATGCTAATCTAATCCATAGAAAGAGTAGACCTCGCAAGACAGGATGCTATCGACAAATTGATCACGCATCTGCACTCTGAGGTTGACAAGTTATCCCGGAACCAAAACTCGTCATGCAACTTCGCGTGCACGTCGATGATGTTGGGTTCTTTGGTAATGGGAATGTCAGCACAAGGGTTATCTCTGCCGCGTCCGACGAGGCCATTTAATGGCTCTAGCGTATGGTCGACGAGCCAGAGTATCCTAAACCTTGAATCTCCCAAATACTTTGGTCCTCAGGAGAATCTTGAGACCGAGGACCTCGACCGTATCTGGGAATACGGAGACAAGGACGGCTACGGCAGAATGTACAACACCGTTGGGCCACAGATTGTAGCGCATAAATGCCAACTGCAAGATCTCTTTAAACCGAAGGTAGATGAGTTATGTGCGGTCAACGGCCTGGTACTTTCTGAGTTTGACGGAACGAGCTAGAATGCCAAATTTGCCGAAATGACAATGATCTTTCTCAAAGAAGAGGTAATGACACAGTATCAGTGCTTATTAGTTCTCCTCAGCTTCTTAAGATCATTTGCTTCGTCAGTGTAGATACCGTGTTGTTTTAACATAACGGAGTGTCCGAAACGGGAAATCCGGGCCCGAGTTGAATCCGACGTTGATCTGTGCATCGCTCTGTCGGAGAATTACCCAGTTCTGGTCGTCTGGTCACCAAATCCCGATTGGTTGCACGGCCTGGCGTCGGATCCCAAGTGTCCGCTTCTCCGCCGCCCGGAACTTTCAGACCACCCGACTCATTTCAGGACTTCGCTTCACAGGACCGGCCGGAGGTTATTCTCTTGTCCTTTGTTTCCTATGTCTTCGGCTAACTCACTGCTAACCTACCCTATTTGTGACCCCTGCACAGGCCTCAATTCCCAAGTCAACTCGTCTTTAACACCCCCCCGGACACACCGGACTCGATGGAAATGTCAGCCAACGCTGCGGCGAGACCCCGGAAGGCTTCTAAAGTACTGGCGTGCGTCCTATGTCGGAATCGCAAGCTGAAATGCGACCACAACACGCCCTGCACAAACTGTATCAAGGTGCGTCTGGCTCCTCTTTATGTTTCGCCCGTTTCGACAACTCTTCTCCGGTTCTGTGCGGCTCACCGTCCAGTAGGCAAACGTCTCTTGCATCTCAAGCACGCCTGCTCCGCCTCGTCAGCGCCGGCGCCCGAACCAAGACCTCCAGGAACGACTCGCTCGATGCGAGGACTTGCTCAAGCAGTACGCGGGCGACTCGGCGCCTTCTCCGAGCGTGCGGCCGTCGCCGGTGCCCTCCACCGTGGACGGCTACTCTCCTTCGGATCCTTCGGCTTCCGGCCCAACCGGCTCCACGTCACCAAAATGGAAGCGCACGGGAAAGATGGTCAAGGATCAGGGGGGAGTCCGCTTTAGTGACAGTCACCTTTGGACGACCATCCAAGAGGAAGTCAGTGACACCATGGGTTGCTTCTAATGACCAGGACTGAGTTAACTAATGCCTTTTGCAGCTGCAAGCCATAAGGGATATCGTCAACACGGATGATGATTCCGACGGCAATGTTCTTGGTTCTGACGACTTGAGCCGGGACCACAACATTGATCTCTTTCTCCCACGCATTGCAGACACCAGCACAATCGAGGGTCTTCTACCAGAACCAGTCCACGTCTTCAGGCTGTGGCAAATATTCCTGGACCGCGTCAACCCGATGAGCAAGATCATTCACGTCCCGTCCGTCCAGCCGTACGTGACACAGGCAGCAACAAACATGGCCGACGTCCCGCTCAACTACCAGGCGCTTCTCTTTTCCATCTTCACCCTGGCCGTCATCTCTCTTTCCGAAATGGAGGCTGTGCAGCTGCTTGGAACCCCCCGTGAATACTATCTCCGCAAATTCACCATGGGCACCAAGACGACTCTAACAAACTTCAACTACCTGAGGAATTACGACATGGTGGCTCTGCAGTCCTTGTTGCTGTATCTGGTGAGTAGTGAGACATGGTTTCCCAAATATTGGAAGTTGCTAACATCCGACTACAAGCTCTCCCTCCAGAACCGCTACGACAGACACGCGGCCTGGATTTTCAGTGGAATGATCGTCCGCATCGCGCAGAAGATGGGCTATCATCGCGACGGGGAGGGTCTGCGGCTGACACCCTTCGAAACCGAGATGCGAAGGAGGATGTGGTGGCAGATTATCCTCCAGGACGCCAAGCACGCCTTGGTCTCAGGCTTAAGCCACTCGATACTCCCTGTCAACTGGGACACCAAGATGCCTCAAAACGTCAACGACGCGGACCTCTTTCCCGAGTCGGTTGAGCCCATCCGCCCCCGCGAGGGCCCAACCGAGATGGCTTTCTGTCTCGTCTGTTATCAGATTGCCAGATGCCTAGTCCATGCCGAGAATGTTTACTTCCAGCCCAGGTTAGAGGCTGCCATTATAGGCGACGAGATGCCGGATGGGGTTGAACCCAGTACTCCAGCCATATTTGCGAGATATCGAACACTTGTGATGGAGCTTGAGAACGACGTCCGTGACATAGAAGAGCGATACATCGATGCCTCGGCCGGAAAAGTCCACATGGCCGCTCTGAGCATACGTCCAATGTTGGTCAGTAAGATCAGCGAGGTCATGGTGCCAATGAGAGAGCAGCCCGAATGGGGCACTGAGATCCTCAACACCAAGGACAACCTTTTCAAAATCATGATCATGAACAGCGAACACAGCACGGATACGTATGAAGTCATGGAGAAAGCAGGATTCCTGTGGTTCTTCAAGCTCAACTTTCAACTCGATTTCTTTACTGTCATGACGGGGCAACTCTACCAACGCCCCATCGGTAGACTCGCTGACCGTGCTTGGAAGGTCATGGAGAAGATATACCTCTTCCACGTGGAACTCCTGGACATGTCGCAAAAGGCACATGTCCTCCAGGCTCAACTGGTCCTCCGCGCTTGGAAATCTCGCGAGCAAGCCTTCAAGCAAACCGGGCAGCCGTTGAAATGCCCTGATTTCATTCATCTCCTCCAAGAATGTGCAACGACCGACGCACGCGGGTTGGAATCATTTCCGCAGATTTCGCTGGCTCAGCCCACTCTATCCTCCCAGCAGATGTCCGAGATGGACCAGTTCCTTGGCAACTACGTCGACGTCTCGGAATTGGGCTGGGATACCTGGGGTGATGCCAATATGAGCAATGCACCGAACCCGATACCGGAATTCTCCTTTGACGAGTTTGGAATGGGGGGGATGAATTTGAACGATGGTGGTGTTTAGAAGAAGGCGACACTTGGTAACGGATGAAATTACTTATGAGTAACTATGAACATTAGACTTCGTTTCTTTAGTACTAATTGGATGGTAAATGGTGAATTTCTTGTATCTTGGCAACGCCATCGTTCCGCATTTGTCATATCGCAGCGGGGTGAGAAGGATTTCTTTTTTAATTCATGTCGGGCGAGAGGCTCCCGTTGCCTCTAAGAAACGATAACAATGGACGGGCCTCTGTCATGCCTAGCTTAGATCGTGAGATAAATCAGTCTATCACTGTAAGCTTTTAAAGAGACAATCTAATCCCAGCACTCCGTTTCAATATCACAACCAGAAATCTTGAGAATCAAAGTTGATGTAGTCCTCTGGAAGTGTTGTTAAAATATTAGGCGCAAAGCCTGGCCATACGGGATCGTTGAAGTCAAACGTCATCTCGTCCTGCTGCATCTCCTCCTGTGCAAAGAGCGATACAGCCTCCTGTGATTGGTGGGTTTCATCCAAGGTGTTTTCGAGCGTGTGCTTCGCATGTGATGGTCTTGGTTTCCCCTGGGCCTGCTCGTGCTCGCGCAATTCATTGGCAGCTGTTTTTGGACCAGAAACTGGCTCCTGGCGCTGCTCAGTCATTCGCAAGAGACTTTTCCAGTACCGCCCCGGAGGCGTCCAGGATTCAGACAGCTCCTGTAACGTTTTGATACACGACTTGAAAAGGTCTAAATGCGGACCCGTTTCTTTACCCTCTTTGGCGCTCTGTCCTCGGAGTAGCACGAGCGCTGCGGAAAGAGTGCAGTGTGTGGCTGTGATTGGACTTCTTCGAAAACTACCAAACGTTGCGCGATACTGCTCCCCTATGAGACAGATTTCTTTCGCGGCCTCGCTGCAAAGTATAGTCGCTTTCTTGGCAAGGGCATCGTGAGTGGCGTCCGCTTGAGCTTGTCGACGAGATCTGTTGAGAAATGGCCTGGCAAGGAGAATAATGGATGTGTGGTAGACCATTTTTAATGTATACGCGTGCGGAAAGGTGCTCTTGCTTCCAGATTGGTTTACTTTCAATCCCGGGGGTAACTGATAATACCAATTTTTGAGTCTGAGCAAGTATGAGCTGAAAAGACTCTCCATCTGGGCTGGTTGAGGCAGCCGTTTGAGAGGATATCTTAAAGGTCGCATTAGACGGCGTTCGAATTCAAGTTAAACACTATGAGCCTACTCACAAACTTCGTAAGATGTTCTCCAGGATTAGGCAGTGAGTGCTCAGAGCCCGATGTAAGTGCATGACGAGGGTATTATTGGGGGAGCTTGTAGTGAGCTGTGGATGTGTGTCGGTGTCCGAGTCCGGTATCGGTGGAAGGCTCACCATTCCTTGCGAGTCCTGAACGAGTGTTAGGTCATGAATCCACGTATAAGTGCATGGAGTCTTGGGCCATACCAACATGGTGCACACTCTGCCAGTGTAGCTTGCCCAGAGCTTGTCGGTGCAATAAAGGGCCCAGTAAATCTGTCGTCGAATATGTACTTCTTGGGGGGCTATGCGGCTCGAACCTGCCAATACTGACGAGTCTAGGTTGAGTCCCATATCTAGGGCTAACCGAATGGCCATTCCATGATGTAGCCACCCAGCGGCATCTGAGCCTATCGCCTACTGCACCTTAGAACTGTGCCAAAAACTACTGTGGGGACTTGGTCAGGCTTACCACGTAGAGAACCGCTAAGATTGCTAAGGACTGAATGGTCGTGATGCTGGGCCACTTGAGATCAAAATGGAGCAGCACCTCTGCCGTATCAAGAAAAGGCTGGCCCGCAGTGTGCGGATCGTCTCGATCAGAGCGGACTTCCGGTCTATCACAATAGCGAGATCCTATAGCAAGAATGCAGTTCAACAGCAGCGGGCTATAATAACGTCCATTTTCTTGACGACTGTGTCGAAACAGCTCCTCGTCTACCACCTGAAGCCAGGGCTGCTCCCACTTGAAGTAAAGATCAATCAGGTGGGACATGAGATCATCTGAGATGTTATTCTCAATCTGGAGTGCCTGCGGGTATGCTTTCAAGTGCTGCAAGCTTGGAGCGAGTGATGGAGGATCCTTTGTCTCGATGGCTAGAGAAACATATTAGGTTCTGATTTGGGTATGAGTATGGCCAGCTTGGACTTACCCTCAGGAGACTCAAACTCGAGACGTCCACTGGTAGTACCGAAGAAACGGGCCTCGCCCTCATGATCAAAGTTGGATGACTCGTCAAAGCACAGAGCACCTTCGAAATCGGTGCATAACTGCTCAAAAGCAGGCGAGGAGGCATCAGAAGCAAGGGATGTGCTAGCTAGAGGTGACGCATTCAGAGCCGTCAACTGGGCCACGGATTCATCAATGTCAATGGAGTGTAGTCGTAGAACTTGCTCGAGGAGATTGATCCGAGCCTGTAGAAGATGAACGTAAGATATAGGAGCCGTTCCTCGGTTGTCGGTCTCGGTCGTGTACTCGCAGTTGATGTTCCTGGCTAGACATCGGGAACAAGACGGCCGAGATCCATCACACTAAATGTCCAGGGATTATTATCGAGAGGACTTGGAAAGGACTGATTGGGTGATTCTTTTCGTACCTTTGCCCTTCGCCGGCGGCATTCCTGACATGCGCGTCTGGCGTACTTGCTTCGCGTTGTTGATGGCTTCCTACCAGTCGATTCCAATGAACCATTCCGCCCTCCGGCGCCTGACGAAGGATCCATCGGAAAGTCTGGGATGATGAAGGCTGGTCAGTTGGGTAGGTACAGGGTAGCTTACACATGCCGCCAGTGATGCAACTTCAGTTAATCTGGCTGCGGATCCAGAATGTCACCGGTTCTGTGTCGATGATAGCTGCATTTGACATTGACGAGCGGGAGAGAAAGATTGTTGATACTGTGCGAGTGGGTGCAGTAGACGGTAAAATGCACTGGGGACCGGAGAAATGTACTGCATGTGATTGGGCATCAGAAGATGAGGAATTCACATTCCGCCCGGTCACGTTACCCGATTTGTCAGTTGACGTCAGAGGTGGGTCCACTTTCTTCAACATCCATCGCACTGTGCTCAGTGCGCAAACAAGCCACTTCAACTCAAACGGTCATGGGCTCAAAGTTTATGATTGTGTTCGTTGATAGAAGCTTGAATCACAGAATAAACGCGGCAGGGTGGTACACCGATGACGAAAAATGAGTCAAAACAACGAAAGATCTCGTACAACCAAGCAGTGCGTGTCGGCGAGAGATCAAGTGTTTAGGTCAGGGTAAGTCACAACTGTTATTGAACAAACCCTGTGGACATACGACTAACAACACGTCTCCAGGATGTTTGAAATGCCGCCAACAGTGAGTTCCAGAAGAAATCACTCGTCAAATCGATCGCGAACTCGCTGATGTCGAGTGATGTCTGAACGATACCGGCGGAGCAGGATGGTCGCAGTTCCATCGCCCGAACGCAAACCACGTTCTCATGACAGTGAGACCCTGAATGCCAAACATCGACCTCTGCTGACTCGCGTTGGCCTTTGCTCGGCTCGGCGGAGACGCACGCGTGTTGAGATTGAAGTAGTTACGCATGACTCTGAAGGCGCCAAACAGAGGGTGGAACATGACATGGCAGCGAATACTTCAGAAGTTAATCAACGTGAGGTTATGTTCGTGAATCATGAACTGTTAACCTACAAACGCGCCGTTCACGGTTTACAACAAGTGTTTGTTTTGGTCTGGTGTTCGTTGTGTCTGATTTTTCGTCCCACATGGTCACCGCAAAAACCTCCCGTTGCTGTCAACAAACTCTGTGTCAGCGAACTCCCATTGTTGCTGTTGCCCTTTATTGCATGATCCTTTGCTGAACTATAAATTCCTCTCTGAATATCTCGTGCTCTCTCTTCTTTCTCCTCACAACCTCATCTTTTCCAAGGACGCCTCAACCTGCACTTGAACTTGTGGCTGCTGGGTCATCACCGGACATCATTCAGCGTTCCATCTCTTTCCCAATCCTCCATCTTATTCCTTTCATTACTTGCGACTTGCCACTGCGGTATGACAATGCAGTCGAACGGAGAGCCTACTCCACCCGTCCCGCCTGACCTCCGCCAGGACAAGCCTCCAGGTTTCGATGCCAAGGTACGTGGCTTCGACACTCAAGGACGCTGCTTCGAAGCTGACATATTTGCAGAAAGTCACAACATATCGACCCGTTCCCTGCCTTCGCTGTGCACGCATCATGGCCACCGCTAAGGAGCCTGGCCATTTCTGTTTCGGCTACGGTGAGTCGAGACTGTCACTCTGTGGGTGGTAACGACTGTGGACTGACTCTACACAGCTGAACCAGGCAAGAAGAACAAGCGATGCGCCCACTGTGTTATGCAAAACTGTACCTGCGAGCGTGTAGGCTTTCTGTTCCCATCTCGAGGTCGCCTCTCACTGATATATGAAAAGGATGAATGGAGCATTAAGGATGAATTCAAGTACGCCAAGGAGCTCAGCCTTGCTTGTGTTCACTGGGCGATGGCGATGGATTCCGACACACCCCCAACTGATCGTGTATGTGCCTCTGGAACCATCTGCCTGGCCTTTGCTAATGGCCCTTGCTCTTTTAGCCCGATGCCGTCACTGCCGCCGCAAAGGTGATCACTACGCTCACCAAGCAGTCGGATGCGTCCTTTGATCGACAGTTGGCTCGCAAGCCTGGAGAACCTCGGCACCCTTGGGATCGCAGTCCCAAAAAGAGAACCGGCGCTGAAATTGCTGCTGATGTTGCCACCGCCGCCGTCGACGACAACGACACCGATACCGATTCCGAACCTCAAGTTGCCACCAGGGACAAGGAGAATGACTATGTTGAGGGTCGCATGGAATTGTGAGCCATGATGAACAGGACATTGCTGGAGTAGCTTTCCCCGGCTGGGAATCCAGTACTCCCCGTTTGTAACTAGTGAACAATGGTGCGACTGTCAGTCATGTCGACACTCCATGAGGGAGAAACAATGGTCATATGACACGACCACGAAGATTTCTCCATGGTATCACTCTTGTGCCGTATTTGTTTTCCTGGTTCTGCCTGCTTCATGAAATGAGCTTACGTACTGTAGAAGCTTCTTTTCTATCTGTCTACACTTTCCTTGATCAGTTGATCCGTGCGAGGTGGCTGGCTCGGCAATGCCACAAGGTCCATTTTCCTTGCTTGGCAGTCGGGTAAAATGTCCATCCGAACGAGTCATGTTGCATTTTTATTTGTGGCTTGCATTTGGGGCGTCACTGTCTCAAGCTCATTGGGTGTCGATTCTCGCGATCAACGTATCGCGAGATACGAGGTGAGGGGCGTTAGGCACCGAGTATTCAGATGGTGCAAGGGGTGTCGACGGGCAGAACGCGGTTGACAGTCTCGTAGTATATCCTCATATAATAGTCGCCTCGCTAGTATGGTGCAAGTATGACAGACAGTTCATGCCCTTGAAGTATTCGCTGCATTCAAATTATCAATTCCGCACTCAATTCGACTCGCCCAAGCAAATTTCATCGTTACCACTCATCTCATCACCACACCTAAAATGTCCACAATCATGTCTACGACTACCATGTACTCTGACTACGACAACACGACTGGACGTCCTGTGAAAACAAAACCCCGCCAGGAAGGCGGACAACTTTCATCGTTTGACCACTTTTCACGCGAGGCGGTTGTCCCGCTGAAGGATCTCGCCCACTGGCCCAGGGTCATCGACTGCCCAGCGTGCCTCTCACCGTCCATCACACGCGTGCAGATCAAGACTTGCCCTGGCACACAGTAAGGCCATCCCAAGTTTCCCTGGTATATTTCTGACAGCTTCGTAGCCTGATGGCAGCGCTTCTCTTTGTTTGCAGTGTTGTTGGGGGTGTGGTACCTTATGTCTCTAGGACCTTCAAGGACGTCGAGCACTACTGTTGCCGCTGCAATCGAAGGCTGGTTACGCATCACTTTCAGAGTGGAACGGAGATTCATATCTTCTAAACTAGCACGTCATGGCTTGCTGTGGGATAAAGGGCAACGTGAGATAAGATTCGACACGACCCGCAACGGTGTATCAAGTTTGCAGGCGGGAAATTGTCCGAGAATTGTCATCCGGTGCACTGCTTAGAGTAGTCATAAAGGTTGTGTTCGAAGAGGTATCTGGATAACTCTATTTATTTGCGTTCATGGCCCGTCTTACACCTGTCTGGCCTGCAAAGAATCTTATAAATACAAGCCATCACTCACATCGAATATATGGAAACATCTCTTCTTCTCTAAGACAAAGACGTCAAAAGTTTTACTACCCGGTCTTCAAGCTCCTCTTACACTCGCCTTCCACATTATTCGCCCACATTCGTCAACATGGCGTCCCCACAACCCGACTCGCCAGACACTATGGATTATTCATCCCTCCGAGGTCGCTCCACGTCTACGACCTCACGGTGGTCCCAAGTGGAGGTCCCGTGCAAACTCCCTCCCTTGTCTGACATGGACCGCTTTGACGGGTCGTCGTCGGTCTCACGATGGCTACAGCGATTGGACTGGTCGTTTGAAGCTATCAACGGGACCGGGCCAAGTCCGGCAACCAAGCTGAGGGCCATGAACGTGCTCCTGGATGGAGAGGCCGCTGTTTTCATTGACAGTTCCCGCCATCTTTGTACTGTGGTCGAAAACTCGACACAGACAAGGAAACCATTACCGAGAAAGACGTCCTTGAAGTGACAAACGCCCTTCGACAGAGGTTCCCTAACAAAGTGGCCAGTACTTGCGCGAGTCCTGGGAATGAATCGCTAGAACAAGATGAATGGGAAACAATCTCAGAATTTTTTGACCGAGTTGAGGCAGCGTTCCAGCGGGCAGGAGGGAGAGATATCCCACTAACGGGGGAGCCTGACCTGACCTCCTTTGAGCAATTCCAGCGGAGCCGCTTTGTGTCAATGTTTATCCGGGGCCTGTGGAGTTTAGATGTGTGAAATGAAGCTCTGACAAGACTCAGCCCTTCCTTGGGACTCGAGGAAGCTCTGGATTGGGTCGAATGGTGCCACCATACGGTGCAATGCCGATACCGGACGGAGCGAATGGCAAGGCTGATGGCTTGACGTCAGCGAATGAAAAGCCCGATGGATACTGGACGTGATTTCTAAAAGACTAAGAATAGTTGAATAGTTGAATAGTTTAGAGCCAATTGACCATGTCTCTTTAATGTGATGCTGAAGCCATCTCCAATCGACAGCCGCAAGTGCAAGTGCGGGGGCGGGGCATTCCTTCCCGATGCAGAGCTGATCGCATCTGAGCTCTCCATGACGTCACCACAAAGTTACTGCCAACAGCTTGCACAAAAGAGCTTCCACGCAGCCGACACCCCGCGTTTTTTCCATCAACAACATCACCAATTCTACCACAACTCGACGCTTTCACCTTCACCAAGACCAATCATCACTCCAGCAAAATCATCCAGCAAAATCCTCCAGCAAAATCCTCCAGCAAAATGTCCTCCCGCATTCCCACGTCCACGTCGGTCCTCGAGTCGGCCGTCATCGAGGCGCCCTTCAGCGACGTTTGGCACCTCATCAAGCTCCAGGACTTCAGCAAGTTCTACTCGGCCCTGGACAAGAGCGAATGGGTCAAGGGCACGTCTCCGGACACCGACATCGTCAAGTGGACCTTCAAGGACGGCACCGTCCTCGAGGTCAAGCAGGAGGAGCACTCTGTGAGTCGTTGCGGGAACCGCAGCTGGAAGAATCACATCTTTACTGATCCTTCTGTCGCAGACCATCGACCACTACATCACCTACAGCGTCATCACGTCGCAGCCCGCCCTCAGCTACACATCCGTCGTGAGCACGATCCGAGCTTATCCCATCTCGTCGGGCAAGCATGAGGGACAGACGTTCGTCACTTGGAGCGGCAACTTCTCGAGCGATGCCGATGCTGGTATGATTCCCTGGCCTGGCACTCACTACCCGCACGACCTGAACTAACTTCCCTTTTCCAGGTGTCATCGAGGATGCCAAGTTCAAGCGCCGCGAGGCCCTTGCCGACTTGGCCAAAGTCGCCGGCAAAAAGTAGAGTCTGAACAACGAGACACACATCGACGCGACCGAAAGGGGGGACGTCATGATATGGCATACCTATTGTGGTCCTCAGATAAAAAAGGGCAGGGAGTCGATATCTTGGCACGTGAGGTGGAAAAAGCAGAAACTCATACGAACTCGGCCTAATGATGGCGGCTCAAGTAAGGTCTTTGGGTGTCACTCCATGCAATGTGATGGACGTGACAGCTATTAATACACTCTCGTTTTATTCCTTTTTATTCAAATCGTCTGAGTGACAGAACAGTCCATTCTAGATTGGTTCTAGAGACCGGTTATTCTTCACTGATGCAACTATGCTCCTGCTTGACTGAAGCTGCAATGCCAATGTTTACACTATCGCTAGACGGTCTCCGCCGATGTACACATCGTCTCTAGTATTGAGCATCAACTCTTCAACATATGCATCACCCACCACCATGTAACGGTCGACTCTAGCTGGCACCCTCCGTAATATGATGGGCACTTGCGCTCCAGAAACCAGGCACACAAGGTCGCCCTCCTTCGCCGCACCCGGAACCCACCCCAGCTTACCTGTCTGCGTAGCGCAGAATCTTCTCCCGAGGGCAAGCTTTCTAAAACCCCTATCGATACTATCATAGCCACGGTAGCTGCACACGCGGTATTTATACCTCGTCCTCCAGCGTTGGCGCCAACGTGGGTCAGAATCCACGCCTTGGTAGAGGAACTTCGCATAGTCACGTATCCCTCCGGAGACTTGGTCTCGGGTCCATGAAAAGCTCATGGCGCTTCGGAAGTGATGGAATTGGTACACAGACATCCCAAGAGTTTGTGACCTCCAAAACCTCGTCATGCTTTCGAGCTCAGTACGTGAAACGGGATCGGCGGCAGACGCAATTCGTACGCACTCGTAAAACCACTCCCGTCGGGCTATCACGGCGTCCGGAATCAACTTGGCAGAGTCATTGTCTGCTTTCTTTGAGTGGGTGTATGGATAGACGACCATTTTTGGGTTATCTGTGACTGCCCCAACCCTGGCTATCGTATCGACCAGTTCACCGCTCAAGACGAGTACGGTCCTGTCTTTCTCTTGGTAGAAGAACGGATGATGTCCACTTCGGAATCCTCGATTCGGTTCCCGTTTGGCCTTCAGCTTTTTGGTCTTTGGTCGTCTGAGAGAGGAGATGGGATATGCCTCATCCATGTCGGAGAAATCGGGCACCCAGGACGGCAGGTCAGGGTGCGTCCGCGTTTTTCTCGAGCAGTATGAGAGAAGCTCTAGGCTCTCGTTCTTGACAACATCCCACTGTGCCACTATCTCGCAGCAACTCCTGGAATTCCTCCGAGTCGCAGCACTTGGAAAGCAATTTCCACTCCAATGTTTCAGATCCACAAACCAAGACCGGATTCTGGGCTAAGACAGCCTCTTGGATAATCCACGTCCGTTGGAACCAAGAACGTCTGAGCAGGTCAAAGACCGGAGACCAATCCCCAGAGACACTTTGGAGGGACGTGTTCCAGCCGATCAATGAAGCTGCCTCCTTGATAGTTGCAAAAGCTCCCTGGACTTCTTGAGTCTGCTCGCCGAGCCAGACGACAACTCTCCGCGCCGTTGAGTAGATGGAGCCCAGTCTTCTGACCTGCTCGTCCCGCTCGTCGGAATCGTCTTGGTTAATGCAGAGAGTGTCCACCCACAAAACACGCGGCCATACGGGATCCCGCAAGTGCATCAGGGCCGAGTGCAAGTTTTTAGTCACGGTTTTTCGCAAGCCGTCGACGAGAATGGTTTCTCGGATTGTCTCATCTCCCCAGGTGTATGACAGCGCATCGTAACTCGTCCTCCAGGACTTGGTGACGTTGACGATGCGACAGCGGACCATTTCCGCATCAGATCCAGGCTCCAAGATAAGCACACGGAACTCGTCGCGAAAAAGAATTGGTTGGGGGCTGTGAGGATCTTGGTGTGTTGGGCCGTAGGTGTTCAAAGGCGTCTGCGCGACTCTGCTAGCCACGGTTTTGAGAGGGACGACGCGGAAAACAACGTCAAGTATTTCCTCCCATTCTGGTAGGATGAGAACAATACACCCGTAAAAGAACATGGCGCATGCCGTCTGCAGGTATTTCACGCCCAGGTCCCTCATGATTCCACCAAGCGTCACTCGTGGTGGCGAGTCGTCTGCTTTCATCGAGACGCGACCGCGCCATTAAAACGGTCGTTGAAAGGCTCTGCGACCGTATGCGAGCGATTGAAGTGAGCGGTGTCGTGAAAGATGACGAAGAATCATCTTGAGATGAGCCGCAACTAATTGGAATAAGAAAAAAAGTGGAAGAATAGGGCGAGACTGATATGATGTGACGGTCACTATTCAGAGATGGTGACCAGGCGGTCTTTGGGGGCAGAATTGGGTTGTCAGTTTCAGCTTGCTGCTCTCTCTCAGCCGCACCCGGCGACCTATAGCAGCTTGCCAGAGCAGCTTGCCAGGAGATTAGGAAAGCAAGGGTGCAGCATAATGCCGCACTAACTACATCGACTGTATTTGCTCCTAGAGTGCAGCTTACATGACATGGCCTCAAGGCCATCCAATACAGGATAAACGAGCTTCCAAGTGCTTATCTTGCCGGGCATCCCTCCACACTATGAACCTGGCGACCACTAGTTACTCCTCATTCTCAGAGTCATCAGGTCTTGGCACCGCGCAAAGCACAACTGTGTCTCCCTCTGTCAACTTCTCCTCAGAATAGCCTTCGTCCTCAGCCTTGGATTCCTCCTGGGCCGTGACAACAAGCTCTGGAAGGGTTTCCTCCAACTTCCGGACCTTGTCGTCCAGCAACGCGCCTTTGGTGTAGTCGTCACTCCGATCCACCGCGTGCGTCTTGCGATTCACACGTACTTTCCGTACCCGAAACGCAAACACAAAGTCGCTGCTGTCCTGCCACGATGTACCGTGTGTCGTCTCTTTCTTCCCCTCGACGCCTGGCCCAACCCCCACTGGCACAGCGCCGCCGCTCCAGACTGTACCATCGACGGTGACGGCGACGGAACCGCCGTGCGCCCGGGAGGTCTTCGACTTGGCCTTGGCGCCGTAGACGGTCTTGAGGCCCGTGATTATATACACCGGTTTGCGGTACCGGGATCGTTCTAGATGGGCTCGCACAGCCGGCGCCTCGATGCATTTCTGGATGTAGTCGTCTTTCGGGACGAATTGCGTGGTTTCGACGCGGTTGAAGGCATAGAGCTCCTGGTCACTATTCTGCGTCAGTAGAACATCATCACATGATTACCGCCTCGCATCGTTCAACACAGCAAAACAACTGGGAGCGCACCTCTTCTTCCAATCTGCGCCAACATCGACACCAAGGCCAAGAACACTCAAGAACGTCGTCAGGATGGAAAACCTGCCCTCCCGGAGCTTTTCCTTGGAATACTCAACCTCGTGCTTGTCCGACGAGAAGATCTCGTCAGCGGTTGGCAACAGCGCTGTGTAGAGCGGCTGTTCTGGCCTTTTGATGGATGTGAGGACATTGCCCAGTCGAATGGGCCCTTCTGGAGGCCAGTCCCATGTTGGAGCGTAGTAGAAGTAGAAGATGTTGTTTGCCATTGGAACTCGGTCGGTTGGAAACTTGGAATGCTGCCTCGAGGCTGCGATCAGAAGCGATGTACGAAGCAGAAGTGATGCCTAAATGAAGTTATCACAGCCTTACGACGATAATTACCCCGCCAGATCCGCCAGGCTCGGCCCGCTCTACCCTAAGTTAGCCGTTCAAACGCCGAGCTATTTGCGCCACAACACAGTGATCTGAGTGCCTGGTGGTGGCGTGCAGGGAAATGGCACGAATTAGACTACTCGATATAGGCGAGATCAAATACGAGAAGCTATATGGAATGATTGTTTTGATCTTTATGATATATTAAGGCAGACTCTCTTTTCATTCCTAACCCTTCAAGAGCTCGCTCATTACCGCGTCAATAAATCTCTTGTCCTTCCCAAAGAGGTTATCCGAGAACAGGCTGACTGCAATGTAATCGTAGTCGTCTCTGCTTATCGACTGCTGCGTCTTTTCGGCAATCTTTTGAAACATCGCCTCCATCCCAGACTGCTTCTTCAGCATGTCGGCCTGATCTGCCAGGTGGAGCCTTGCGTACTGCAGCAGGAAAGCTGCAATGCCAACTGCGATGGGCGTTGCGTACGACGTGCCTGACTTGTGTTGGACGCAGTTAGGGTTCGTCCGCGTATCGCAAAGGCTCACTGGCCACGATGACTGCACTGCCTCGCCCATAGTGGCGATGTTAGGACCATGTGCAAGCGCCGTCGGACTGAACTTGGAACGGTTGCCATCCGAGTCGGTTGAGTGGACGCAGATGACGTGCCGGTCGCGGGCGGGATATGCACGATCTAGATTCGCACCACTGTTTGACGCAGCAGCAAAGAGGAGGACGCCTTGTGAGTGAGCATACAAGATCGCCTTTTCAAGATTGCCATAGCCATCAATCTGGTTCGTGGGGTATCCAAATGACATGGAGATGACATCTACTCCCCATTCATCCACAGCAACCTTGATCGCCTATAATATAGATTAGTTGACGACTTCTTAGACTTAGCCGGCGTAAGTACCTCTGCAACAATTGTCGGAGGGCACGGCTCCTTCTCAGCAATCTTGGCAATGTATAATTCTGCGTCGGGAGCATAGTCTATGATCAGGCTAGCTGTAAAGGTGCCGTGTCCCTCGTGATCGTAAATCGCCTTTTTGAACTTGCTAGTCCAGTTGCGCTTCAGCTTTATCTGGCCTGTGTCTAGGGCGTTGTGGGACTCGTCGACGCCAGAGTCGAGTACAGCAATCTTGACCGGGAGGGGGGGGTCTTGCATGTAGGGGTCGATAAAATGCTTGTAGACGGCCTTGTATTTGACCTTCCAGTTCAAGTAGTTCTCAACCCTTCTTATTCCGAGTCAGCTGTTTGTTCATCCTGTGGGAGATGGAAGCGAGGTCTACTCAGCAACTGCAACAGATCGGGTAAGTGAGAGGGAGCATAGAAGCGAACCACTACGTACTCTGCATGGGAGGAAGCCCCGGATGACATCTCGTCATCGTAGAATCTTGCAGCTTCGTACTCGGAGTTATGGGTCAATGGCCGGCCTATGTTTGGCACAATGTCGGGGAAGTGGGAGGGAGGCCAGTTCAAAGCAACAAACAAGGGTTTCTGGATAGCGCTTTGCAACCCGGCAAGCTGAAGACCCAGTTGGTGCGATGCTTGGTCCACTGGAGGACTAGACACTCTGTTCGACTTTCCATCGGACTGCATCTCTTGGATGGTCTGACCCCAAGCCCATACATCCAAGGTTTCGGCAATCTCGTCCAGCTTTTCGATGGTGATGAAGGTAAACGCGTTGCAGAGATCGTCTTCCAGAGGAAGGACAATTTGTTCATACACCACGACTCTCAGCATCTCGTCATCTAGTGGCTCGCCCATGTCGTTCTCCCATGTTTTTGGATTGAGGCACTTTTCTATAGCATAATAGAATGGCGAGTTTTGAGGAATATCGCATCTGTATTCATTGAATATTGACGACACGTCAAGCCATCTCTTTCCACCTTCAGTCCCCGGCAAGTCAAACCCGCGATTTCTGGCTAGCACCTCGAAAGAGGTGGCAAAGTAGAGCTCCATTAGTATAACAGCAAGTGTGACGAGAGTCGGGAATGGGTGTCTAAAGTCGTCTGGATCTAGATCGCCTTGATCTAGGTCGTCCGGATCTACATCGTCGGGGTCGATATCATCCATGTCAGGCAGATCTGAGGTGCAATAATGCATCGAATCCACAGTCGGGTCCTGACTCAGGACAACATCCTGACTGTTGAAATCGGTGCGAATAAAAGGCCTCAAAGGAACTGTAGAGGACAGTGTCTGAAAAAAGAGTATGCTGGAGGAATCCCAGGTTGGTCGAAGCCAGGGTGTGCCATGGAGATGGAGGACAGCGTAGCTGAGCAACACGGCGAGGATGCGTTTGGTCTTTTCCGGCAGCGGCCGGGCGCTTTGGTTGACGAGTTGCTGAAGCGTTATTGCAGGCTTTGTTCTGTCAACCTGGAAACAGCTCTTCTCGGATCGGAGCTTTAAAAGCCGGCCTCTTTCAACCTTAAACTCCAGCCGTTGTGAGGTTTTATTCTGCATCTTTTGTATCTGCTCACAAAGCCCCTTGACCACCATGGGTTTATAACCCAGCTTTTTGGGGGCGACCTGCGCTTCCCCGTTGGCGACGATGCGCATGACGCTCTCTCTTACAGTATGCACATGGACCTCTTGTAGTGCCTGTGGTAGGGTAAGGAACATGTCGAAGCCGGTGATGTTGTCGGGATCCGGCTTTCGGTATGTTCCCAGACAGAGTCTGACATCCAGCTCATGAGTCTGATGGCATTCACACCTGGTACAACGGGTGAGTGCCTTGAAGACCGACTGGGCCGCAGCCCAAATGGCGTATGATGGCTCAGCCCTAGTCTTCTTGGGAGGCGGGCGATCCTCGGTTGGCCATTGTGACCCGTCCTCTGGGTATTTTGCAATGACATCCTCTTCCCATAGGTCGAAATCGTCGTCGAACTTCTGTCGAAAGGCCTGTTTGGCGAACCGTTCGACGCTGAGGCGCGCGCGGGCAAAGTCGGCCCTGACTGCTTGGCTCCGAGTCTGCAGGCTGCGCCAACCTTTGTTGAGCGCTCTCTGCCGAGGATACATGTATCTCTCATCTTCCTCGGTTGTTTCTGAAGCAACAATGAGAGACTCGAAGAGATGTAGAATCCGGGCAATGAGCTCATTGTCTGGGGACTCGGCAGGTTGGATGCGGGTGACATGGTCCGAGACGAGAACACAGTGGGCACGCAGGTGAGAATAGAAGTTTTTGAGTTCTCTGGTTGGCTGATGGCGCTTGAGGAGGATGACCATCTGACCGATTGAGTTGGACGTTTCCAAAGCCAGGTCGGCATTTCGGCTGCTCAAGGGCATACTGGGTGAAAACCACAGCCGACCGCGTCAAGCTGTGACTCTGTGAGGCCTTTTATCGGCTGCGTGAAACGTGGAACAGCGGATCCGCCAGCGTCGCGACAGTTCAGAAGTAAGAGGCCCAGAGCTTAGCCGACTCGCTGATGAAGCTAACGCTCCCGAGCACTTTGTGTCGGATGCTCTGTCGCTTGTTTGTTCTGTTCAAGATATCACTATGAATAGATTACTGTGAGAAGTTAAGATCAATAGGTAGCCCCTCTTTTGCGGCGCCTAATTCTGATGAGTGAGGCTGCATAAGCACGTGGTCCACAATCAGGCTCAGAACTGATGAGCTTTGGAGTAGGGAAGAAGTCGTCATCCTTCATCTGCGACACCAAATCAGACGGACTGTAGAGTTGTGTATAAGCCATAGCAATTGAGCTTTTGATCTCGGTTCAGTCCACTCCAGATTCCTAGGCATCCCTTTTATTTCAAAGCTGGTGATCCTCACGCCGGACTAGGAACATAACTAAGGCTATGGAAGCAGAGCACAACGAAGACAAATTCAAGCATGCCGTGTTGGAGGTTCTCCTTAAAGCCTCCATGGAGAATTATCGTGATTTCGGCCAGTTACCTGTCGACAAGGATCTCGTCGAGGACGACGTCGATCTTCTGCGCAAGGCTATACTGTCTGATAAAGATGGCGAGACAGCAATGCTAGGCGTTGTCGTGCATGGTAGCGATTCGCATCTGCGAGAAATCTTGCGGGTGTATGATGACAGGCACAGAACGAACTTCGCAAGAGATGACTTGAAGAAGTACGAGAGTCCGGTCGCAAGTATCTATCTCCTCAACACTCATATCCACCAGAAGAAGATGCAGTTTCTAACAACTACAGGGCGAGGTCATAGCTCACATCCTCAATGGCGTGATTAACAGGCCAGCACGCGGCGCACTTCTTCTTCACCACGCGATAACAGCGTCCCTCAAGGACCCTTTACGTCGCGACCTGCTTACGTCGCGCCCAGTGCGCTATCACTGGGACCGATCGCACTTGGCAGCCATTAAGAAGGCGTACCTGGAGCGATACGGGAGGTCTCTACTAGATGCGGTGGAAGACAGTACGGATGGTGAATGGGGTCTCTTCTGTCAGCAACTGTGCCGGTGCGATGACGGAGAAGAAGATGAGCCAGGTCGGGGATTGGAGGATATAATGGCACCAGAAATGCGAGACGTTGATGTAGATGGGCGAACAACGTAACTAAGCCAAGTTGAGAAAACGATCTTGTATATTTCATTTCCCTAAACTCCACTAACAAGAACAGACCTTGAATGACATTAAAGAAGATATCAAGTAAGCTGATCACTATCATCTGTGAATGATCGCTATAACTCGAGCTGACAATACGCTCTCCCCTTTCGCCCAACAGCAACACTAGTCACCATTTCTAATTACCATAAGCAATAAACGCGTGGATCGAACAAACAAGAAACATTCCAAGATTAATGAACACAGATCCAGTGTCGTGCTGACGGATTCCCACTTGCACCATCTTCCCATCAAGAATCGAACCCAACTGAGCCCAGATCAATGATAGTAATTAGACTTGGTTGACCCTGACCTTTTTGGTCTTCTTCTCCTTCTTCTCCTTCTTTGGTTTATTGCCGTCTGGTTTCTGGGCCTTGCGATTGGGTGTTTCATACAATGGGAGATGCTGGGGGAGTTGCTGGGGGAGTTGCTGAGGGGGTTGCTGAGGGGGTTGCTGGGGGATTTGCTGAGGGATCGGCTCGAACTTCGGGCTGCCTGAACGGACACGACCGCCTTTCCCATTGAAATTGTGACGGACGAACGCAGTAATGGCGATGAACACGAGAAAGATCCCGTTCAGGCTCAAGCCAGCTTTGATCAACACTCGCAGGAGCTTCCCCTTGGTGATGAAGATCGAGTTGCGTGCAAGGGCGCTCGTTAAGGGGTTTTGAGAATCGAGCAGTGACTGAGTCCGGTGCCCTGTGAACACTGCAGCGCTGGCGACCATAAGGCCGAATCCCAGGATGAGCGACGAGATCATCAGCAACGCGTAACAGATCTTGCGTCTGTACGTGAAATTGAAGAATATCGGAACCACAAGAACAAGGCCGCCAACGATGAGCAAGACAAACCCCGCAATCAAGTCAGTGCCCAGGAACATGGTCATGCGAAGACTGCGAGCAGTCTCAAGAAGTGACCCGACGCCACTCGAGTATTCACCACTTGGAGAGGTTGTAAGATCCAAATCTTCAATCCAGTCCGTGGCAAGCTCGCTGGGTGTCTTGTCCTCGTTAAAGCTAGGAAACATTTCACACTTTTGTGACGATTGCTCGGTCGGTCCATTTGTAGACGGATTCGACACGCACAACTCTGCAAGAGAGGTTAGTAATGAGTCCAAAGAAGACAGTATTTCAGAATAAACCACTCACGAAGATAGCCCATATCAACTTTTACCGCTTCGGTGGAGTTGCTAGTCGATAGCTGGACGATGTAGGCCTTTGACGAGAAGATTGCCACGCCTAGGGAGTATTTAGCCTTATGTGCAGCACACCATACGGTTAGGAAATACTCACCGTAGATAATCACAGCAAAAAGCCAGAAAAGATACGAGCCGAAGCCCAAAAGCCTTGCGAGTTTCATATTCATGGTGAACGAAAGCATGGTCCTTGTTTAGGCAAGGCAATAAGTTTGAAAGAAAGTAATGTACTTGTGAAAAGATTGTGAAAGCTGTTGACTTGAGAGGTCTTCATCAAGCTGTAGAGTGTCTCTTTACTTCGGATCTGGGCAGCCTTATATGCCGAATATGCAATCAACGCTTCCGCAAGACCTCGCAGGATATTCCTTGCTGTGTAGTGCAAAGACGACATAGCCTCTAGAGTTGGGGGCTGTGAACAATGCACGCTCAGGCTGGGCATTCGGAATAAGGCTGAGACACTGCCTGGGTCAAGGCACCGTGTCTAATGAAACCCCTTGCAGCCCAAAGCTTGTCAGATAGTCTAAGCAAGGAGATACAGGGGATCAACAACCAGAACCGCGCTTGAATTTGAGGCCACCCACCCTCACAGCCAGCTATACTTCTAGACTTGTTCGTATCTAACGAGTGCTGCAAAAGCTGAACGCGGGATGGTGTAGACGGAGATACTGTGATTGGAAGCCTCGTGGAGAGAGATAAAAGATATCCAAACCCAGAATAAACTCAACCATGGTTGCATTTAAGGCTTCATGATTGGTAGCCTTATGCAAATTGAGGTGTCAGACGACTGGAACGGTTGCCTGCGGTCTCAGCCTGCCGCCGGCGGGTCGCATTGCAGCGGTGGGCTGTGAGAAGTGCGCCGTATTAACTTGCACGGCCGGCTGTGCTTACGATTGTTATGGAACATGCAGACGCAAATAAGCAAACCGTTTAGGCTCGATGTCCGCTTTGAGGGCGGTTAGACCGAAGACATCCTCTTCAAGTCGGCGTGCCTGCACACCCTCACAAAAAGCTTAACAAATAACTTCACATAGCGTAACGAGGTTGACAAATAATGGGAACCATTCAGGTATCATCTTCCCCTTTATTAAAGATACCGCCGGCGCCTAACACCAAGTCCTAGTCCAACTATCTTCCTCCACGATCGGCTTACGAGAGCTCTCTGTAACAGAAAATGAACTTGAGCAGCTCTCTTAGTTGATAAAACATGAAGAGCAGCGGCAAGAAGGCCAGACCGGCCATGGTCAGCACAAGCGTAAAGGGGACGAATCGCGAGGCGAGATCACGATACATGCCGCCGTCGGGATTTGAATCAAGCCCCGTCTGCAGAGCCGTGAGTAGCACCGTGGCCGCGCCGAAGATGAATAGGTACAGAGGCCCAAAACCACTAAATATGGTGGCGTAGTTGTAGTACACCTTTTCGTAGCTGGTACCGCGTAGAATTGTACACCAGAAGTTGAGCCTCGTGAGTCGGATCTCTCCGTAGTGGTAGCGTGGTC
Organism: Neonectria punicea; assembly: GCA_037954315.1. Classification (NCBI taxonomy): domain Eukaryota; kingdom Fungi; phylum Ascomycota; class Sordariomycetes; order Hypocreales; family Nectriaceae; genus Neonectria; species Neonectria punicea. The sequence continues at coordinate 83,300 of JAZAVJ010000008.1, forward strand.
CGACATTCCTGTCACGCAGGGGGCGAAACCCGTGGATGAAGTGGTTCCACCCGGCCCAAGTAACTCCTTTGGGCAGCAGCTTCAACCTCTCGGCCATGTGGAAGTCAGACTCGTGGACTATGAGGCGGGAATAGGTGCGCAGAAAGCCCATTGCGTCGAAGATGAGATTGTCACCGTCCTCATCTTTAGCCTGGTACATGTACTTCTCCCAAAACTCGTAGCTGAAAAGGCACTGTGGAACCGGCTTGATGAAGATGCGGTTGTAATGCCACAAGAGGTGGAGGTCCGGACGCTCCGTGATGTAGATCTCGCGACCCATGACGATCTGGTGATGAAGCTGACTGATGTTTTCGCGGTTCGACACCAGGAACAGGAGCGCATAGATGCGCTTCAGTCGCGTGGTAGATAGTTCAGCTTTGAGAAACTCCTCTACGGCAACCTGATCTTCGAGTGAGATGGATGGGCGTCCAGGTATGGTGTCACGCAGTCCGATGAGACCATTATCTTCTGTCAGGGGAACCTGGACAGGATCTTCGACCGTGCGGAAATGCATGGAGACAAGGCTTGAGATCGAAAAAAGGAAAAAAAGTCTTTAGGTTGCAAAAGTACTCGGAATGAGTGTGCGCGCAGGATGTAGCTGAGGGACAGACGTCCCAATAATAGAAGCTGAGGTTCTGAACTGCACCTTGCGTCCAGACTTGTTTGAGCAAAAGCCGCTTTTCCGATCAGAAAACGAGCTACCTGAGATATAGCAAATCACCAAATCCGACACAGCCACCTTGACGGCATTGCTGAACAGCTAATGCTCCACCAGGTGCAGAACTGAGCAGAATGTGGAAGGTGGGTTTCAAGGTCATGTACGCGATTCGACGAGCTTCCGCCCCCAAGCGCCCTGAGTGGTCATGTGAAAGGCTGTGCTCCTCGGTGAGACAGTATGCAGATGCGAGTTTCTGCACATCTTACTCGGCGGATTGTCTCGGGCGCATGTACGTTGAGGCAGGGTTGCATCCAGCCCCAAGTTGGCAGCAGCCGTTGGGGGCGGAGCAACTCAGCCAGAGCCTCGTCTCAAAATGTCAGAAAAGCGAAGTTGGGCCTTTCTCCTCAGCCTGTTTCTTGTCTTGTTTGTTTAAAGACCGAAGGATCTAAGCAATTCGTGAACTTGACATTGCCTTGTTATCCACAACTCCACTTACACCAACAACATGGCGCTCACAGCACCCAAGCCGCAAGTGCCAGACTTGTCATCAACCGACGGGTTCGACTCGACCAGCATTTCAGCTCAAGATATTGGGCTGAAGATCTTTCGCGAACCTCCAGATGCCGACGAGATCGAGGTTGAGTATGAAATCCAGCAGATTCTCTAGTAACTGATCTAGAAACTAAATGCTAGCAGTGTCGTTGCGGTTCACGGAATCGGAGCCAGTCCCAAAACGACATGGACTCACAAGAAAACAAACGTGAACTGGCTTTCTAACCATGCCATGCTCCCCGCTGCACTCCCCAACGCTCGAATTATGGCCTTCGGCTATAACTCGGTGTGGTTTGGGGACGACGCTGTGAAACAGTCGGTCGAGAGCGTCGCCAACAAGTTGCTGGAAGAACTGTCTAAAAACAGAACAGTAAGTTTCCAGATCTCATTCACCCAGAATGACCTGAGAATGAGAGTAGTCACTAATATGGGAGCCTAGAACTGCCCTCGCCGACCCATCATCTTCATCGGCCACTGTTTTGGAGGGCTTGTCATACAGCAGGTAATTAACATCCATACGTTGATATTATTAGCGAGCATATGCTAACGCGATGTCGACTTAACCAGGCTTACACGATGGCTGCACTGCACACTGCGGATTGTCCAAACATATGCGACTCCATCACCGGAATGGTGTTTCTGGGCACGCCGCATCAAGGAATTACGGACAACTCCGCGTTGTCGACCCAGGGCAAGATCTACTCTGCTATCGTTCAGGCAAAGGTTCAGATCCAGGACAACGCTCTACAGACCATGGCCCAGAACCACGAGATGCTCGTGAACACGGTGCACAACTTCACCAGGAAAGTGAACACCAGCAAGCCTCCGCCAAAGCTGTATTGCTTCTTTGAGCAGAAAAAGAGCAAGGTTGGGCGCCTTGTAGGACTCGACACAAGCCCGGTAAGACACTACTGAGTATCGAAGGCTCGATGGCATACTAATCTTGGCTGTCCTAGGAGTTCGTGGTCAATGAAGCATCGGGCTCACTGAGCGGGCATTCAAAGCAAGGCCTTCCTCTCAACCACTTTCACATGAACAAGTTCGAGGACAGCGACGACAACAACTACCAATGCGTGAGCTACCAGATTGTGAAGATGGTCAAGGAAGCTACCGAGACTGCAGAAGATCCACGATTGGGTAAGAAGACCCCCATCTCTGACTTCGTGAGATTCTGAGACACCACTAAACCCGGTTTAATGGACACAACCTGTTGGAACTGCTGGGTTTAGTGTATCTCTCTATCAATACCACCTTTGAATTGTTTTTCTACATTGAACCTGAAGCTGTTGTGAATTAGTAGAAACTGTTCTAACCACCGGTTGCCATAGACAAACTATCGCCCAAGTTGAGCCCACGATTACAGATTCCAACCTTGGCCGCCCCCATTGCCAAAGAAGCCAATTTCGCACCTCGCTGGGGAATTCTGGAGGCAATTGAGTCCAAGTTTCGTAAAAAGGCCCACGTGGCATTATGCGGAGGTTCAGGGAATGGGTACGTCTTCTCGCTGCGTCGTGTCCAGCCATGAACAACAATAAGACTAACACTCCATACAGTAAAACACACATTGCTGTGGAATATGCACACAAGTACCACCATGAACACCCCGGGTCCAACGTCTACTGGGTGAACTCGACCAGCTCAGAGCAGTTCGAGCTCTCTTACAAGCGCATTGGCGAAAACCTGCGTCTCAGCAAGGAAAGTTGCGAGGCCAACGGCGTTGTTGGCGCAGTCCGTCACTTTCTCAAGAAAGATCCAAGCGCTTCTTGGCTGATGGTGCTTGACGGCTTGGACAACGAAGATGATTTGGTGGCAACTGAAGCACCCAATTCCGGAAAACCACTGCTTGAGTTCCTACCGATCGGTGAGCACGCAAGGATTCTGATAACCACTCGGTCCAAGCGACTTGCTGCTCGGATGGTGCGCGAAAAGACTGAATACGTCGTTCCCGTCAATCCTCTCCGCAAGGAGGACGCTTCCCACCTTCTCTTCGGAAAAGTCACAGCGAATCCCATCAAGATGAAGTGGGTTGAGGAAATTACCGGGATGCTGTCAGGGTCGGCTGGTGCCCTAACACTGGCCCTTGCCTTCCGTCAGAAGTCAGGCAAACGCTTCAGCACCAAGAAATACCTGGAAACAATCATCTCTCAATCAGCGAAAAGGCCTGGAGTAGAGAGTGCCTGGCAGCTGCTGTACGACCTTCTCAAGTCAGATCACCCTGAGGCGGGGGACTTGATGCTACTCGTCTGCGCCTTGAACGTACAATGCATACCCAACATACTCTTTGAGAGACACCAGCTCTTCGAACAGATCCCCGTCTTGGAACAGTGCGGGATAATCGAGCCGCAAGAGGATCGCCGACTTTTCTACATTACGCCCATGTTTCGGCAACTGGCACAAAACTGGCTTGCACAGCACATCAGCGAGAAGACGTCGACTGAGGAATGGGTTTTGTCTGCAACCCTCCAGAAGTTCAACTCCGAGACCGCGGAGACCCTTCTTCCTTGTGCTCTGGCTGCCATGAACTTACAGCCAGCTTCTACGCAGAGCAAGCGTGATCTGGCCGCCTTGCTGTTCCGAGTCTCCCAGCATTACGTGCAGCTGGCGCAGTATCGCAAAGCCCTTCAGTGCCTTGAGCGTTGTCTTTCACTCCGCGAAGCTGATCGCGAGTCGGAAATGAAACAAGCGTTGATCGAGGAGACGAAGCGGGCCATTGCACAAGCAAACAGCCTCTTATCTCGCCCAAAACCAGAGACAGCCCAGTCTCAATCCGGGACAGAGCGATCTCTGGTCACGGCAGCTCAGGGTTCGGCCGGTAACGTGGCCAGTGCAAAGAAGCAACTTCAAGAACTCGAGTCAAGCGACGCACAATGGCAGCATCGCAATACGGTTCGCAAAGCCAGTGACGTGGCAGCTCTCCGGCTTATGCATGGTCAACTAGACGAGACAGAAACCACCGTCGAGCTCTACCAACGAGTTCTGGGCTGGTGCCGAGAGAAACATGGTCCCAACCATGTGGAAACTGCTCGGAACCAGTACAACCTCGCACTTGCCTACGGTGCCCAGGGCCAGTATGACGAGGCCGAGGATCTCTTTCGCTCGGCATTGGGTGTTTTAGAGGCCCAGACCAATCCCAAGAAGCCTGACTGGGCGCTGGAGATGTTGTTTCTCAAGGTTCTCGGCAGTCTGGGAAGCATGTACTGCTCACAAGGACGGCTGGATGAAGCAGAGGCTGCTTTCAGGGTTGTTCTTCCGGGTCAACTGATGAAGCTGGGGCTGAACCATCCTGACACACTGGTGACGCGACATGATGTCGCGTTGCTACTTCAGCAGCGCGGCAATCTCGACTCAATGGCGGAAGAGTTGCGCGAGGTGCTACGGGCTCAGGTTCGTCTACTTGAGCCCAATGACCCAGCCACTCTGCGGACAGCAGGTAGCATGGCCCTGAATTTCCGTCTGAAGGGGAAGCGTGAGGATGCGGAGAGTTTGTACAAGGCGGTACTGAAGACGCAGACAAACACGTTGGGCGAGACTCATCGAGATACTGTCGAGACGGGAGTACGACTGGATGAGTTGATGCAGGAGATGGGGAAGTAACAAGATTGTGTACGATGGGATTTGGTAGTTTCTTTGGTTCGTAGTCAAGCTGTATTATTCAATAGTTCCCTGTCATCAGAGCATTTAACTTAGTGATATTTTTGGCGTTGGTTCTTCTCCAAGTGTGGCATTAAGCAAACCCCCATAAATAGCTACTACGACGTTTGACAACGTATACTGCAACCAGCTCCCAAGTAAGGGTATGGTAGCGACTACTGATCTCCGTCCTTGCAGACATCATTACTATCTACGACATCATCTTGGCTGTTAGCTATTACTGGTATTATGGAGGCTCGGTCTTCTCGACAGCAAATGGCAGACTCTAATATCGTTGTTAGCCACACGGTGGCGCAGTCTCAACTCCTCTTCCTAGCACTCCAAAGTCAGGTGTATCTATCACTACTGTTCATCCATCCTAGGAGCCCATCATACGATTACAACTTATACACCATCGCGTGATAATCATCGTCACAGTGAAACCGTCGTAGTCTACGTCCAATAGTGTTCACTCAGGGGCATACAAAAGGGCCGCACAGGATACTCAGTCACAATCTCTCGTATTAACAAAGCCTCAGCCGTATTAAATTTAGATAAGTTGCCACAGAAAAGCAGGATCGTGCCGCATCTCGCCGCCTAAGGATTGTGCAAAGCCCAATTTTTATCTGCACGTCGGATTGGTATTCGAAAGCCGGCGTCTCAGACAGCACAAAGCGCACGCCAAAGGAATGATAACTGACGCAAATCATTTTCAGCTTTGTACCCTGAGAATGCTAGTCTACTTAGTGTGGTGGGGGCGAAAAAGATGTATGATTTGAAATGCCGAGCCTTGTTTGTCTCGTCTCATCCTCTAAAATGAGGCTGTACAAAGTGTACCAGAGATGGAAATCCATGGCTTCTGCAGCTGACACTCACACCTTCCTATTCCATCGTAGTCGCCTATCTACTCCATGTTGGGGTCCGAAGCCACAATTATGGTACGTCGCCGAGTAACAGCGAAAAGACATGCAGAGCCTCGTCTTCGTCATGATGCTTCGCCTATTCGTATTTCTCTCCCACCCTCCCCACGTTTTGAAACCGCAATGCGGCGCTAATCGCTACACATTCAATGCATAGCCCAGCTTATGGCAACACCTTCATTTACGCTTTTCGGCCCGTCAGTGGCGGAGGCGGCAAAAATGCGTGTAAGACGCACCAGGCACTAACTGAAGGCCTCGAGATACTACCTTCTTATTAGTACGCAGTGAGACATCAGGCATACGCTTCGATAAGGCTGCGACTCGAATTCTCGTAGTAATTGCTCTCTTTCACATTGATCGTAGTAGGTTCGAATCCAAGCTGCTTAGACTGTCTCAGCCTCATCGGGCTGCGGGATTTGATGCTACGTCAATTGCAGCCTGGTTCTATATGTATTCTAAATTTGGATAGGCGGCGGCTGCTGTCCTTTATCGACTGAAATGGCGTAGTAATTGGTAGACTTCTTATTGTATGCGAATACCATGGCTTTGCCGTAGATATAAAGGATCAAACTCACGCCCAGCCATTGTCCTAAACTCCAATGCAACAACTTTCTCTTCAACAGCTTCTCTCCATTCTTTACAGACGCCAAGGGACTCAATGGCTCAATACCAGCATCAAACCACCCTCAATCATCAGGTTGGGGAAGGGCCAACAGTTTCTTCACTGCCAGCCCGTGTGAAGAAGCGTCCTCAACACCAAGACCAAGCATTCGCCGTCAAGCCAGGATCAGCCGAGCACCTCTCCACACTCCTTCGCGGATTCTTCGGCTGCCAGCACAGCCCAAAGTATCGCGCCGATGTTGCTGAGAGCCAGTGTCGGTATCCAAGCCGTCTCGGCTTCTTTCACTACACGAGCTCCGAGGTGCACATCAGCTACCTGGACACGAGCAAGCTCTGTATCAAGTGCCTTTCGCTGGCTGTCCCTACCGGCTTCAACGTCTGGTCCATGGTCTCAGAGGCAAACAGGCTGAAAAACTCGCGGAACTCTTCACCTCTCAAAATGGGATGGCTCAACACGGCTCCATCAACGCATTGCTTCCCCCGACTGTTCGCGGCCGGAACTGAGGACTTCCAACTAGGCTCGAGTTATCTTTTAACCGAGTCAACGGAGATCCCCATCCCTCCGATTCCTGGTGCAAATGAAGCGTGGCACTGGCTTCAGGAACAACGGAAGCCGTTCTACATGGACCAGTTGCACGTTGCCAAGGGATGGACATCTCTAGCCGAACAGTTAGCTGAGAGAGATGCCAGAATCGCAGAGAGAGGCGGCACGCCATTCAACAGGAATGCTCAACCTCAGCCTCGCGAACAGAACCCGAGTTATTCCACAGTATTCACCAAGAATGGAGATCCGGTCCGGTTGGCCCAAGTGGAAGATTCGGCGAGATCACACTCAGTGCCGACAGTAACCACCACACCTCCCGTCAAGAAGATCTCCAAGCTCAAAACAGCTTCAGAACAGAAGTTGAGGGAAGGTGGTGCAATGTCTCAAGGGGTGGGATACAATGGCTCCTATCGAGAAAGCGCAGAGGTGACAGGCTCTTCCAGAGCTCCTGTCCAAACCAGCACAATGGGACAAGGTCCTCTGCCATCGTATGCGCAGTCCCCTTCTCCAGCTACCACCATTAATGGACATGCCAACAAGACTTCCAAAAACAACAAGGCTCCAGAGAGTCATCCGCCGTTTTCACAGTCGTCCTTGAACGCCACGAACGCGGCAGTTTTTACCCAAAGCATCCCCAAGAACGACAACCTGGTAGGGAGTGTCCGACCCCTGTTCACAGAGCCCTTTTCAGCACCAACAAACACCGCCAAAAAGGCATCCAAGAAGGCATCCAAGAAGACTGGCCTGGTGGAGACTTCTCTACCAGTGTCCGGTCTAGAAGCTGCAAATCCTATTCCTCTGGCCAACAATACCAAGAACAACGGCATCGCCGCCTCTCTGCCACCTCTGTCTGCGCCGGACTCCACAGGGGCCAAGGGTCCAACTTCTTCCAAGAAGAAAGCCAAGAACAGCGAAGCCTCAAAGGATGTCCAGCCGTTGCCTGCATCGTCTCCTCTGAAGCCGGCAAAGCCCTCTGCAGCTTCCAAGCCTGCACGGAAGACCAAAGCTTGGTGCCAGCACGACCCAATCCCCTTTGACGGCCCAATTCAGACCCCAGCACTTGAGGACTATGTACACCGGGCCAAGAGTCTGGAGTCAACCACGCCGTCCCAATCCTCCTTGCCGCTCAAACAGCTACTGGGAAAGAAGAATCCCACGGATGACAAAGAGCTATTGTCAGGTCTTGGAATTTCAGGAGCCTGCAAACTCGTGTCGCTACTGGGTAAGGATCCGCGGATGGGAGGAGGCCAGCAGCGAGATTGCTTTACATCCTCCCCCTTTGTCAAATCCCTTCTCAACGGACCTCCCAAAACGGCAGCTGGGGCTGTCACGAAAGGAGGTGCAAATGAAAAGGGAAAGGCAAAGGCAATCGATGAGAAGTCTGACAGCGCCGTGGCCAAGAAGAAGACTGCAACTGATGTCAAGAAGTCGGCTCCAACTGGTGCCAAGACGAAAGCTGCAACTGATCCGAAGAAGACAACTCCAGCTGATCCCAAGAAGACTCCAGCTGATTCCAAGACAAAGGCTTTGAAAGAGTCCACGGCAAACAGTGCACCTCCAGCGAACAAGAACAAGGAGCCAACACCTGCTGCTTCTGGTTCATCCAGTGCCTCAAAAGCCAAGCCACCACAGCCCAGCTCTCAGCGACAGAACGACCCGCCACCGAAGGCAACAGGTAGCACAAAGCCTCAAGGCGCGAGTGGACCTGAGAAGTCCAGTATTCCTCGGAGGGAAATACAAAAGCCACCATCACACTCACAGGGTGGTCATGGCCATGGAAACTCTTCTGCTCCCCAGACATGGACAAGTTCGTCGTCACAACGAGGCAATCACGGAGGCCAACACAACCCAGAAGAAGCAAACGGGAACTCGACATCAAGCGCCCCTCCGCCGGAAATACATCTTACAATCCTCACTGTGGCCAACAGCGCCAGTAGTAGTGAATCGGAGGACTCCAATGAAGAAGAACCAAACGTCTCTCCACCAGAGAGCACCAGTGGTAGTGACTGGGAGGAATCTGAAGAAGAAGAACCAAGCGTCCCTCCGCCAGAGAGCACCAGTGGTGGTGACTGGGAGCATCCTGGGGAAGAGGCTAGCAGTCCCTCACCCCAAGTCTTGGAGTGGCCCAATGATCAGTATTTCCCTGCCGGGCTTGGAATTAACGAAGCCTATGAGGACCCCGGATTTTCCCAGGTTGACTACACTAACCATCCTGAGCTCTCTCAGCTTGATGCTAGTGGCTACAATGAATTCGCTCATGCGAGTGGTGGTAGTTACCAGGGCCCCGAAGGCTCTGGCTATCAAAGTCCCAGAAGCCACTCTCCATATGGTACCAATCATGGATACGACACCAACTCCCGCCCTCATGTCGGTGGCGAGCCAGAACATCAGTACAGCGATGCTCCTCCTGTTGGGTATGGGAACCAAAGCTCTGGAAGCTTCTCTCATCATGGCGTGAACAACATGTCCTACCACGTCGCGGCCAATAACGCAGCTTACGACACAGATCAGAGCCACGGGAACTACACTCAATTCGATTCTGATGCTCAGAATGACTACAACAACTCCCGTGGGTTCGACTACAACCATCAGGGCTTCGACGGCTTCTCTCATTTTGATGTTAGCGGTGGGCAGTATCACACCCAGGTCAATGAGGAATCTGAGGACGGTACAAGCGACAGCGACGGCGACAGCTCACAAGACGGTGACTCAGAAGACAACGACACCAACGAGCACTATGGCAATGGGTCATATAACCATGACTGGCAGAGCAACAATGGCAATGCTTATCAAGCAGATGTGGCCAGCCCTTCTGGGCCGTATGGTGCTGAAGCGGCGACCAGCTCCGAGTCCAGCTCCGAGTCCAGCTCCGATGAAGAGGAAGGGGAAGGAGATGATAGTGACGATGAAGAAGAAGAGGAAGTTCAACATCATCAGCATCATCAGTATCATCAGTACCATCAATATCAGAATAATGGGTGGGAAGAAGGCGAGGATGAGGGTGATGAGAGCGACGGGACCGAGGAAAGTGATGAGAACGACGAGAGTGAGGAGAACGACGAGAGTGAGGAGAACGACGAGAGCGGCGAGAACGACGAGAGCGACGAGCGCAGTGAGAGCGACTCCGACTGAGAATGGTTCAGCGGCACGGTGGAGTGATGGGCTGCAGCGAGTTGAGGATTAGGGACTGTAATTGGCGTGAAATTGAGGATTAATTGACCTTGTGTTTAAATGGATGTTTACTCTATGGAATGGCCTCAACTACATCAGTACACCACCACCCCGCACCATCGCCATGTCGTCTATTCGACAGGAAAGCAAGTGAAACCTCAACTTATGCACTCATCGTACTTTTTCAAGGCCGTCGGCGTGTGGCTTGCAGGTCCTAGTGGTGGTTTCTAGTGCCAGCCCAGATGCAGGACAGGGGTTAACTCCGAGACTACGGGCTACGACAGGACGCTGTTGCACCCGTATCATCAGCCAGTGTCCCTTGCTTTGTAGCGTCTGGACATCCGCTCTCCATGACATTCTCTTGTCGACATTTCCCTGCGTCATCCTCTCTCGACGAGGCTTCATTTACTCAGATACATCATCGACAAGACAGACATACCACGAGCTAAAGATACGCAGAAATCCTCATCCCCCACCACGTGCCACTCACGACAACAACCGAGGCTCCAGACGGATCGACCGAGCGCGTTGACTCAAACTCTATCCTCCCATGTTCCACAAATAAGAAAAAACGCGGCTCGGCTTCTGCCACCTTCACCACGAAATCTCAAGCCTCGATTCACCATGGCTGGCTCCGACCAAACGCCGTCGCCCAACGGGGACGACGGCCCGGGCAATGAGAAGCCGCAGAGCGACTCCGGAGAGGAGGTGCCGCCGCCGGAAACGGCCCAGAATCCCTACTTCACCGACACGGGGGCGGCGCGTCGAAAGCTCCCGCCGTGGCTTGACCATTTCAACGCCAAGGACCTCAAGAAGCTGTTCAGATGCTGTCTCGCGGTCTGGATCATGACGGTGCTTATTCTCATCAGTCCGACTCTCAAAGTGCTGGGCCAGGCGTCTTTTCTCGGATGGTAAGATACTCAGCATCTCATGTTTCTTCCACCGCTCCGCAATAAGTACTCACCCCATCCAGCATCGTCTTATTCATCGCGCCGCCATCCGGCATCGTCTTCATCCACATCATCACCGCCATCACCGTGCTCCTGGGCCTCACGTCGGCCTGGGCTTGGGGCGTCATCACCATGAAAGCCGCCCTCGCGACTCGACCCGACGCACAAATGAAGGCTCGATACGCCGAGCTTCAGCAAATGGCGCAAAACACCACCAACCCCACTCAGTATGTGCAGATCCGGGTTTTCAATGGCTTCATGTTGGACACGCGGGTGTCAATCACCTATTTCTGCATGATGGGACTATTTCTGTACTTGATGGTAAGTCCCACGCTCCATACTAGACCAACGAGCGAACTATTAATGACCCTTCCCAGGCTCGCCTTCGAGTCGCGGTCCCTAAACTCATGCTGGTGCAAATCATGGCCTGCATCGTCAGCACCATCTTCCTCACGCAGGCGCCTCTGCTACCAACCTTTCGAGGAACCATCGGAAAGACTCTGGTGCTGCCCTGCGCCATCGCAGAGGGCATTGCCATCGTCTGCAATATTTTTATCTTCCCGACGTCGTCATCGTCCGAGGCCCTCGACGGCATGAGAAACCTCCTCACGCCCATGCCGACGTTTCTAGATGCATGCTTCCTTGGGCTCAAGCACCCTGATTTGAGCATGAGCATGGTCTTATTGATTGGCACGAAGCTGAAGATTCTGACCATCTACAAACAACTGGACCCAGTCACCAGGTTCCTGCCCATTGACTTCTCCATTGGGAGGTGGAGTTCAGATGACCTGGCCACACTGAACGAGCCTCTTCGACGACTTCTCATCGCGTTTACTGGCTTAATCGAGATCCAGAAGCAAAAAGAAGTCGGAAAGTCAAGAGCCAAGCGAGCATTGGATCTAGCACGAGCTACGGATGATGACTCTAGCGGCACTCAGAGAGTCTTTGGAACAGGACAACATCAGATCAACCGCGCCGTCGACTTCCACGTGAAGGCAAACCATCCAGAGAGAGCCGAAGAGATTAAGAAGAGTCTTCAGGCTTTGTCGGGCCCCGCCGAGTACCTGATTGATGCATGCAAAGAGTCGCTGCAAGCTGTCGGTGAGGCTCTACTGCACTGCAACGCTCTGAGAAAGCCCGTTGGTCACGAAGAAATGTTCCAGAGACACGTTGCTGCGCTTGAGCGACTGCGAGAACACCGCGAAGCATTTATCACATCCACCTCTCACTACCTTACTGATGATCGTCACGTCTTCAACGACCACGGGCTCTTAGGACCCGATGCTGCAGCCGCCCCATCGCTGACAGGCTTGATGCTGGGCCTACTCCTCAAGGAGAGACTATCGCAACTTGCGAATGCGCTGGAGCTGCTACTGTCTAGAGTTGTCGCATTGGAGGAGACCCGAACCAGCTTACGGTTCTGGCTGCCTACCCGATTGATGTCCCTGTTCGGATGGATCTCTGAGACGGACGCCTCAGAAAACGACATTCCAGCTACGGATCTTGGCGACACGACCATCACCCGCGTTTCAACCGTCACCTCAATGGCTCGCATGCCAAAAAAGTCAAAGAAGTCGAAAGCCCAGACGGTCCCAGACGCCAAGTCGGCTCGCGCTGAGTTAGCCTCGATGAGAACGCCAAACAGCCGCAAAAGGAGCAAGTACGGTCGGATACTGCTGGGCATCACACGCTGGCTCGGAAGCGCCGAGGGGAGTTTTGGACTTCGCATGGTCGTTGTCTCTCTCGCCCTCTCGGTGCCGGCCGTCATCCAGTCCAGCGCGGGCTTCTACTACCGCGAGAAGGGGATGTGGGCTGTCATCATGGCACAGCTATCTCTTGTCCCATACACGGCCGATCTTATGTATGGAATTGTTGTTCGAGCCGTCGGCACCATCATCGGCGGTGTTGTAGGCATGGCAGCGTGGTACATTGGCGCCGGAAACGGCCCAGGGAATCCGTATGGCGTGGCCGCCATCATGGCCGTTGTCATTGTCATCTTCATGTGGTGGCGCCTCTTCAGCTCGCCCGCTTGGATGGCCGGGGGTCTCATGATGGCCGTGACTGCGTATCTCGTCGTCGCCTACAGCTGGATAGACACTCATAACCCCATCTACGGCAATCCCGGTGTGGGCTATCAAGTCTTCTGGAGACGTGTCGTCCTCGTCTTCGCCGGCTTCGCGGGGACTCTCATCGTCAACTTCCTCCCGAAGCCGCCCTCTGCGAACCGCCATTACCGTCACCTTCTTGCCGACAGCCTCGTCAGTGTCAGAGACCGGTATGCTCTTTTTGCATCCAACTGGAAGGACCCTGCGGGGGATCTGCGCGAGCTAGCTGAGGAGGAGTCTCTGGCAGTTGGCGAGGCCCTCTCCGCTATTTCAGGGCCCATCAAGCTGACGGTGCTCGAATTCTCATCGTCTAACTTTGATTCTGAGACCCTCAGCCAGGTCTGCCAGCTCTGCATGCTCCTCAACCAAGCCGTCACGCAGTTGCTGGTATACACGGCCAGGTTATCGGAGCAGCAAAGGACGTGGATCATTACATCTACTGGTGCTGTGAAGGAGGATCTCATCGCCGAGCTGATGGCAGTTCTCTCGCTGGTGCAGCAAGCATTGAAAAGCGGCGATCCGCTCCCGGCTGTGTTGCCAACGCCGTTGTTCGCCAAGGCGATTGTGGCTGCCAAAGAGCAGGTTCAGGAAGGAATCCGGGGATCTGATCGTCTTTATCACAAGGACAATCTTGACGATGAAAGCTCGAGGAGGTATATGGTCATCTTGAATGCTCTGCTGCAAATGCTTGCGGCATTAGATGAGCTAGTTCTGGTTTTGAAGAGGGCCATTGGCGAGACGAGCAACGTTGCCATGTTGGAGTCTGTGTAGTTGTGTGTACGAACGAGGGGGGGTAATTCAGGGAGAATGTCTCACTAGATCTGCCCGAATACGGGGCGATAATAGTTAAGATTGACGACAGCTGAGCTTTGACTTGGGCTCGGAAATTTCGACAAGTGGTAGTTGTCAACATCACACTACCTGTAACAAATTCCCCTTGTCATAATCGGGTGTAACGTACACTACGAAACACAATTGCAGTTTTGATTTCCGGATTCTGCAGCTCCTCATCTGCTATGCCCCTCGACTGTCGGTGTCACCTTTCAACAACCTCGAATCGTTCACCCACAAAGCTGAAAAGTACCTCTTTCTTTACTTCCATACCATCCCCTAGGGCATTCCAGCAAATGGCGTTCTCGGGACGTTTCATCTCCTGGACAAACTTGACCAGGTACTTGGTAGGCAGTTGAACCCGGAGCCGCACGCCCTTCATGGCAGCCTCAGCCCCGTCTACCCGTGTTTGCACGACATGGCGCCTCACGACATGGTACCTCACCGTTGCCGTGTCCCGAGCCATGCTTCTACGAATAGCAGAGGGCTGGAAGCAACATTAGCTTTGAAACGTCTTCCAAATCCGAAGCATCTTCCGATCCTGAAATCTCCTCCAGCTCCAACGTCTCCTTTAAAAGTCCCTGTCTTCTTTGCGGAAAATTGGAAGGCGAGGCTATCACAGCTTACAGCATGGTCAATTGTGAACAGGAACCGCAGCCAAGGCAATAGACATAGGGATGGTATTTTGACTAGAATGTTTACGCAATTAACTAAGACTAAAAATGATTGTATGTAAATGTTTTGACTTTGTACTGGCCAAAGCCCGAGATGTACTGTACTAGCACCATCACCTCGCACGACTCTTCCACTCCGCTCAACTCAACCCTCAAAACAGGTAGGCGAGGCTGCCGGGAGTCTTGACCTCCTTCTTGGGGGCGGTGCGCTGCTCGGGGTCCTTGTACTCGGGGAGCTCGAACTCCGACTCCGGGGGCACGATGTCGACGTTCTCGAGCTCGATCTTCAAGCTGGGCACCGACGTGACGGGGATGAGAGTTCCGTCGTGCTTGACAATCTCGACGCGGATGGTCGACAGGATGTCCTCGACGACGAGCTTGGTGGCCTCGCCGATGAGGTCGATGGGGTCGGCGGCCTTGTCGAGGGAGAACTTGCCCATGACCATGCCGGCAGAGGGCTGCTTCATGACGACCAGACTGGCAACGCTGGTGGTGTTGATGTACAGGTTGACGGAGCAAGGGCGCTGCAGCTCCTCGACGTCGACCTTGATCTGGGCAAAGTATCGCGTGGTGACATCGATATCGATGTCGCGCTTGCGCGAGGGCTTGTTGACGCCGGTGGCGTACAGGCGGTTGATCAGGGCCGTGGCGGACTGCTTCATCTGGGCGTCCGACTTGGACCTCCACTCGAGGCCCTCGTAGGCGTAGCCGAAGCTCTTGATGCTCTGGACCGACTTGGGCGTGTGGAACTTGCCCGCCGAGGCGTAGAAGGGCTGCAGGGGCGAGTTGGGCGTGATGGTGGTTCCGGAGCGGACGGAGAAACGGGCGTCTCCGGAGTAGGAGCCGGTGAAGCCGGCCTGGCCGGGTCGCATGGCTTGCCAGTAGGCCCACAGGCGGTCGACGTTGGCGTGGTGCAGCATGCTGTGGGCGTTGTTAGCTTTGGTAGAGAGTTAGAGATATGCAAGGTGAGCCTACAAGAGAGGGTCAAAGGCAGAGAAGTCAGCGTCGAGGAACTGGTAGCCGCAGGACCCGTCCCAGTGGACGGCGTTGTGGATCTGCTCCAAGCTCACACCGGTGCTGCTCGTGGACGCGAACTGGTTGTAGGTGGTCGAGCGGGTGAAGGCGTCGTAGACCCATTGCTTGTAGGACCGCTTGGCCATGGCCTGGTTGGCGGAGCCGGGGTACGTCTGCGGGTTGCGGCACTTGTAGACCTGGGCGCCGGTGTCGAAGGTGCCGAACTTGCCGTCGAGGGCGGCCTTGGGGAACTTGTAGAATCGCAGCGGGTTGTCGTAGGTGGCCGACTTGAGGCCGCTCCCGTTGGGCACCTTGACCGTCATCTTGGTCGGGACGGTGCAGGCGGGGACGTTGGGGCTTGCGGCCCAGTCCCAGAAGGGGGCTCGGAGGGTCTTGGCGGCTTTCTGGTACTGGGCGCGATACTTGGAGGGATACTGGTTGGCGAGCTTGGTGGCCATGGCGACGAGGCGTTGCTGTAGATGGTCAGCGGTGTCTACAGCCGTTATAGGTAGAGTTCAAGTTACCTCGTAGAGCACCAGGTAGGGTCGGTGCCACGGGAGGAAGAGGTTCTCCTGTGTCGAGTTAGTATTGATCATCGCAGAGGTCCAGGTGCGCGAGTGCTTACACCGTGGGGACAGTATCCCTGCCAGCCGTTGGAGGTTCTCTTGCCAGCGCCGTTCCACTCAACATAAGGCTTTGCGTGAATACCTAGACGGGTGTCAGAGACGGATCGAGTATAAACGACGAAGTGGGCATGGTACCGGCGACCTGGAAGAAGGAGAGCTGGTCATTGGGGTCCTGCTTGTGCATCTCCACGAGCGAGCGAATGTAGAGATCCCTAGAAACGAGTGAGCACAAGACACCAGCCAAAAGAATCCCAATGTGCCCACGAACCATTGGGGTCCTCCAGTAGACTGAAGAGCATTGATGTTCTTCCTCAAGGGAATCGCCGCGCCGGCGTCCACCTTGACACCGGTGATGGGAACCGCGCTCTGGGCGTTCACCACGCCGACGGCGCAAAGCGCCCACACCAAAGACGACGAGAATTGAAACAACATTGTGAAATGTCTTGGGATGCCGGAATAAACGAGTGAAATCCGACCTGCCGAAAAAGAACAGTTCCCGAGAAGACTCAAGTGGAAAGGTGCGCGGGAAGCCGTTGGTTATAAACGCCGGCCATCTCATCTCCCTCAGCACGATATTCCGGTCGCTCGTGACCCGTTCTGGACGTCTAGCGCAGAAGAAGACGATCCCCCCCTGTCTTCTTCCTCAGTGCTACTGTACCTACCGCTCGTATCGTATCCCTCGGGCGCTCTCCCTGAAAGTTGGCCCCCCTTCGCCGACCGGGCAGGTAGTCGAGCTTCAATGGCGCCGAAGCGTGCATGGGAAATCCAGTAGCTTCATTTTTAAAAATAGCGCCTGGGTCCGGTCGGTCTGGCCGCTCGCTTTCGGTGCGCTGCGCTGTGCTGTGCTGTCCACCAGACTACCCCTGTCCCTTGTCCCCCCTGTTAACTGTTCCCCTGTCTGCCGTATTGGCGGAGGCGGCACACGGACGGCCACTGGACTTCTCCCCATTGTTCATCAGCAGCCAAACAGACAAACAGAAGCCGGGCGCTTCCTGTTCTTTCTGGGCCGTGGCGCCTTGGTTGGTGGCTCTGGTCGTCAGGGGTTCGTCTGCCCTCATCTTGGCTCCGCCTGCTTCCAGAGGCTCCAGACGGCAGCTAGTCGCTTCTGCTAAAAAGGCCGCCGACCCACAGGGGGCCTGGTGACACCGTCCGAATCAGGTACGGGGCCCCCTGAGTGGTGGGCGAGCGTTTAGGGCTGAGGGGCAAAAGATGGATGGAAGCGCCAAGGTCCCGAAATACAGCACGCAAACGACACACAAACTTGACGCCACGGGGAGAGCAAGCGCAGCTAGAGACGCCGGTGGCTGCTGTGTTGGCCCTCCTCGTGCGTTCAATACGAGGTTCAGCGTCATTGAGTGTCATCGCATTGGGGGAGGGAACCTTTCTTTTTTGTTGTCCTGTCCTGCCTGTCTCAGCTGGCTAGCGCATCTCGCCAAGAAAGCCACAGCGGCCGCATCGAACAATCAAACCACCATAGCCTTGCTCAAATTACCAGCTGAACTACCACGTCGCCGGTGTTTGTATTGACCGCTGGCGGATACGAACTGCTGCATGCGACCTGGCCAACACCCGTCCATCCTCGCTACGCACTTCACTTCGTACTTCATCCCCAACAGTGAAAAAAAAAAAAAAAAAAAATCCTCCTTAAATCCTCCTCCATGTCAACATGACACGGCGCTAGCAACACTCCAGGTCGCCGGGCCCTGGGAAACGCGCTATACTGCAATGTCCCCCCTCCCCTCTCTAGGGCGCCTCCCTCTCGCACCGTCCTCCTTGGCGGCGGCACGTTTGGCCCGTAGGTCGTGCTACCGGGCTTCAAGCAGGGACCGATCTCGTGCCTGACAGCCGGAATCCAATAACTGCCAATTCATTGCTTCTGCATTGCATCTGACGATGGCCTCCAGCTTCTTTCCCATCTTCGCTCGGTTTGTGCCGACCCGAACCAAGGGGCCGTCCGTTCACATCCCCCGTCCTCGCTCGTATTGTATCTTGCGGGGGAGAACGGCACATTTGGTCCGAGATCCGTTCAGTTCCATCCTTTCCGCCGGGAACCGAGATGATCAGATCTCGTATGTTCAACCACGCCGAGGCTGCAACCTTCCAACCAAGCATAAACGTGACACCACCCTCACGACAAACAAAGTCCGTCACGTATGCATACACCACCATCATCTATTAATAACTAAGCATAATTGCCGGGTCATCATTGACCTACACCGTTGCTCTCCCCGCAAACCCCTCTGCCAAGCCTCACACGGTCACCGCACCCACTCTTCCGCAGATGCAAACATAAGCAGAGCCATGACATCCCAGCAGGTGAGCGCATGCCCGCAGCCCGCCTTGAAGTTTATACGAAAAATGATGCCGTCTCTTCCTGATCTAGCCAACAAGACGTCGACGTGCTTCGTACCGCCCAGCCGTGGCAAGGCGGTTAAGCATATCTTGTTCCAGGGTTGGTTGGTTGTCCGACCATGCCGGATGATTCTGTGGCTGCTGCTTATGCTTATTGCTGTCGGACGAGGTCAGGCTTTTTCAAGCAGCCATCTCGCCCAACGGTTTGACGCCTGTCAGCATTAGCCAAAGTGCAGAAGTCAACGGTTGCCAACCAGTTGGTTAGTGTAAAAAAGTGGTGATCGGCCTTTGACGCGGTGACACGGTGCCCGACGCTTCCTGCAATTAGCGGTAACAATGCGCAAGGCAGAGTCTCCTGATCTGATACTCTTGGAGCTGTCATATTCTTGATAGCTCGCCTTGAAGTTCCAGGTCGTGGTATCAAAGTTTTTCAGTAACGTACGTAGTAATTACCAAGAGATCCGTCAAAGGTCCGGACGGTGATGGAATGGCTGCCACAAAGGAAGCTGCGCCACCCTAGACCTGGTGCAAAATGTTGGCTGCAGGACGCACCGGTCCAGCTGCATTCAGACTTGCTTACAACAAGACCAAGATGCCCTTTATAACCAATTGGACGAATGCAGAAGATGCTCTATTTAACCGTGTTTGGCAAGTGAGTCACGCATGCCTTGATTGAACAGACGGCGCTGACTGTGTTGAGCGGTGCTTCCAATGTCAAAGCAAACCCATAATCTATCCGCGCGAATTTTGACACGCTGACAAAGAACTCGTATGCATGCAAAGGTAAAAAAAGGCTTATGGGATCATGGACAGGGTTTGGTCGAAGTCTACGGCCTCGTTCATGCGATCTGCCCCTGACCAGCTGGCCACGTTGGTGCTTATGCTGGAACCGTATGATCTCTAACGGAAAGATGGAGTTCACGACACGGCCTCCGAGTCACCAATGGAGAAGTCGTTTGAGATGTGATGTTGGAGGCAACTAGTCTTAGGTTTAGAGACTCTAGAGACTATGTTTGCTCTTGCTGTCAGGGACAAAGGATAAGCATATGGTACTTGAATACGGCCTTGATTGACAAAAGAGTACAGTGAACCCCCGGGGTCAACTCGTGATGTCACCAAAGCTAGTTTCCTTCTTGCGGTATACTTGCTCCTCCGGCTGGCCATGGATACCCTGGGATAATACCTGGAGGTAAGATAATGCATGATGAGTAATGTCTAACTTGATCTTCGGGCTGGTTGAGGAACAAACTGCGCCCAGGCCAGCGGTATCCTCAACTCCGTCTTCCGCACCTCCATCACAGCATCGCAGAATGCCAAAGCTACCTCTCCGTCGCCTCAACAACTTGGCTTTCCCCTGAGCAGCGACTGACAAAATCGACCTGCAACTTCCACACAAGCCCGGTCGGTCGATGGCCAAAGACACCCAATTACATGCGGAAAGCCAGCTACCTGAAACCCGCACATGAAGCGCTCGTGGCCAGCAGTCCCTCGGACCTCGTGAATGCCTGCGTCGAGCTCAGCTAGGGCCTCAAGACCGCGGATTCGCAACTGTGTCTGTATTATGCCTTGTTCCACTTGACGGAGCGGGCTGTTGACTTCAATACAGTTATAGCCGTGGCCCAGCCTTGAGAGAGCAGGCAATGTCGAACCCGGGCGTTTTGAGACAGGAGCTTACAGAAGAAGAGCGTCAAAGAGCGTTGGATCGGGTGATGGCCGAGGGCATAGGTCGCCTATTTGAGACTTGGCAATCGTACCAGTCTATCGGCCCAATGTCCTCAAGAAGCCAGAGAAGAAACATTCAACAGACAGGGCAACCAACACCAATGGGCTCTGCGGCAGACTATATACATTCGACGAAAACGCGACCACGATTAGCGAACTCAATGTTGACCCGGCGCAGATCATGTCAACCGACTTCGAGTTTTTGCTTCCGGAGACGGGACCAACTCTTTCAACAGCGGACCCTTTGGCCGAAACGATACATGTCAACTCCCGAGGAGCGCCAGATACACACATTCAAGCACGTGCTTAACGGCCGCGCAAGAACCTCTGACGGATAGCTCTTCCCCAGTGGTCCCCATGGAAAAGAGCACGGGGACATTGTGCGGAGGTTATCGTGTGGTGAGAGCACTCTTCTCTTCCATCTCTCAGAAACCTATTCAGAAGGGACCAACTCGGCCAAGTATGCTGTGGCAACGACAGGGGGGTGGAAAGCTGAGAAGTAGTGTAGTGGGCTGGTGTAGGTTTCAATCTCTTTCAATTTTGTTCCAAACAGACCCCAAGCCTTCACTGTCTTTGCTTTCTTGATGGCTTGTTCTCCATACTCGTCCAGTAAGCTAAAGCATCGTGATCTCATTCATCCTCAACACAACAGGTTATCGTAAAGGTGAGATCCCTGGCTATGAACCACCTAAACGAGCGTTCGACACCTGGTTCATCCAGCTAAACTCCTTTTCTTTTCAAGTTTTGGCTGACTTTTGTCCTTTGGGCCAGCATGTGTCCATACAGAATGTAAAACGCTAAGATGTCAGCTTGTGAGTAGGCGTTCTGGGCAGCAGTCTTACCTGGGACGTAAACGAGTAATCCAAACCATATGAGATATTGGTAGTACCGACTGCGAGCTTGCGAGGGCACAATCACCTCATAGACAAGGCGAGCCTCGGATAGAATGCCAATCGGATAAAGAACGATGAACATATTGTACCTACTTGATTAGCTCTTGATGCAAAGGAAAGGATAATCTCCGTACCTTAGCCACAGCAGACTTCTAGCCACGTGCCCAGTTCCTTGCCCAACGGCGAAGAATGCGTATCTCACCACATCGGCTGTATTCCAGGCAACTAGCATGCTTGAGTAGGCCCATTCTCGCATTGCGACATCCGGGTAGTTCCGCGTGATGGCCCAAACGATTGTATTACGACCGGCCACCTGCAGTGCCGTGGTCAACGGAGAGGCACGAACTATCCCAGTTACAGCGTGAATCAACTCCAGAGCAGTCAAGGTTTCTGTCCATCGTGCCAGGACGTTTAGCTCATTCCAAACCGTGGCATTACCATAAGTAAGCCAGAGGTAGACAGTCTGGAGAAGGATGACGATTCGCACGGAGGCGGAAACTGCATTGTAAACGAAAAGGTAGCAATTGGCAACTGATGAGGATGGCTTTTTAGTAGATTCCAGTTGTTGTGACATTTTGCCTCTCTCGTGAGGGTTTGGTGATGATTCGTGGTTTACATACTGCTAAGATTTAGTCTATAAATTTTTTTTTTTTACGAGCGACGTGTTATTTCGCCCACATCCTTGCTGTGGATGACGTCAATCCCAGATTCCGAGCTGATGATTGGCTACAGACTGATCATTGCGGTTCAACGGACTACCCTATGCGAGCTGTAAATCACAATGTCGCAATCATTAGACTATCCTCTCGCCTTAAAGTTCACAAAACATCAACCTAATATATATAGTCTATTAATTTCTTTTATGTGAAAAATTTCCCCTCTTTGACGGCAACTATTTGTGGTGGCAAGGAATTGAATGCATGGTGGGTTCTGCAGTATCTGTCACGCATCATGATTCAGTGTGTTCTCAACTTCAAGAAAATTTGTAACGAGAGGCGCTTGCTAAACTCATTTTTATGCCCAAGGATTCTTCACTTGAACAACCATAGTCACTCACAATAATGCTTCGAATTGTTTTGTTTAGCCGTCGCCATCTCAACCACTGTTGGCCTTTCTCAGCTCCACCAAACTGGATCCTGACATGTGACTATCCTAGGTTTTTCTTCCGGGCAATCAAACGCCCTTCTTCATTACTTCCTCCCGTAATGCCGTTGAACGTCCAGGCACTGTTGATGAAACCCTGATCCTGAAACCTGTAGATTCGAGCCAGTTCACGATGTCAGCGTAGTTCAAGGACAGTCAATCAAGCGTTATACCTGTAGCAACTCGGGCACCCCTGGTGTCGTTGTTTCCAGGCCCATAGCCCCCAGCAGTTCAGTTGCCCACTGGATTCCCAAGTCCGTACTCGTATCTGCTACTCTGTCGATTACCTCTAAAGCGAGGCTGAGAATGCTCCTTGTGTAGTCAGGATGTATCGGTGCCTCTCCTTTCCAATCCACCATAGATAGAATCGCGTAGATCTTATCCCTTAGGTCTTGACAATCGTAACCTCGAACGTGGCCCAATACTTGCCCCAGCGTGTAAAGGCCCCTGTAGCTCTCGTGTAAGAACCGATGTCTAAGGGCAGGGAGTCTGTCCTTGAACGTCTTCATATTCCATAGGGCGATAGAAAGGCCCTCTAAGGCCTCGGCAGGGACATAAGATCCACCGCAGCAGTAAGTAACCGCACGTGCGTAAAAAAGCTCTTGAGACACCCAGAGCCGCATAAAGTAACCCCTCTGAAGAAACACTTGGGGCCTTCTCGATAGGCTAGGGATCTTCCATGGGCGAAAGGTCCAAAGCCACCAAGTGAGGCCCTCCCCAATAAAATCTTGGTCGGTATGGCTTTGGGCGTGTTCGGAAAAGTGTTCGGCGTGTTTTCGCACAAAGCGAAAGAAGGATTTGCTGCCGTCGGCATGTTTTCCAACACAGGCCAAAACTCGGAGTGCTTTGCTGAAGATAGTTGCCATCCTTGCTACCTGCTCCGCTTTCTCCTCGAGATCATCCTGGTTGATACAGATAGCATCGACCCAATGGTAGCGACTACCTTCTTGCCAAAAAGCCTGCTTCAAGACATATTCGCAATTCTGCCCTACTCGCATATGCTTGCCATTAACTAGGATCTCTGTCGTAAGAAGCGGGTCACCCCAGGTATACGAGATAGCATAGTAGGATGGCGCGCTATCCTCTGGCCATGTCGTGAGCTGGCATCGAACATTTGGTTCAGTAGAAGATTTTTTGATTCTGAAAACCCTGAGAAGTCTGATGTGTGTCGCACTATCCGGGAGTGTTTGATACTGGAAGGTGTCAAATCTTTGAGGCTTAATTACGGACGCCATTAGTTGTTAAAGGTGGACAACATGCGGGGTGGACCGAAGAGACGGTGCGTGTGATAAGCAAGGCTGTCGGACACGTGATGGTTCGAAAAGTGGATGAAACGCGCTGAGTTTGGGGCAATTAAATACAGTGAAATAGATATTGATAGTAAGGTCCAGAGAGATCGTTCAATTGATGCTTAATCTGCTAGAATTGGTGTTGTTGTGACTGTCTTGTCGCGATCTTGCGCGATCTCCCTGTCTGCGGGATTTTCCCTCTCTTCCGAGTATCTCGTTGGCTAACTGCACCGCAGCTCTCTGACAAAAATTACTTCTCGGCAGTGTCGAGTACGGTCGTGACGACGGTGGTGGCAATGGCTGCGGGCCATTCTTGTCTTAAAGTCACACTCAGGCTGGTGTGGGAGGGGGTGAGGCGCTATCGTGCTGTTGGAAGACGTATAAGTGAGGGGAGAAGCTGTCGACTCAGCCGCAAGTATCACCGGATTTGAAATCATTGGCCTCGTTATGCACCAGTGGGTAGCTTATCTAGTCAACCTCAAAGCAAAAAACTTGCTATTCCATTGCAGGTGTTGGTTGTCCTCTCTTACCTCACACGATACAAAGAGCCCACGACTTGCTTGTCTACTAGCAGCAGCCAAGGTTGACCCATTGCTGCCTGATACTTAAACCTGCAGCAAT
Source organism: Neonectria punicea (assembly GCA_037954315.1). NCBI lineage: Eukaryota > Fungi > Ascomycota > Sordariomycetes > Hypocreales > Nectriaceae > Neonectria > Neonectria punicea. The sequence continues at coordinate 107,655 of JAZAVJ010000008.1, forward strand.
ACCAAAACAGTCATGCACCTTGCCGTCCGAACTGCATATTGCTTTGGTGGGGGGGCGCATCCTGACGAGACAGCCTGTCAGCTCTTAGTTGGATCACTCTCTGTGGTACGGAGTAGTGAGGCCAGACGGCGGTGGAGTTGAATACATGTGTCTAACCTCAGTTTCTCAGGCCCTCTGCTTTACGCGGGCCGTATAACGTAGACCCTAACTGGCTGTTGCTCTCACGCAAGGTGAGATTGTGATCGACCTGGAGGAAATATGAGAATGAGAAACTGTCGATTTCTACGACCATTTGAATTTTCAATGCCACGATTGCACACATGAACTCTGATTATGAATGTAATTTCACCATATTTACTACTTTCCGGTGTACGCGTACTATGGTAGCACCTTAAAATATACATGCTTTGGCCGGGTTTTCTCTGCCTTATGTTGTCGGGTAGGCTGAGAGAGATTAGGCCTGCAGTAACTTGAACAAATAAGTTAATTCAGCAAAAATGGTAGACTCTATGTCAATACCTCGTGGCATTTAGTTGATTTAAAAGCAAGGTCTGCTGTTTTAGAATTGTATTTAGCCGTGTCCTTCGTCATTCCGATCTTGACATCTTGGCATCACTAATGGTCCAGCCGCTCTCCCCCCAAGTTCCAATCATCCACGTCGTTGATCAACTGCGTTCCGCTCTTTGAGAGCTGGAAAGAGACTGCATTGCCTGATGCGAATCATCATCTCTTTGTGCGACAAATCTGTACCCACCACGACGTTCACGGCGTATTTGGTAGCGTTCAGGGAGAATATTTCCACCGAACCCCTCTCGAGAAGCTCGCCGATACGTTTCAGGTACTCGGTCACGTCCACAAAGGCGCGGGCTAGGAAGCTGCGGAAGGGATCTTTGCGGCCCGTCATCGTTCGGTTGACCCAGTATATTTCCACCGCCGGAGGGCCGACGGAGACCATGGTATCGGCAGTAACCGTCTTGATGGTACCAGTTGAGAGGTCGAGATACTTCCCATCGACGATAGGGTAGCCACTTTCGGTCCAGGTTTGTTGGCTGCCTGCAAAGGGCGTGTTCGCCGGAGTTTGCACGTTCTCGTCGCTCATGGTTCCAATGAGTAGGTTGATGAGACTGGGCTTTTTATAGAGAGGGATGAGTTTCGATCCTGATAAAAAAAAAAAACAAGTTCTGCATTCGTGCGGAGGTGCTGCTTGTTTGCTTTTAATACGCTTGGAAGCCTGCAGCCTGGCCTACACTTGAACACCAATTGGAGAATGCCGTCCGCATCGTGGGGGCCAAATCTAGGCATCGAACGAGTAAAGGCAAGCTTACGTCACCCGTCATCATCTCAAGCAGGTTTTTGGATTCAGATTCTCATTCTGACAAGCCTACTGACATCGAGTTTGGCGCCTTAAACCGAACAGCACCGCCAACAGCCATGGCAGAGGTCGTCGGGGTCGTCGGAAGTGTTGTGGGTATCATCCAGATCGCAACCAAAGTCGCCTTTGGACTCACGACTCTAATCCAAGACATCCGTGATGCGCCTAGCGAGATACGTTACGTGGAGAAGGATGTTGGCAATCTCGCTGCGGTTTTGACCTCGACATCCGAATTGTCTACACGTCACAACTTGCAAGTGGATGATCAAGCATTGACGAGAGCACTGGCTGAGTACCTGGACATCTGCAAAGGCTCCATGCAAGACGTTCAGCAGTTTCTCGAGCCTCTCGTCCAAAAGGGATTGGGAAGCCGCAATCCAGTCAGACTCGTTGAGTGGAGGTTTAAAAGGAGCGAGCTTCGCGTGTTGCACGGACGACTTAATGAGGGAAAGGCAAGTTTGAACTTGACAATCACTGCTTTAAATGGGTAGGACTATGAGACTGCAACAGAGGAATACTGTGTTGACGTATCACTAGGGTCCTTGAGGGAAAGAGGCAGGAGGAAGTCAAAGCTGAGATTCACGAACTCTACCAGAAATTGACCGTTGACTTTAATGAGTTGAGACGGGGCAAGGAGGTTCGAAGCAGGATCGAGGAGGATATAGATACGGATTCAGTTGGAGAAAGGCGGACTTCTCTTTCGACAATGACTGACAGCGGACTCATAATGGAGCGCTTCCTGGAACAGAGTCCTGTTGTGCATAGCTCCATGGACGCCCCGGAGGGATCCGAGTAAGCTACCCTTCCAAGATACAACGAAGCCGCTAACTTGTTGAAGCACCCCGACAGCCCAAGGGAGCCCCGGCAAACTTCCCCAGGTAGTCAGCTCCGACGCAATCTTCGAGGCCGTCCGAAACCAAAACAAACCTCTGGTTCAAGACCTCATTACGCGAGGCGCCGGATTATCAGCCAGATCCGCTCAGGGGCTGACAGTCCTCCACCAATGCGCCATTTCAAACGACGCAGAGATGGGAGAGCTCTTGATCGAAAACGGCGCCGGCATCGATGCCAAAGACTACCAACTGCGCAGCCCTTTCAAGCTCGCGTTGGCGTGCGACGCTCTTCACTTCTGCGAGTTGCTTGCCAGCCGCGGGTGCGTCGTCAGTGACTCTGTGGAGGAACTGAGGAACCTCGCCGCTCGGGACGAAGACGTGCAGGGCCGGACCGAGCTACTTGGAGCGCTGGCCAAAAGACTGAAGCAGTCTGAGCAGTGCCTCTTTGCTCATCCTGCAATTCGCTTAGGTGATGTCAAATGTCTTACGGTGCTTGTAGAGTCGGGTTTCGATCCGGCCATGAGAGATAAACACGGTAGGATAAAACGCTCAAACAAGGTTGTCGTGGCTAATAAGCGTATAGGAATGACACTCTTCTTCTTCGCACTCCTGCATGAGAGGCGCTCTGTTATGAGGTTTCTTAAGAACCACGGCGTCGACGTAAATCAATGGCTATCGAAAAGGAACATCGAAGACATGGATCCCAACTTGCCGAGACATCGAGACATAGTCGTTCGAACGCCCGGAGGTACCACGCCACTACTAATCGTAACACGGGTCATGAACGATATCAGCATGACCAAATTTGTCCTGGGACTAGGAGCGGATCCGAATTTCTCCTTCAACCAAAACAACAGTAGGGAAATCGATTCAAATACTCAGAACACTGCTGACATGACTCAGATGAAATCGCCCTCATCGGCGCTTGTGCTCCGCCGTACCTAGAAGTCGCCACAGAACTAGTCAAGGCAGGGTCAAATCCAAACCATGCGGGCTACGACGGCCGCAGTTCCATGTACTGGGCGTCATTTTGCTCGAACGTCGAGCTCGTGAAGCTGCTGATCGAACGTGGCGGAGACGTGAACCATCAGTGGCGCAGAGACGGGAATACCGCGGTGTCGGTGGCGGCTTCTAAAGGAAACATTGGAGTTGTCCGGGTGTTGGTGGACGCTGGTGCGGATGTTGGTGTTAAGAATAAGATGGGTGAGACAGCGCTGGACGTTGCGATCAAGTTAAACATGACGAAGACAGCAAGATTTCTACAAGAGATAGGCAAGGTGTAGCTTATCTAGTTCGACAATCTTAGGATAAGCATCGACGAGACTCGGTCCCGGCGGAGCAAACAAGAGGGGAAAGCGGATGTTTTATGGACCAGCCCCAGCCAGGTCTTAACTCGGGGTTTGTTGGCGAGGATCGCGACCTGATCAGGGGCTTCAAGGAAGAACACCCGGACTGCCAAATGAGAAGACGCGGAGAGCAGGATTCTCCACCGGAAATAGGGTTCCCAGCTCGATATCCGCCGCGGCGCCAGGGTTCCGCGTCGTATTCATTAAGCTTGTTCCCCAGAAGCTATCCCAAAGCGGCCACTGTATGCGCCGGGGCGGGACATGGACAGCTATCGGCGCATGATGATGGGAATAGGAAGTTCGATTGCATTTTGGTCCCGGCCTTTCCACTAGTTCAGTCTGGGTGGTTCGTGTAAGCCTTTATATAGATGCTGCTCCCCGACTTGTCCTGTTCTCGCAGTCCCAAGCCCATCTCGGAACTTCGCCATCCTTCGTGGCTTTTTCATCATGGCTCGCGGCTCTATGCTTCTCTGGATCGGCGCCATGGCGGCTGCCCTATCCCCGGTGACAGCAGCGTACGGATACGGAGTCGCGGACGTCGTCTTCCACAATGGTAGCATCTACACCATGGCGACATCCTCCTCCACGCCCTCCAAGGTCGGCGCCATGGCCGTCCGAGGCGGCAAGATCACCTACGTCGGCTCCGAGAAGAACATCAAGGCCTTCATCGACAAGAAAACCAAGGTCGTCAACCTCCAGGGCCGCATGGCCATGCCCGGCCTCGTCGACTCGCACATGCACGTCCTCTCGGGCGGGCTGTACCTCCTCAAGTGCGACCTCAGCTACCAGGCGCTGGGTCTCGAGGATGTCGTCAAGCATATCCAGGGTTGCATCGACGGAGAGACGGGCAAGGGCGACGCCGACTGGGTTGAGGTTGTCAACATGGACTATCCCAGCCTTGTCGAGAAGAGCGGCGCCGTGGGAAAGCTCCAGCTGGATAAGATCAACACCAAACGCCCCGTCATCATCCGGTCCAGCGACTACCACACCATCCTCGCCAACTCTCGCGCACTGGAGCTCTCCGACATCACCGCCGATACCCCGGACCCGGCGAACGGCAAGATCGGTCGTTTGCCTGGAAGCAAGGAGCCCTCTGGCGTTCTCCAAGACGGTGCCTCTAGCCTCTTAGCCGGACCGCCCACGCCGTCGGACGAAGAGAACCTGGATGCCGGCCGAGCTGCCCTCAAGCTTCTGCGAGAAGCCGGCATCACCACATTCCAGGACGCTGCCGCGGGCGAGAGCCACCACACCATCTTCGACACCATCAAGAAGGAGGGCGGGCTGACTTCGCGCGCTTACTTCGACTACCGCATCGAGGCGCCCAGCTCCTTGAACAAGGTCTCTGCTCTGGTCACAGACGTCGTCGCCAAGCTTGCCGACCTGCACGACCGCGCCAAGATTGGTCCCAAGCCGACGCTGAAGTGGCAGGCCGTCAAGGCCTTTGTCGACGGAGTTATTACGTACCCGTCCAACACGGCCGCCCTCATTGAGCCGTACTGGGCGCCTGTTCACGGATCCGACGACAAGTGGGCTCCCGATCCCGACTCCCTGAATGATCCGTATTGGAAGCCTGAGATCCTGACCAAGACGCTGGAGCTGCTGTTTCTGGCCGGCGTCGACGCGCAACTGCATGTCGATGGCGATCTCGCGGTCCGCATCGGCCTCGATGCCGCAGAGTCGTTCCGCAAGAAGCATCCCCGTCGAAGCTTCAAGCTGGGACTCGCACACGATGAACTCTCCCACCAGAAGGACTGGGCGCGGTTTGCCAAGCTGGGTGTCGACCCCATCGTCAGTTACCAGTGGTCGCAGTTCAGCTCGTTCTACCTCCCGGACACGTTCCAGTCTCTCGCCGAGTATCGTCTTCGCAATTTGCAAGCGTGGGCCAAATTCGAAGCTGCTGGCCGCGACCTCGTCTACGGCAGCGACTGGCCGGTAAGTGACCACCCTCATTGTATATGAAGTTTCTCTGTGCTGACGATGCTAGATCGACCCTCTTGACCAGTTCCTCGCCCTCAAGGTCGCCGTCACCCGCTCCGGCGACCCCAAGAACCCGAACTCGCCGGCGTCACAGGGCCCTCCGTACGACGGCGTCTTCCCCGGCAGCGGCATCTCCCGCGAGTCGGCTCTCCGCTCTATCACCATCAACGGCGCCCGCTTCCTCCGCGCGGACAAGGAGATTGGCTCTCTGGAGGTGGGAAAGCTCGCCGACGTCATCATCCTCGAGAAGAACTTCTTCAAGGTGCCCGAGGAGGCGCTTGGCCGCACGCGCGTCCTGCTGACCATGGTTGGCGGCGAGGTCGTCTACGTGGTCGACGGCCAGAAATTCGGCGTCAAGGCCAAGTTTCCCAACTCTGATAAGACCACTGCGAAGATTGCTCGTCGCAGCATCGGTGGGTTCGGAGCCCAGGGACTTTCCGAGGACGCCAAGGCCGCTGCGTCGAAGCTGAGGAAAAGGGGCGAGTGTGTGCACAAGCATTGAAAGGACCAGGTGAACGGTTGAACGGCTGGGAATGGTTGTGAACGATTGGGAGTCGGTCGGTGTTGTTGTGTGTATACTATTCGTTCTAGATATTCTTCTTACTCATTCTTAGGCGGTATAGGTCTGCCGCTAAACATAGGATAGACAGAAATTAAGTGACGATGCTAGACACAAAGGGACGACGTGAAACTAACGCAAAGGCTAATCAAAACATATCTCGACAATGGTCTCAGCAATGGTCGGCTGTGATGCCATTCATAGGTTCGTGTGTCTATTCTTTTGTGCACATTACTACTGCTCTCAGAGCCCACTCGGGTCGAGCCAGTTACCGACACAAAAAAGAACGAACGCAACAGTGACTTACTCCCCATCATGTATCAAGCAAGTCATTAAGTATTATACTGTACATGCTGTTTTCTTTTCTCATTCTCTTGACTTCTTTACACAATAGGATTTATCATAAAGCCCAAATCCAAACTCTCCCAATTCCATAGATCCGCTAGATCGCCCAGCTCTACATCTGGCAAGATGTTAAATCCGCCATCTGGGCCTTGCTCCGCTGACGGTTGCTGCCTGTTATCAAATGTCATAGGCGCCCCAGGCTCAGGCCAGCCTGCTGTTCCATTCATCTGTGCTGTGCCAACTGGGATTCCATTGCTCGGCTGGTTATACTGGTCCTGAGGCCAAGGGGCAACTGATGCGTAGGATGCAGTGGGATTGATGGGCAAGTGTGCAATAGAGCTGCCATCGGTAGAGGGAGGAGACGTTGCGTATGGGTTTGTGGGATGGAGGCCTGTCGAATGGACACTGGATGATTGTGGCTGCAGAGATGCATCGGGGAACGTTAGGTTGGCCCAAGTATCAAATGGCCCTGCGCCGTTGCCAGATTGATGCGAGACGGATGGAGCTTGGAAAGCTACCGGTGGAGGATGTCCTAGTACGTCGGCAACCCTCATTCGCTTCCGTATACCCTCGCTTGTGTTGTTGTTGGTAGTTGCAGGCTCCCACACCCTGTCGACGAGGCGCCGTAGAACATCATATGGTGTCTTGGCCGTCTCGGTCGCGGTGCGCAGTTGCTTGAGAGTAGCAAGGGCGAGGTCAACGGCGTTGATGATGTCGTCACGTTGCGAGACAGTGCCGTCCTCGTCGTGGAGGGCGGCGGAGCAGAGAAGAGCCGCCGTGTCGAAGATGCAAAACGGAACAAAGTGAAAGGTAGTGTCTCTAGACCACACGTACTCAAAGAAGGACTGGACGGCCTTCATCAACCGTAGGGCGTACCCGATTCCGTCGCGCCTGAACTGAAGCTCGATCTCGGGTGTGTGCTTTGTCATTCGCTTGGCCATGTATGACCTGAACGGGCCCAGAGTTATGGACAGCGTGCAAGTGTGCATGTAATGACGATGCAGGGCAACCCACGGATGCTTGGCTTCGGGTGCAGTATCCGGAGTACCGAAGGAATACGCAGATGGAAAGGTGGCCATGAAGGCTTCTAGGATCTGCTGGTACTCTTGGATGTCGATAGGGTCAGTGAGAATCTTGGGCGGCCCGAATCGTTTGAAGATGATGCCGACGAGTTCCGACTGCATTTTCAGGTGCAGGAGTGGAGAGACGGGATACGCCTCAAGTGTGAGACTTGGGAGACCGATGTCAATGTCTGTGCGATCGATGAGCATCGGTCGGGCAAGCAATGACGAAACCAGCCTATGGATTGTTAGAACACAGCTTCAGCGACGATGAAGGCCTCCACTGACCAGTCCCAGGAGTCAACAATGCACCAGAGTCGTCTCCGAATTTCACGATCAAACTCGGAAATGCGTACGTCTGCTTCCTGGTGTAGGCCTTGTTAGGTGTTAGCAAGGCCGCATCTGAGAATGACCTCGTATACAGTAGATGGCCATACCTAACGCCTGAGCTTCTCGGACTGTGGCACCCAGGACTTGCCAACACTCGACAAACCGCGCTTCAGCCTTGAACCAGTAGCACGAGTGCAGCAAGTACTGGACGGAGAAAACATGGCTGTGCCCTACGGGGATGGCGCTGTGAAGTTCTCGCGCGGCATTGTGATACTGGTCTGTGAGGTCTTTGACGGAGAAGCCGAGGTCGGCTTCGAGCGAGGCGGCGAGTTTGGCGTCGGTGTGTTGCACGGAGCAAGCGCAGACCATGATGATGAGACAGGTCCATTGGAGCCCCAGCGGTCGGTTTGCGGTTCTGTCTCTCCACCACTCGGCGTATTCGTTGATGAAGTTGGGAGGGTAGATGATGTAGTAGTAGTAGTTGACGCTGGTGAGGAAGTTCTGGACCAGGGTGTCTGCGGGTAGATTGCTGTTAGTCGACGAAGACAAGAGACAGGCCGACGGCCATTGCCATTGCACCCACCGATGTATTGCCTCGGCGGTAGAATTTGAAGGGCGCGCTGCAATTGAGGGCTGCTATTGATGTTGGCGCGATACTGCTCGGCGCCGGATTTCTTCTTGGCCTGGTACAAGTCAACCGGGTGTCCATTGTCCACGGGCGGTAGTCGGCAACGCGTCTTACGTCGATCTCAAGATTGGCGAGAATGTGCGAGCTGGTATAGCCAATGGCCTCCAGCCCCGCGGCCGTGTCCCACTCGTCGACATCGTCGTTGTTGTCGCGCTCGCGCTTGCGCTTGACGTCGTCGGACGGGATCCAGGCGCTGTTCTGGTCGGCGTCGTGGTTGAAGCTGCAGCGGTCGGCGACCTTGCGCTTCTGGCAGTGGTTGCAGGGCCATTCTCGGTTGCACTGGAGCCGATCGATGACCGGACGAGTCAGCGGGGAACGAACCGGGATGTCTATAGGTTCTATATGGTCGCTCACCTTTTGCTTGCGACGCTGACACTCGGTACACGCAGGGCGAGGTGGGCTGCCTTCCTTGGGGGGCTTGTCCTCGGGCGATGTTCTGGCTTCCATCTTGAGGTCTGTTCCAGCTTGTTGCGGAAGGACAAAAGACAGACGACAAAAGACAGACGACAGAAGACAGGAGACAGAAGACAATCGACAAAATGACCGATCCAGAGATGTCTACTCGAGCTGGGGCGGGGCAGTAGACTCCAACTTGTCTTGCTCCTGACTCGGGCCCGGCGGCACATTTTACCCGAACTATCGCGAGCGGGGTTTGCCGTCGAGGCACATGGGAAAAAGCACCTTGTGCATCATCACCAGCCGTGCTTACGGACTGGGCTGCGTCGATGGCTTCAGCTGTGGCTTCGAGCAGGACAAGCTGGGTACCTGAGGAGTCAGAAGTGTTGGGGGTCACACTGCAACAGGGGAATACCGGTCTTGGCATGAAGGAGCGCCCTCCCTGACTGGGCTCTCGGAGATACAGTCAGATGGGACACGCACGAGCGAGCATCTCCTCGGAAGTCGTCGACTGAGACAGTTGCCTGGCCGAGCCCTGGGAATACGAGCCACTTGCCGCTCGCCGCAGCCAAAGGTGCTTTTGTCGATGGCTTGGCTGCTGCTTGGCTTGGCTTTATGGCTGGAGTGAGCCTAGCACAGCGAGACATGAGTCGTGGAACCCAATTCTCGCCCCCCAGTCTACCGCTGCAAGAGGCGACTTCCAGGTCCATCTGTGTAACTAGCATCGAGGATCTCTCCATTGGATGAAATGGTTCCCTTCGGCCTCCAAAATTAGTAATCACCGGGATTCCCATTACCCTGGCTCACACCGACTAAGAAGCAGCAGAAGCAGAGGATTCTGGTTGCTTGGAAGCAGGGGTCGTTTTGCAGTCAAATGCAAGTGACATCGGTTAACTCCGGAATACCCAGCCAAAGGTCATTTTTAGTGAATGGACAAAACCAGCAGTGGGCCACATGATTTCCAAGTAGGCTTCTGGCTAATGCTTAAATAAACATATCTCGCACGCGGCAAAGACTACCCGTGGATGCCTGGCAAGAAAACCTCATTGACCGACTATAATAAGTGAGATGAGGCCAATTAATACCTAAATCTGGATACTCATAGTGTACGTGACTTAATGTCCTCTCAGAGACTCTTGATAAGTAAAATTATAGAAAAAAAGTATCCAGTAGGCTCATTTGCTCTTCAACCCGCGTGACGTATTGTGAGGCAGCGGACGCACAGACGCCACCATTAGGTCTGCCGTCGCAACCTTGGGCCGACCAAGGTCTTACAAGATAAAATAGGACAGAATAGGACAGAATAGGATACTAAATATCAGGGTGAAGGCGTGATTGTTGTCGTTACTCAGGTGTCGACCAAAACTAGACCAAGGTATCCAATGATTCAAGTGACAGGTGGACTGGTCTCATCATCCACAGATTGGGATATTAAGGGCAGTCTTTCAGGGAATGCTACTACTGTGATAATGAGAGGTTCAATTAAAGTATGACCAATGACAGCACTGGTGTCAGACCCCAGGCCATTGTCCATCAAGGTGGATGCACGATGAGCGCTGTAGTTTGTCATGTGATAGTTCCCTGTGCTCCTGTCCTTCTATCCGTTGGAAACCCATTACCTCAGCTCGGATTAATATATGCTATTGGTTAGCCTCGAATATCCTTCTCGACTGTGGTCTTGACGGATTGCTTGCCCGACCACCTTCTAGCTCTCCAGGGCAATAAACCGTCTTTTTAATATTGACCTTCTTCCACCGTCAAGTACAACAATTATTCTAGGCAGAGTAATCTTCAGTCCAAGCAAGTACATTGAATATCACATACCGGTGTAATACATACAGATGTAAAGAAAAGTAGGGTTGAGTTGTGCGGACATGCAATCAATGGTACGAGGACACGAATGCTCCCCAACCCGAGGAGTCAAGAACATCAACGCTCCATCCAAGATGTGAACCTCCCTTTGCAGAGCCCTGAAAAGAAAACACATGGTGATCAGGGATATGGTAAACTCCCCGTAACAGCCAGCTACTCCGCACTCTACAGAGTCGGAGTGATGCTGGGTGGGTCTTGCAGGCTACGCCGAAGTATTGTGGATATCCGTCGGCTTCAGCTGCACGGCAAGTAATGATAACGTCAGAAAGGTGATAACGAGCGAGGGCCAAATGCGTCCTCTGGGAATCTTGCACGAAACGGTTGCGAGCGAATCGAATGCGGGATTAAGCCTCGTTTGGACTCGCTTTCTATAAATAGATGGTTTGGCTTGTCTCCCGCGATAGCCATTTCTCTCTTACTACTTCACTTCTTGGCCACTTCCCCACTGGCACTCCGTCCGTGTGAACAACTGATTTCCGTTCAATTGGTTCTTTTGCTGCCCTGTAATCAACTCTACTTACAATCTCTACCTCAATCATGGTGTCCGCGGTATCTGCTCCAGTGAATGTGCGCCATGCTCGGCGAGAAGGTTTGTAAGCTCAAGAGCATTGGGCGGCCGTAACTAATAAATCTGCATAGATGTCCCGGCCATTCTCAACCTTATCCGACAGTTGGCCGAGTGTGAAGGAGAGATGAAGTCGATGGAGGCGACAGAATCCAAGCTGGAGTCCACAATCGCATTTGGACCGCCCAACTCGGACCCAAAGCGGTCAGCCTCCGAACCCAGCGAACCAACCTCGCCAGAGAAGCCTGTCCGCTGCATCCTCATCTTCAACGAGACGGAGAAGGCCGTGGGCTTGGCGATATACTATTACAACTACAGCACCTGGCAGGCGAAGCCCGGCGTGTTCCTCGAGGACCTATTTGTGCTCCCCTCGGAGCGCGGCAAAGGGCTTGGCAAGAGGTTGTTGGCCGAATTGGCACACGAAGTGGTCAAGATAAAGGGCGGGCGGCTGGAATGGAACGTGTTCAGGGCCAACCGGGCTGGCATCAAGTTCTACGAGTCCACCGGGGCGAACCTACGGAACGAGTTGATCAAGATGAGGCTCGACGGGGACGATATCAACATGTTAGCTAGCACCATAACGCGATAACCAGCAACCACCACGAGAATTAATTGGGTTTATCGGCAATGCATCTTGGTAGTAGTATTCTGGCCACGGACATCGTTCACGAAGTTTTGGCAACATCAGCACGACTGGACCGATGCCGAGATTCTCTTTGTACCCATCGGCTCACAAAGCCGGACGAAGCCGGCAAACTAAGCCTGAAGGATCCCCTAGTATCGGAACGACCAGACCGCTTAATTTAGTCCGTGCCTCCGCAAACATTCCGATGTCGTGACCCTGGAATTAGTCACCGCGACCCGCCTTTTTCTACGCCGAACATGCCGATCTCCTCGGCGTAGCGTGTCTGTCCCTTGGACTCTCATCCTTCATCTTCCCCGACGGAAACCCGACTCGACGCTCCGAGCCAAGCCAATCAAAGATGCCGAAGGTGCCCAAACTACCGGCCTGCGATCCTTGTCGCTCATCCAAGTTGGCGTGCGACCACACGCGGCCTGTGTGTTCGCGATGTCGGGGCAGGAATCAAGCCGCCAACTGCACATATCGCCTGAGGCCGTTCAAGAAGGATAAGAGAAAATCTGCTGTGTCTTCTTCGATGCCAGATGAGAAGTAAGTAGTTTCCGTATACGTTACTGTATGTACTGTTTAGATATCACCAGACGCTTATGTTACAACAGCCAACAGCCCAATGTCGTTAGTAGTTCCTCATCGAGGGCCGAGACACCAGTCACCGGCTTCCTAGCAACGCCAAATAACTACCCCAACCCAGGATACTTGGGGTCGTTTAGCCACACCACCCTTTTCGACCATCTTCCCCTTGGTAACGCAAGCACCAATGAGAGCACGCCGCACGTCGGTCAAGCTTGGGGTTCCCTTTCGCAGAGAATCGTCAACGAGACACAGGTTTCACAGGGAGTCGAGCTGATCGAGCAGCTCCATCGCTTTGTCCAAATACCAGCCTGCGTGAGGCTCGTCAAAGCGTGGCTCGACACTGGAGCCAATCTCCCCATATCAGGGCTGTTCACTGAGAAATGCGCCCTCACTGCGCAGCATCTTCTGGCGGACCTGGGCGGGAGCTCCGTAAATGCCATGGAAATCTCAAGAAACTTGTTCGTCCAGTCATGCCATCCGCTGGCAATGAACGCCAACACGACTTTCGAAGATTTCTGCGCTCAGTTCTGTCAACAGAATGCCAGATGGGAAACCCTTGGGCTATTCTTCACGACCGTGTCCCGGGCGACGTTCAGGTTCAACTGTTCTGACACGCCATACAACTCCGAGCAGCAGCGGCGAAACCTGCGAAAGCTCGCCATGCACTACTCGGATCGGTGTTTGGATTTCTCCCTCTCACTTGACTGCTTGAACGACTTGCAGCTGATACTGCAGTATGAAAATTTCATTTTGCACTCACTTGTTGACGGTGATCAGAGTAAGTCAAAGATCTACCCGGGTCGATTCATTCTAACAAGACGCTAGGCTACCAGTCATGGAGAAAGTTAGGCGACGTCGCCAGCTCCTTGTTCGCTCTTGGGTACCATCAAGACACCAAAAACAGTTCTCCAGCACCGGGGTTCCTCAAGGATCTAAGGCAAGCTGTATTCGCACGAGCGTACTCTGCGGACAAGAACATTTCCATCTTTCTCGGTCGTCCATCACGCATCCACCGACAGCATTGCCTCTTCCGACTCCCAGGCCAAGATTCTGAATCGCCTCAAAGTAGCCCGTATTTCTCCCAGGTATGGGAACAACAAGAGAACTTTGATTACATGGTCGACACACACTGGTATGCTCTGTGTGCAGCGCTCAAAGAGGACGTGCTGCTCATTTTTGGAGAAGAGTGCTATGAAGAGAGAATGAGACGCGCGAGGTTAGTGAACCGACACATTATAGGCGACCCTCGCTGATCGTCGCAGTGTAATCCGAGCCAAGGCCGAATCACAATGGTTGGCCTTCCCTCAGAACTTCCGCCTGGAAGGAACAATAAGGGCCTACGATCGACAACCGTTGGACTTGGATCTGATGGTTAGCGCCCGTCTGAACTACCTCCACGTTCTGTTTATGCTTCGTTTAGCACTGGTACGGCGCATATCAGAACCGGACGCCCAACTGGTTGCGATCTCGGCCGACATGCTGGCGTTGGTGATTGAGGCAGTGATGATCAAGGACCGGTTGATAGACTCAGGAACGTCTTTGATCTGGAAGGAAAGTCATAAGCCCGGTTGTAGGAAACCGACACTAACATTCTACAGGTCGCGTACTATGGATTGGCTGCAGCAGGTGTCATATGCCTTTCATTGCTATACGGACCCCAGGCTATTCTAAATCATGGAGTAGCTATCTCGACAGTCTTCCAACACCTAAGCGTTCTAGTCGCCGAGGTCGAGGTTGGAACATTGGTCTCCAAGGAAGATGCCAACTACGCCCTCCTCGAAGGAGCAACACGAACCATAAAAAGCCTCCTCGATCGCCTCTTGACTGGAAGAATGGGCGGACAACTTATGAGCCAACCAACAGGAAATGCCCTCCTGTGCCCTCCGACTCTGCTGAACGACGGAAGTTGGAACCCGTGGGATCACAGTAACGTTCAAGATTTTGAAGTGGATTTCTGGCTCACTCTCGCCGAGCACCCGTTCCTTGTTGGGGACGAGGTAGGAGTGCAGAGCTTCTCGGGTCCATAGACGGAAGCAACTGGTCTCAAGAGAGCTGGTACTCCTTTCGCACCGCCATCGCAAATCGCTCGATGGCTTGGATGAGATCGTTCTCGGGCGCGGCGGCGAAGGTCATTCGGAAGAACACCTTGGGAGAGTGTTCAGTTCCAGCGGCAAACCAACTGCCCTTGCTGACAAGGACTCCGTTATAGCGAGCGGAGTTGAAGACTCGGTCTTCTATCTCTGACGCGAACTGTCGTGTTTGCTCAAGGGAGCCATCCTGCTTGGCTTCCGGGTGTTTCGGCACCGAGGCTTCGATCCAGAGGAACATACCTGTCGTGGGAATGTTCCAGCGACAAATCTGCGACGGAAGGTTGCGATTGCACGCCTCAACCAAGATGTTCCGACGCGCACGATACTCGGACGAGAGATAACTCAGCCATGAAATGAAGCCCCCGTGGCCCCAAGTCTCGTCCAGAAGCTTGTACACCATGGCCTGTGAAGGACCGCTGGGCGACAATACGCCAACCTCGGTCTGAGAGATGAACTTGGCAATGACTTGGGAGCTTCCTGTCACCCAGCCACACCGAAGGCCTGGGGCCAGGATCTTGGACGTTGTGTCCATGCGCAGAACCCGTCCTGATACATCCAGGGACAGGTACGAGACAGGCAATCGAGCCAGGAATGCGTCAGGCGTTGCTGGAGCGGGTTCCGAAGTCGTCAGCTCAGAGTCGGCGTCTCCCAGCTGGATGAAATAGTACGGATCGTCCTCCAAGATGTACAAGTCGTGCTCCTCGGCGACCCGATAAATGGCCTTCCGTCGTGCTAGGTTTTGTGTCGTGCCGGTTGGGTTCTGTCCGGTCGGAATGGTGTACAAGATGGACGGTTTCCGGCCTTTGGAGGCATCCCAGGAGCGCAACTTTGAGTCAAGATCTTCAGGCACGAGGCCAAACTCATCCATCTCGACCCCCACGACGTTGAGACCCTGAGCCTTTGCCGTGGCCGTCGTTCCTGAGTAGGTGTGGCTCTCGAACAGAACCCAGTCGCCGCGATTGCAGAATACTCGAAAGGCGATTTCGATGGCAGAAGTTGTTCCGCAGGTCATGCAGCACTCCCAATCATCGTAAGGCGGGTCGTGGATCAGCTCGGTGTGCTCTGTGACGAAACGCAGAGACTGCGGAGAACCGGCCGAGTAGCCATAGTTCATGACGACAGCCAAGTCGTACGCTGCCTCATCCCTCTTACACGACATGAGAGCTGTCGTGCTTTTATCTGATCCCTTGGAGCCGCCATAGTTCCATGCTGCGGTCATGTTGAGCGTCTCCCAAGGAAAGTACTGTGGTGAAGGCCGGGCGGTGCCCAAAGTGATCAGGGCTGGTTGCCCGGGTGCCCTCGCGGACATTCTCAACGGAGAGGGGATTTGGCTGAGACTTTCAACGCTGAACCGGTGATCCCATCTCTTTGATTGCGGCTTGGAACCAGACGGCTGGATCTTGAAGTGGTTGGAGGATGTATAAGGGGCGCATCCTGGAGGGAGTGGATCAGAGTTGGATCGCTTCTCCTCCACTTTGGTGAGCTTTGCGTGAAACATTTTCAAACGAGTTTTGGTATAAAAGAACCTGATTGAACATGCCTCGCAATTTCAGACTCTCACGCTTGCTTTATAACTCTATCTTTGTGCTCTCGTGACATATTGTGCCACTCGGAGTAGGCCCTTCGGAGTAGGAATATCGGGAGAACTAGTGGCTTCGGAATAGTGGCTTCGGCGTAGTCGCTTCGGGGCATGAGTTATTGCCGTGTTTGCCTTAAGCCGATGACACGGAATCTCTAGTCTCGGGTATTCGCGCCATAATAGTGGATTTTGTCGTTTGGTTGGTTCTCTGAAAGGTCACGGCATGACCTGTGTCCCTCGGCGCCGCGCAGGCGCAGCATAAGAGAGAGACATCTTTTGGGACAAGACACTCACTCATCCCAGTTCGCTTTTGTCGTATCGTTCAACTTGCCATTTTTATCCACTCAAGTCAACACCAACAATGCCGCCCACCATAAAACTTGCAGAGTACCTCTTCAGTCGCTTGCAGCAACTGGGCATCGGCGCAATCCACGGTGTTCCGGGAGACTTCAACCTCACTCTCCTCGACTATGTGGAACCTTCAGGCCTCCAGTGGGTTGGAAACGCCAACGAGTTAAACGCGGCATATGCCACAGACGGCTATGCTCGAATCAAGGGGATCGGAGCCCTGATCACCACGTTTGGTGTCGGAGAGCTCTCTGCCATCAATGCCATCGCCGGAGCGTACGCCGAGCGTGCTGCAGTTGTGCATATCGTCGGTACGCCAGTACGAGCTGCCCAGGACGCAAGGACTCTACTCCATCATACTTTCAACGATGGCGAGTATCGACGCTTTTCCCAGATGCACGCCCAGGTCACTGTCGCTCAAACTCGTCTTTGGGATCCGAGGACAAGTCCTGAGCAGATCGACTCGGTTTTGCAGCAGTGCTTGCTACACAGTCGGCCAGTGTACATTGAGATCCCCGTGGACATGGTCGACGTGCTGGTTTCCACTGAGCGACTGAGTTCTGAGATCTGCATTCCGGTCACGGAGCCGACCTCGGTTCACGACGCAGTGTTAACCAGGGTTCTTGACAAAATCTACGGTGCAAAGCAACCCATCATCCTCGTCGATGGTGAGATCAGACCACTCGGAATCGTTGACGAGGTGCAAAAGTTTGTGAAGTCGACCAACTGGCCAACCTGGACGACACCCTTTGGGAAAGGTCTGCTAGATGAGACGACGCCGAATTTCCATGGCATCTACCGAGGGTCATACGATGATCCAGAAGTGCAGCGTTTCATCAATGATGCGGATCTCGTCGTGGTTTTCGGTCCTCACTTCAGCTCCACCAACACGTTTGCCTTCACAAGCGTCCCAAAACCCAGCGTCACCATCTCGTTCACTGATACGGAGATCAACTTGCAATCCGAGATTACCCGGGATATTCCTGCGAGAACCAGTGTGTCCCGCCTTGTTCAGAGACTAGACTCTTCGAAAGTAAAGTCTTACGACACCTACCCCAAGCTTGCCCGAGACTACCTCGTCTCCTTCTCAGCGGTCTCTGGGGACCAGCTCATCACCCAAGACAAGTCCTGGCGCATCTTCGCCAACTTCCTTCGCCCGGGTGATATCGTCCTTGGAGAAACCGGCACTGCAGGCTATGGAGTTCGAGAGATGCCTCTACCCCTTCACGCTCGCCTCTTCACCCCCGTCACCTGGCTTTCCATCGGCTACATGCTGCCCGCAGCTCAAGGCGCAGCGCTTGCACAGAGGGAACTCATCGCTACGTCAAAATACCACGGATTCAAGGAAGCGCGGACAATCCTGCTGATTGGCGACGGGAGCTTCCAAATGACGGCCCAGGAACTGTCTACCATCATCCACAAGCACCTCAACGTGATTGTGTTTCTCATCAACAACGATGGATACACGATCGAGCGCTGCATCCACGGGGCCACGCAAGGGTACAACGACGTCGCAAGCTGGAGATACCTGAATGCACCGGCGTTCTTTGGAGCCAGCGAGGATACCTTTACCGGCTCTGCAAAGACATGGGATGAGCTGGAGAAGGTCTTGGGGAATAAGAAGTTGACGGATGGCACTGGGCTGAGAATGGTCGAGGTAACAATGGATCGAGAGGATGCACCCGAAGGACCGTTATCATTATACCTTAAGGAGCAAAAGAAGCGCACCAAGGAGTAGAGTTTGAGCATAAAGCAGTTTATTCAGCATGTCCACCGTCAATCATATTATACCTGGAAATTCCTTGCCGCATCACCTGCTCTTTAGAGCGGATAATATTCTACCAGCGTTCTTCTATGAGTACCCGTCTTGTCTATTGCGCGCTTTATGGTTGGTCGCATCCTTTGCGTGTGGCTCCAGAGCCCCAGGCCGCCGTCAAGAGCCTGCTGTCCTTGACGAGACGGGTTGCAAATGTCGAATTTCAGAACAGCTCGCAGTGAGGCGTCAGTGGATATTTTAACTTGTGCATTCAGGCTGTGCAAATTCATCCTAAACCCTTTGGACGCAATCTCCCGACGCTCGTGCCTATCCTCCTCTTTCATGTTTCCCTAAACCACGAGTGGCCTCATCAAACGTTATCGATGAACCCTGATGGACACACCGTCATAGCAGTAGCCCTCCACTCCTGCCACTGCCGAAGCATGATATAGTGGGCATTGGGTTTTAACTCATTCACTGACCAAACATCGTACTTCCACGGTTTTCCCATGGCAGTGAAATGGACAACATAGGTCTGGATATAGAGATCCTCCAAGTCCTTTTCAGACGCAGGCTGCGAAGGTCCCGGGGACGGAGACGGCGCCGCGATTGCTTTTGATTCAAACCATGACGGAAGACTCCAGTCTTCCCAATGATTGTTCAAGGCGACGTACGAGCCGGGCAATCGAGTCGCGTCGTCTCCGAAAAGAGCGTTGACGATGTCCATGTCGTACTGGTGGGGCGGAAGAGTCGCAACTGTCTGCTGGATCTCGGTCCAAAGCTTGGCAGTGGGCTGAATGAGCATGAGCGTGCTGCTCAAGAAAGACTCATCGATCCAGTACGCCCTTGGCGCGTAGAGATCCGCTGGTGGCAGGCCGAAGAGGTGATCGAGACTCCTCAGGATGAGCTGGTCTGCATCGAGCACAAGAACGCGACGTAGACTGGGGGCGATCTCGTGCATCCTGAAGGCTGCCAGTTTGAGTAAACAGCCGCGGTAGTAATCACTGCTGTTGGAATTGAGAGGCATGGGCTGCTCTTTGACGACCTCGACACCAAGGGCTTTCAAGGAGGAATGGTACTTGGAGGAGACATCTTTAGAAAGCAAGGCGACAATACGATGAGCTGAGTGATGCACCGTCTTTAACAGATGGGCATTGACTAGAACCGAGCACGCGTAGTTGTCTTGCGTGGCGTAGAAGACGTAAGCGCTGTCGGTGATTGTTGCTGTAGGTGCTTGTGGTCGCGATTGCGTTGGCCCATACTTCCTGAAGGAGAGCAACAGAAGAACCAGGCATGCGAAGATGCCCAAGAGCTTATAAATAGAGCCTGTTCGCCGGGAACCAAGAGAGAGCCTCATGTCGAACGAATTATGTGTCTAAATTAAATTAGATGAGGAAATAAGACCTCAATGTCCTACGAGCTGTGAGGCGTGTCAGATTGATGCACGGTCGGACACGGATATAGCGATAGTTCTCCTACATAACTAGATAGCATCTTAAGCAGCTCGACAATCTTGGTCTCTGTACAGCCTGTTCCTAGTTATCACAAAGTACCTTGGTAAGTGTATACATCTCGGTATTTAGTCCATCTAGAAGCTTTCAAAGCTACTTTTCATCTCTGTATAGCTCACAAGTTTGTGAATCATCAATGCAAACTCATCCCTGTTTAGTAGTTAAAGTGCTTTAATGTTAGCTTCTTCAAGCCCAGGTTTCATGCGCACGGACGTAATGTGAGGGAAACAAAGATGTTTTGAGAGGCAGGGTGGTGTTAATGCAGACTTTCGGCTCATCGATGCCAAGTATATGCTCTGCTGTATCAAAGTTTGGCTTGGGTTTTTCTTCTTCAATCTGCCGCATTACTAGGGCACTAGATGGTGATCATAGTGTCCATCGACGTGCTGGTGGCTAATTAGACTATGTACCAGGTCTTACGGTGATGGTGCCGTAAATCATCGGTACGTCGGTCGATCTCTTAGCATTCCACGTCACTCATTCAGCGCCGTATTTACCCCCTTTCGTTTAGCCTGTTCTACCGTCCTGCACTACTTGATGGCTGTAACTGGGACTTAGTTCGTAGACTATTGTCGTCTTACGTCAGATGCGGTGAGATTCCCCCAACACCAGAAATGGAACGAAATCATTCCTCTTGATGTTTTTGTTTTTGGTACTTAAGGTACATCCGATCCATCAAAATACATTACCAAGTCAGAGATAGTCGCTTCTTCAACTATGCCCGCAAATTTTGTCCCTTTCGCTCCTGGGCCTGCGCGTCCAAAGCAGATCATCTCGCTGGGGTTCTATCGCACAGGGTCACAATCCCTCAAAGAAGCCCTGACAATCCTTGGGTACCGCGATGTCTTCCATTCGTCCGTCATGGCAAAATCTCCAGAGAAGTGGCTCGGTCTCGGGGCCGCGGCAGACGCCAATGTTCCCTGCTTGCCTTCATACACGGGTTGCACTTGGACACGAGACGAGTGGGATTCCTACTTTGGCCCGTGTGAAGCCCTCACCGACGTCACGCCCTTCGCCGAGCCATTGCTGCGAGCGTATCCGGAAGCTCGCGTCATTCTCGTCCACCGCGACTTCGATTCTTGGGCAGAGAGCTTTCAAAAGACACTTGTTCTTCCTTCATCGGAGGGATTTCTGGCATGGTTGAGCGGAAACTGGATGGAGCCGCTGATCGGAGTGCACATCAGCCAGATCGCATGGAAGATGTACATGGGCCTTTTAGGCGTGTCTGACCTGCGCAAGACAAGGGACCGGCGTATCATGCGCGCTGGCTATGATCGCCATTACGATTCTGTGCGCCGCATGGTGCCTGCAGAGCGGCTACTGGAGATCGACCTCAAGGATTTGGACTGGGAACCGCTTTGTGAGTTCTTGGGTAAGGAAGTGCCGGACGCGCCGTTTCCTCGCCTGAACGAGTCGCGTGTCTTCCGCAATGAGCTTCGTGGGCTTCATAGAGTAGCTGTCACAGGGGGGGTTGTCGTGATAGTTTGTTCTACTGCGGTTGCCGGTGGTGTGCTCGCGGCTGGGCTTTGGATTGCTCGGGCAAGAGGATTTATGCTGTGACCAGAGAAAATACTTTTTGGTTTCGATCCTTGGCATTTAGGTGGTTGGGTGTGCCCCAACAGGTTTTGTAAATGGACAATCCTGTGTTACCAATAGAAAGGGCGATGCACATAGCTAAACTAAATTCGCTTTAAAGAATTGTTTCAAATACAAAGTAGGAAATGAAACAATATAGTGCAATGTGATATGTATATGCTAACGATCTGATAAAACTGCTAGGTGAGGCCGGGTTGGGTTTCATCGAAGGCAGGGATCGAGATGATGGCTACTGCTGCGCCCCCAAAACGCATGGGTTTAATTTGCTCAATCTGCAGGGACGCGGGGCCTTGGCCATTGCCTAAATTCTTAGGCAGACGTCTTTATTTAAGTATAGCAACATCGGCCAACTCTGGGAGCTGAATCCCCCTCAACCCTTCAATGTTGTTAGACCAGGGACCAATTCACGACCCATCATGATCATCTCGCCACAAAACTCACCCGAAGCCCTACGAAAAGAGTTTGCATTTCTTAAATACAGTCCCGCAGCGCAGACTGCTAAGGAACCGAAAATCACCGTCAATCACAACGCATACTGGAGCTACTGCGGTCCGCTTCTCTCCACCGACGCGGATTCACCCCTCCCGGCCAACTTCCACGACTTTGCAGAAACGACCTTCTCCAGCCCGATTCTACCCAGGCTTTTGCCTTTTCTAGACTTCGTCAATGGAATTCTCCGTGCTAGCGGCTTGAGCCACTACCTCCTCACCATACGCGCCACGACGCCGACGCACGAGTTTGACCGTCCGAGATGGCACACGGACGAGCTGTTCTTCTCGGATCTTGCCCGCGGTGATCTCCCCGGTATTGGAA
This sequence comes from Neonectria punicea, assembly GCA_037954315.1. NCBI lineage: Eukaryota > Fungi > Ascomycota > Sordariomycetes > Hypocreales > Nectriaceae > Neonectria > Neonectria punicea. Next base: position 129,905 of record JAZAVJ010000008.1, read on the forward strand.
TGGGCCAGAAATCGCAGTATGGAGGCAAAAAGGAGTTCCGCGAAGCACCTGGAACCAACTGGAAGATATGCACGACGCTGCTTGGCCCGCCGACACTGTTCATTCCGCTGGAGCATCAATCCACTACGAGGCAGAAACAGCACAAGGCCCGACAAGCCGCAAGCACGGATCACGCCTGTCTCTCGATCCGATGTGTCGGGTGCGCGTCCTCTGCGGAGAGCGTACGGGATGATCTCGCGACCAATTTGGCACAGTTTGGAGCCAAGGCGGCTAGGCCAGGCGAGTGTGCCATGTTCCGCGTGGGGAGAGAATCAGGAGCGATGCATTCCGAACCTTGCATGAGCAGTGCTCAACACGGGAGAATATTCATCAATGTCGTGCCCGGGACGGAGGAGGAACTGAGAGGCATGATGGGGAAATGGGGGATGGAGTTTCCGCGACAGTGGTGGCAGTGGTGGGTGCAGGGTTATAATGTCCAGCCTCTCGTCACATGAAATAGGTTGTGTATTAAGTAATAGGACAGAGTTCTCGCTATCGGGAGCTAGGAGGTGTGGCTCTTGGCGCCAGCTGAGATGGAATCCGGTCGGCCGAGATGAGGAGAGCGGGGAGAACGGGATCGCGCCGGAGATGGCGATGAAGTAATGGGCATCAGCTAGTAGGGATGAAATCTGGGTAGGGGAATTACAGGAGCGGGTAACAGTGGTAGGGCCGAAATAAAAGCCCGAAATACGACGTCGGGCTATACATAGCGTTGTAATATTTCATCTTTCCCGTTCATCACCACGCATATTGATCAGTGATTTCTATGGTGCCACGGAATCCTCATGGCTAGTTGAGAATTGCGGGAACAAGCATCGAAGAAGCTTGATGAATCCCCGAGACGATCTGGTTCCCCTCGTCTAAGATGGCCCTATCAGCGCAGGCCAAATTACTGGAACGCGATCAAGAGAGCCATAGAGGCTGCGCCAAGACACGTACGGCACCAACTCCGTGTTAGCTCCCCCCTGACGGGAAGTCTTGGCTTGCCCCTGATGACATATTCTGCGCCCACCAACTTTTGACCGACGCGGAAAGCTCTGTGATGATTATGGGGCATTTTCACAGCCTTTGCATGAAATGTCTGCCCAACTGCGAACGTACTGGCTCATCCAATGCGGCCAAGTGGGAGCTTGTCTTCCAGTTCGCTCACGACTACGTTGCCGGAAGTGGAGAGCGTTTGCTGGAACGATCGTATTAGTCTGGGGAGGCGCCGCTTCTAACTAGTTCATCGAGCACGACCGAGATCCGGATCAGATCCGCACTTTGATTCACCATGATCTGCAGGTCCCGAGATCCCATCGCTCCCCGCTCAGACGATCTACGATGGCATGATGCAGACTGAAACGCCTGTGCTTTATTGACGCCAAGTCGACACAACGACACATGTTTCGTTTCACTGTACAAGCGACCGTCTTCTTTCTATTTCTTCTCAACTCTCAGCAGCCACTTATGATCCAGTCATGTCATCGGCTTCGGCTTCTTGACCACCTGGGAGGCCATCAAGCAGACGCGACGGAACCGGAATCCGATGCGCAGTGCCTACATCTACATGCTATGGGGTGAAATTATCGCCAACGTGGGCCTCACCGCCGTCGGCTGGATATGGATAGACGAAGTCGTCAAGTCCACGTAAGTGTCGTTGCCTTTGGCGCACTTGGTGATGCTAATCTGTCGACGGAATAGAGTGCCCGTGCTATTCTTCATTCTCTTCTTCTGGGTCTTTGAGGTGCAACTCTTGATGCAAATCATTATAAACCGCATTGCAATCATTGTCGAGCACAGAAGCACTACCACCCGCATGAAATGGGGCACTGCGATCATCATGACATGCATCAACACTGCCGTCTTCTGCATATTCATTCCTGCGCATCGTGATCCGCCAGTGAGCGAACTGTAAGTCATTGCCTCGCCGTAGCGGAGGTTCATGGTACTGACTTGTCCCAGTTATGTTCAAATCAACAAATATTGGGATCGAACTTCCAAGTTCCTCATCATGTTCCTTGACGGTGCACTGAATTGGTACTTCCTTCGGACCGTTCGGAAACGTCTCGTTCAGCAACACAACCTTAACAAGTACAAGCCGCTTGTCTCATTTAACGCCAAGCTCATGGTCTTGTCTCTCGCTATGGATGTAAGGGCAATAAACCATGCAAGACCGTCGTTGAGCTCGTTTACTAATTACAATGACTAGGTCATCCTTATTGGTCTGATGTGGCTACCGAACCAGTCGGTCTTCATCCAATTCCACCCCGTTACCTACATGGTCAAGCTGAACATTGAAATGTCAATGGCCAAGCTAAATGCGCCGAGCGCCGAGTCAAGTTCGCGAAGGGCCGCTTTAGAGTTGTCCCTGCTACCACTCTCAAACACGCTCACAAACACATTCTCAGGTCCAAGAGCCGTCGCCAAGTCCAGGACATGTTGGTTCCAAGACTCGCGGAGGATCTTCTCATTGTTCCAGTGTAAGCTCGCGATATACACACGCACTGGCTTCCGCGAATCCAATTTCCCCTGCGCTTGGTGTTCTCGGCTTGCTTTATCTAGCCGACGATGAATGATGATGACGTCGATAACGTTCCAAACAAGGAATGCGAGGAGGAGGTTCCGGAGGGCTCCGAACGGTGGAGAAACGCCGAAGCTGACTCAACATGCCGGGCCGAATTATAAGGAAAGATGCCAGGGACGTTGCAGCCAGCCGACGATGAAGAAAAAGAAGCAGGGCGGGACGGAATGCACTGAGCTTCTGGGGGTCTTTTTGTGAGGTCGTTGATCATTAGTTGAAAGGGAAGCAGTAGAGGGGAGGGACGCAATGTAAGTGCCGCCATCGGGGAAAATGGATTTTCCGGCAGCAGCTGTTCTGCAAGCCCGTACAAAGAGGTACAATATCGGAATTGTGCAGGTTACTTTTTAGTTCCGCATGGCTTGCGTCCCGTCATTTCAATATCTGCCAGGTGAACAGTGCAACGCCCCATGAAAATGACAGCTCCGCCCGCCATCGCCATCGAGCTGGACTCACGTCAAGGTGCGTACACTCGTAGCCACGACTGTGTGTTTTGTGACGTGTGAGAGAATGGTCCGTCCCTCCATCTCAGCTATCCTCAGCTCTTATGTTCTTGAAGAGCTACATGGCGAGGGATTGCCGTATGGAGCTATCTTCACTCCCCACCAATTTGGAAGCCCCACCATCCTCTTTTCGTCCAAAATGGGCGACTTCGTTCTGGGTGGATGTTACAAAAGACCTTCTCTACCCAAAAGTCATGACTGACCTTCCAACCCTCTCGCATTGCTCGATTGACTCTGGAGATCCGGCATGTCCGTCCGTTTACTTTGGCCTCCGCTCCACTCTCTCCTCTTGCTGACGCGGTTGCTGAGCTGGGCCGCCTTTGGTCCATCGCTGCTCGACAGAGCTCTACTAATTTCAAGTATCGTCAGGAAGCATATTTCAGCCTCAAAGCTCAGCAACCTGTGGTCTTCGCTCAATGCCATCGAAATAGGTTTCCTGTAATTGACACTTACGCAAAGGGGCAACCATACCAAGACATCTCGGCCCATGGCATCAAGCGCCTCGTTGACTCTGACACTCTTGATGCCTTACTCTCGCGCATTAATAATACGGGCTCTCTCCCATCCGTAACATGGCTTGACGACAAGCATCTTATGCAGAGATTGAACAGCTCTATCGCTGCTATGGTTTCCGTTCCAAAACATGATGGCTCAAAGGCGTCGTTCTACTACTGTAGCATCCGCGCTGCATTTTCCGACACGATCTGCCAGGCGAAGTGGAGCATGCAAAAGATTGTGGACGGATGGCCCTCTGGTGTTGAGGACACAGGCATTACCGGGTCGCGTTTTAGATCCATTGCTATTTCGAAATCATGGGCACGCTATCTGAACCCCAGCCTCACGAACACCAACAGCACTGCTCTCTCACATCTTTTGACTTCGGCGGGACTTTGGAATACGTCCATTTCACCCCGCCCAGTATACAATGATGTAATCGCGGAGAGCCTCTTGTCTGGGCTCATCGCCAATGGTATTTCTCGAGCAAATTACAATGCCACAATCTGCCTGGATCCCTTAAAAAGCGACGAAGCGTGGAAAAGTCAACTCATCCCAGCCAAGTCAAACATGCTCGGATTGTGGCATGGTAACAACACCAACATCGGCAACGCATTCAACGACCCTGAAGATCGAACCAATTTTACTCAACTCAAGTTCAAGGTCACCCTGAAAGGGTTTGCTTATGACCTAGCGGGGAAGACGCAGAAATTTTCAGCTGTTGTGCTTTGTCTATACGTCTTGGTTGTCCTCATACACATTATCCGAACCTGGTTCTATTTGGGGGGCTCATGGGCTTCCTGGGAAGCGTCGCCCCAAGTGGCAACCAAGATCCTGGACTCCGTAATAGCTTCACGGGGTGACGAGGAAAGTGCGGACGCAATGGGCGTGTATAAAACAAAGGTCCAAATCACTGACGACCGCGACCCACCTCCTAGCTTGTTACGAAGAGGGGGGTGTAGCGTAATGTGATCTCATGATTGTCATCACTTGCTGGGATGTTTGGGGGAGCTTCTTTTCTATTTGTCCTTCTTCTTTTTAGCGTTTTTGTAATTAGGTGTAGTAGTCTACTTGATAGATTCCTTAATTGCCCTCTTTTCGACTACTGTATTTAGACGCTCACATATCTCAACCATAAATTGCAATAAAGCCTGGTAAGATTCTTCTGGCCTTAAGTATCAATGATCAGGAATTAGTATTATAGTGTCATTGATAAGCCATTAATAGACGGATACTTAATGTTATGAATCGTACCCAAAATTGCCTACACTGTGAAGATGTTGAGAAGGCACTTGAAGAAATTGTTCCGACCATGATAAGAACTCAGGCGAGAAGTTGTCTGGTGAACGCCAGTAACTGGATTGGAGTGGCAGCTGCAGATCCAGTAAATCTTGACAGAAATAATGTAAGATGAAGGATTCAGTGGTGTGAATAATTGCCAAATGCGGATATGAACAGCAGCCAGGATGAGGCGCAGCGCAGACGGCGGAGAGATAAGTATGGGGCACCTCCGGGGCTGAGATATAGTCATTGGCGCGATTTCCAGGCAGATTCCTTTCAGCTCTATTTCTTGGCAAATAGCCTGCTTTTTTGAAGGATTTGGCCTCCAATGTTTCTTGGCATCCGTGTCGCAGAACTTTATAAGTACAACGCGTTACCCGGAGAAGAATGAGTGAGAGGGAGTCTTGACTGTTTCCTCATTTCCTCATCTCTATCCTCCTCCTAGGCTCTGCACTTCACGGAGCATCTATTTTTAGCTCACATCTGTGCGACTCTCCCAACATTACCTTTACACGCCTTCACAACCATGCGATTCCTTCTACTACTTGTCGCTCTCGCGCCGCTTGTGATGGCCGCCATTGAATTCACGGGGCCTGACGCTTCCTCGAAGCTGAATCTTTCCGCTCCGATCACCATATCGTGGGAAAGTTTCGGACGCAGAAATGACAACTGGACCATGTTCGACCTTACGTGGCATGGCGATATGGCCGATGGGCCTGGGGCCTTTGGGTACACCATCGCAGAAAACCTCACAGTATCGAGTGGGGAATACGAGTGGGATCCAACAAACGAAACCGAATCGTTGGAAAATGCAGGAACTCGCCTCTCTGAAGACAAAGCCTTCTACTTCGAGGGCTTTCGACACGGGAATAACTCAGGTGCTGGCGAGGGTTCGACAGGTGAGAAGTTCGCCGTCGAAGGATACGAGCTAATGGGGAGCTCGGGAAACTCGTTGAAACCGACAATGCCGATCCTGGTCGCTGGAATCGCAGCAGCGGGTATTTGGTTGATTTGATGAGTTTGATTACGACACACAGTGAATATGGGTTAGTCAGTCATGTGAATCTGATAGTTCTTGCTCCAAAAGCCGAATACACCTGCCTGCGTAGAGTCTTCTGTGTCTTTCGACTCGTTCTGAAGCCACGGCCTTTGGCCATCCTTGAGACCACAACTATGCTTGAAAACGGATTAAAGTTCATAGCTACATTCTAGCTTGTAACAGGACCCTACATGTTTACTCCTGACACATTGGACGATCCTCTGTTCCCGTTGTAAATAAAACGTAGGAATGGGAGGTTCTAGGGGTAGGTAATAGCGTAAATGCTTGTACGATTGAATTGGAGCTCCCTTCATGCCAACAAAGTCAAATACATGTAGGCTAAAGCCGTTGTGTCCATCTCATCAGATCGTCATTCGTGTTCGTGCTAGTAGTGACTTCTTTTTGTCCTCTTCGCACCTGTCCTGTCCTCTTCGTTGCTACTCAAAGGATTTGCGGGGATAGCACTCTTGCGCTTTCGCCCATTCCAATTTGTGTCTCTCGGGCGTTTCTGTATTGGATCCAGCTCAACAGTCTTATGAAGAGACGGTCTCCTCGACAAGTTGTGTTGCTTGGGGGGATTGAGTAATAGCTCTTCTGGATCTTCAAAGTGCTCGAAACGCCGTCTGGCCTCATGACCTGGCTCTTCTTGCTTCACGGCACCGAGGAAAGAGTGACTTGTTGGTGAGACTCCGCCAGTTACGACTGGCTCCGGTAGTACTGGAACGGTATACCTTGCAGGCATTTGCATCATCTTCTTAATGGCCTCTTGTTTAGCCCGCTCTCGAAGTATGCACTGGCTGCTCCATGCCACATGGGGCTCGTGGCAGTTGACACACTCAACTGTGTCACTGGAGCAGTGTTTACTCTGATGGGGGCCAACGCATCGACCGCAAATCACGGCTGCGTGGCATTTACTTTCAGAATGGTCAAATGCCCGGCAGTTGTGGCACTGGGATCTGAATCGGCGGTGAATCTCGGCTCGTTTCCACTCTCCCTTCCACATTAGACCCTTGTCAATGGCCGTGTTTGCGTCTTCTGGGTTGGAGAAGCCGACGGTGATTCTTGAGTTGGGGATATGGTCGAACCAAGCAACGGAGACGATGGCATTTCTCGCATCGTCGATGATGTACCAGTTTTCGCCAGCGAGTCTCTCTATTGCTGATTTTTCCCCCTCGTCGTCCATGGTCATCGAGTCCGTTGGGATGTCCTGTACTATAACTTTGTATGTGGTCGGTCTGGTCCTGGTCCTCCCTTCTTGCGGTGTGTGAACGTGGATGTCGACAGCGTTGGTGTTGGTGCGTGCCACGTTGTTCTGTGAAGCCTCGGGTTCGTTCGTCATCCCCGTTGCTAATGATTCGGAACCCGGACGTCCATGAAAATGGCGCGCCCGATTCTCTTCTCCAACAAAACCCTGGGTAAAGTCATGCTCGATCTAGGGCGTGGAGGCAGCCTCTTCGGCTTCGGTCGCGATGGACAGGGCAAGCTGCGTACTTTTAATGACTGATTGTATAAGTCGGCCGGCTTCCAGGGTCTCTTGAAGAGTCCGAATGCTGCCCACTTTGCGGATGCTGTCGCTTAAAAATCCAGGAGTTGTTTCTCATCTTGCTCGCAGAGGTCGATTATCTCTTGCGGTTGTGACTCGTCGCGTCGAGACGCGTCGCGGGCAGTTGCGATGACCATGGTGCTGGTGACATTTTCCGGGTTGTCTCGTAGTGTGATGGATTAAAAAAGGCGGGTAAAAAGTGGGATAGATGCGGTTTATTGTGCGAGCAGTCCGTAGATGGATTCAAGGCGAGTTGTTCTTGTGCAAGGGAGAGTTTCCATTGCTTCATTCACGATCAGCACGACGTGATACAGCCCCGCACCTCCCCGCGTGTCCTTAAAGTACCAGCCTGATCCCTGTCGTTCCATCTAGTCTATACCATTTATCACAGATAACACAGCATGTAATAAATGCGTCCCTTCTTTGATATGTATTGCCTGAGGCCCCGTTGGGAATTTATTTAGAGACTGTTGCCGGTACCGTGAGCTAAGTGATGCTAAGCGTGTTTGAAGCGCTTGATCTTTACAGATGTCCATTTCAAAAGTCTTGTCCCAATCTTCAGCCACAATTTGAGAACAGCCAATCAGAGAGAGGCTATATACATAAGGTACATTGCGAGTCTTAGCACCCTTATAAGGCTAAGGGAGATAGCGCATGAAAGAGCCCCTAGCACGTCGCGATAGGCATCCGCAGCCACTGGAAGCCCCTATAAATATAGGGGATATAGAGGAGGTAGCGCGCGGGCCGCCCTGAAGGCTATGTATCCCTAGGTAGCCGACCGGGGTATGAGAGTGTGGCGTCATTAGCTTGGGACAGGACTTTTGAAATGGACGTCTGTAGTCAAGCTGCCAATCCCTTGATCGATACCCAACGCGTGGTAGACTAGATGGTGCAAAACCACAACGTTTGCGATTGCCCACTTAATAACGGATCCTTCTGCTTCAGTATCTAGGTGGCTTCTCATATCTCAACTTTGTTACTGACTTGCCAAATAATGGTCGCGACCTATTTTGTAATAGCTTTGCTAGATTTCCAAACCGGGTGCAGGGTAGTTATTCCCTACTGTGGGAACTTCCGTCCACGCCGAGGAATTTCCAGAGGGCAGGTGTCAAACCCCTTGTTATGGGCGTCAGGGTCTACTAGGCTTGAGACGGAAGCTGATACGATCACTGGATGCAGATGAAGGATGTTGTGCTGTTGTTTCGCCTCGTCTGTCACCGTCACATACCAGTGATGGAAAGTCTCGTCATTAGTGGCCTCTTGGCATTTCGCTTTGCTGTCAACTCCCTTGAAAGAAGCCCAACATTCCAGTCAGGGACATCGTCATCAACAGAGAATGCATGTCTCCTCGGTCCCTTCGTGTACCACCAGTCCGGATTCGCTGCTAGCTTCTCGTGGCATGCTTCGAATTAGGTATAGTTTCCTTAAATGAGTGCCCAAACGGTGAGTGTTAGTACCAGTCTCTCGGTAACGGCCGTAATGCTGTTGAATCACCAGTGGCTATAGTCAGCTTAGGTTCAAACATGGAGGCTTAAGTCTACCGCCACGTTTTCGTAGTTGTCGGAACACCACCCAAGAATGGCAGAACTCCACAATATGGAACTCGACGTCCCATTCAAAACGTTCTCGCTCAGCTCGTCTTGACGCCTCGGATGCGCCGCCGACTTTACACTTTACGCTACTTACGCCATCTCTATCGGTTGGCCCTCACCGCCGGGATTCGAAGGGGGCTCAGAGGTGATGTTGACACTCCTGACGCGCCACAAGGCATGCATACTGGCTGAACTTTGCCTTCACACGAGGTGAAATATTAGCGGCGAGCTGAAAACAATGTCGCTGGGGCTATCAGCTTCGAGTCATCGGTGCGTGGACTCGGCTGACGCGGAACACGTTGTGGCTAGTGATTATGTCTCCGCTATAGAATGCCACGAGGCCGTATTTCTCAGGCCAACTTGATGACCTGACTCGTCAACCTACCTCCTTTCCTCCAATACGCAAACCCTGAGGTTCCCAAACTCAACTCTTTCACACATCTCTATCATGCTTCTCAAGTACCTCACGATCAACATCCTCCTCGCCCTCAGCTCGGCCACTACAGGCTCTGACCCTCATGCCAGAGACCTTGACATCGAGATCAGTCATGGCCGTCCTTCCGTGATCCTCGTCGACCGCAACAACTGCGGCAATGATGCCTCTCGGAACGGCGCCAAGTGTGATTTCAACACAAGCGACGCTACCTACAGCACCATCGTCAAGACTCGCAATACCCAACGTGACGAGAAGGTACACGGCAAAACGCCTGTGACCAACTCCGACGACTACACAGAGTGGTCGAACTACGGTAGCAAGGGCGTTTGCAAGAACAATGCCTTGGAATACGACCCTTTCAAGGATACCTGCCCCAGCAACTCTGAGTGGATTGACGAAACGGCTTCTTGCGCATGCAACAAGAACGGGCAAACCTACGACAAAGATTCCCGGCAGTGTGGCTGCTCTGACGGCCAGACACTGGGCGGCTTTTACGGTAAAGCAAAAGTCCTGAAGGGAACACATAAAAGCAACCTTGTGTCTGTCAGAAGGGCGTACCGACCTGCAACAATGATGGGCACACTTGTGATTGCCCCAAAGAGGAGGAATCGGCGAGCTACGGATCCAGCTGCTACCCCGAAGAGGCAAACGATAAGGCAAAGAAGCCCACCTGCGACTGTAAGAAGAGTGGAGAAGAATGTGATTTAACCTAGACGGCATTTCGATGTCCTAACGAGCGAATATGGATTTCATTTGGATGGAAGGATGACTGGGAAAGGACGCAAACTGGAAGGACGCCAATGTCGCTGCAAGATCGCCTGATTGGAAGATGAACAGTTATAACTGCGTCACCGGATATATAAGAAACTTATCCGGATGTCAGTACGTTGCAGGAGGCTGATGGGATGGAAGCAAGAAGCCATGTGTGTGGAAGAAGACTTTTCAACTACTGCAATGACTAATGAGCGTATGCAATTGTCCGCCAGATAGAGGAAGATTTCATATGGTTGCGAGTACTGTTGAGACTGACCGAGATGAGAGCTTATGGGAAAACGGCCGTTCGCAAATCTGGGAGAGCACGGAGCGAATGTACTTTGGTGTTCTGTTCACGTCCCTTATATTTCACCAATTAGTTAATTTAGTTTATGAACGATGGAAATCCCAAATGTCTGACCGGGCTCGTTGCGGTCGTATATTGATGCTGCGAATGCCCGGCGTCTGGTTTGTTAGTCCGAGTACGTGATGCTTCAAACATACAGTGAGCATGTTCAAAGCCAGAATGCCGGAAATGCACTATGAAGGCCTGGGTATGCAAGGCCTTAAGACTACGAGCCTTTAGGTTGCACATATAGGTAGGGATTGAAACAACTTCGACGGTAACGGGCCCTAGAACCCCAATGGAAGGTGTCTCAGCGACAAGTCGATGAGCTAGTTATCTTCAGACTCATGTCTCACCTGTCTTCAGAAACTGTTACATAAAGTTGGATTAAATAGTGTTTGTACTTTTTCTAATAAAGTAAACTTCAATTAATAAGTAAATTACAATAAACTAATACACCTACCTTACCATTCGACACCCTTTTGCTTCAATGGAACATGAAGTAAACGGTGTCCTCCCTCCGATGGCCTGGGAAGCCGACCTGCCCGAATATTCATCTGTAAGGATTGGTGGACCAGCCGAGGCTCTGCCAAGGTCGCGTCACGTTCGCTTCGCAAAGCCACAAACTCCTCCTCGGTGATGCCGTCTTTGAGATGTTTGTTCTGCTTCTTGTGATCTTGGACGGTCATCCAAGGCACGGGACCACTGCGATTATCGGGTGGGTAATCGTGGCCCGTCCAGATCTTGACATGATCCGGGAGGCGAAGGAGTCTTCGTCCAGAGTTGAAGAGGTTGATTGCACTGCCACCGGGGAAGTCGCAGCGAGCGGTGCCGATGTCGGCATGGAAGAGTGAGTCACCACAGAACACATTGTCTAATATGGCTTGTTAGCTAACTCTGTTAATGAGACGGTGTTGGTAGTGTCTTACCTCCAACCTTGTAGCCCAGATGGTCCGGGGTATGACCAGGAAGATGCATGGCTGTTGCCCTTAGTTCGCCAATGCTGAAGCTCTCATCATCGTCAAAGAGCTTGTCGAAAACTCCACCATATTCCTCTGGTAGTACTCCATACTTTTGACCAAAGAGCTCCTGCACTTGTTCGATTCGCTTCCCAATACCAATGAGCGGCTTGTAGCCTTGCTCCTGGGCAAGCCGCTTCTGGAGATATGCGCTGGCGGTTAAGTGATCCGCATGAGCATGTGTTTCGAGGATTCTGTCGACGTTGTAGCCCTTCTCCTTGACCAACGAGAGCAATGCATCGGGGCTCTGGGTGGTGACGGCTAGGGTCGTGGGATCGTAGTCCAAGACTGGGTCAATGATGACGGCAGTCAACGTGGATGGATCAGCGACCACGTACTGCCATGTGCCCGTCTTGGTTTCAAACACGCCGTGAATCGTGGGTTCCTCGGCGATGGCTTTGGTGCTGTATGATGCTTGCCTCCGGGGCATACGCAGGCTCTTGGTAGCGAGAGGGTTCATGCAGTGTACACGGGGATGTGATGAAACACGTCCACACAGCAGAGCTCGTCTCGGGGACGCTTGGGGGGTTACCGAGCCTTGTGCGGTGACTGTCGTCTTGCTCTCGACTTGATGATGCAAACGACGAAGTGCCCCAGTGGAGCCACTGGACGCAGCAGCCCGGATAGAGGTAGAGGAAAACCAAAGCAGACTTCCCATTGCTTGCCAGCCAGTGCTGATGTGAGGGCGTAGGGACTTCATGATGGAACGGAGATGGTGATGACAAGACACAAGCACGAGCGGAAGAGATTGAAGGTTGACTTGTGCTTAAAATAACCCGGAGCTGAAACTTTGGAGACGAACCATGCGATACGAATGCACTTATTAGGCCAACTCCACAAATGGCTCCTCCCGGCCCCGTCCGTTCCGTTCCGTGCGTCGGCGACCTGGTCGGGGACCTGATCGCCGATGAGGTCGCCGAGATCTCACCCGACTTCCCCCCGAGAGCCGGACAGGGCCGTCTTTGTTTATACGACGGGCCGTGAACTTTCTACGATTGCAAACGCCCTGATTATCTTTTACATCTTCCAATCATTCATTTTTTCTGATCATCTGACTCTATTCCTCCTGAGTCACGCACGCCCTTGCATCTCTCCACCTAACGTTCAACATGCTCCCCGGCCGTCTAACCGTTGCGGCTCGCGCCGCTCGACACTCGGCCATCGCGGCACAGATCCGGACGTTCAAGGCACCGCCTGCCACGTATTCTCTTGATCGTAACCATAGAGTTGTCGTCGTCGGCGGCGGTGCTGCCGGTCTCTCCATCAGCCATCAGCTTCTTCGGTCCGGCAAATTCGCTCCCAACGACATTGCCGTTATCGACCCGGCGACGTGGCATGACTATCAACCCGGATGGACTCTTGTCGGCGCCGGCTTAAAGACCAGAGAACAACTTCGAAAACCACAAGCTGGCTTGGTCAATCCCAAGATAAAGTTCTACAATCACGGCGTGGGCAGCTTCTCCCCGAAAGAGAACTTCATCATGCTCGGCAATGGCGACAAGATTGGCTACGAGCAGCTCGTCGTTGTGCCTGGTATTAGCATCAACTACGCGAGCATCAAAGGCCTACCCGAGGCGCTTGACGCCACCGACTCTCCTGTCTGCTCCATCTACGGGTACGACACGTGCGATAAGGTCTTCGGCAAGATCGAAAAGCTCCGGAAAGGGACCGCTCTTTTCACCCAGCCTACCGGCATCATCAAATGTGCCGGTGCTCCGCAAAAGACCATGTGGCTTGCCCTTGACTACTGGAAGAAAGCCGGGCTATACAACCCCAGCGGCACGTCGCCCGTCAATATCACCTTTGCCACCGCTCTCCGCACCATGTTTGGTGTCCCCAAGTACAGCGATAAGCTGGATGAGCTACGCAAGAAGAGAGGTGTCGAGGGACTATTCCAACATGATCTCGTCGCCATTGACGGCAACACGGCGACATTTGCTCATCCTGGCGGCGAATTGAAGAAGCAGTTTGACTTTCTCCATGTCGTGCCCAAGATGGGGCCACATGAATTTGTCAAGAAGTGTGATCTAGCAAATGAGGCTGGTTTCGTCGATGTGGACGAGAGCACGACTCGTCACAAGACATTTCCGAATGTCTGGTCCGTTGGCGATGCGTCGAACCTCCCCACATCAAAGACGATGGCGGCGATCACGTCGCAGGCGCCAGTTCTCGTTCGAAACTTGCTGCAATCTCTAGAGGGAAAGAAACCCGACATGGCGTACGATGGCTACACTTCATGTCCCCTCGTGACAGAGTACGGCAAGGTCCTCCTTGCGGAATTCAAGTATGGGGGCGTTCCCAAGGAAACCTTCAAAACCTGGTTTGGCGTCGATCAGGTAGTGCCTCGCCGCATATTCTACCACATGAAGAAGGATTTTTTTCCCTGGGTGTACGAAAAGTTCATGGTCAAGGGCATTTGGGCCGGGCCGAAGGGTTTGATCAAGTAGGAAGAAGCGCGCAGTTTGTACCTATCGTTTTTGAGGGGCTTGGCACAAAATCGAGGAGAATCATGAAGCATTTTTATATAGTTAGGCATTCTGTAAAACCTAACATAAAAGTCATTTAGCAATGCGAAATTGCACTGTTGTCGCATTTCTCCCCTTGACTAGCGCCAGACTGAGAATACACCAGCCAGCCAGCCGCCTACGCCGTGTAAAGAAGACATGGGTCTTGATACAGATCCTGAGATACGTAAACCTTCACGGAGTGTCATGAGCAAAAGAACCTGCTCGCTTTGCGGTCTCGATCGACCCAATTTCACATGCCGCGGCATGAAACTTGTTCATCACAAGGAGCCGGTCAGAAAGAGGCACGAGCACTTCCATTTCCCCGTCCGACACTTCCCTCGGCCGGTAGGTAACGTCGCCGGGGTGTTTCTGATCCGGTGGATGACTCCATCCCTCGGAAGTTTGCGGACTGAAAAAGTCGCCTGATCGATGATTAGGAACCCCGGGACGGCGAGAGGTTGTCGGCAAGCGGTCCACGGCGACCGAATTAATAATTACGGGGCCGGACCGACGGCGTCGGCGACCCACAGACGCCGATAGCCTGACCGAGAGCCCGGGTCAACCGCTGCAAAGGCTGTACAACACGACGATAACGGTCGGGCATCAAGTAATCAACAAGGGAGATGATCTCAAACAGCCGAAAACTCTTTCTTAGCGTTGGGGAACAATTCCCATAATACATCCAGCCAATCCTACGTATAGTGCATGGCCTCTCCCGATGAGCTTTACCAGGAAAACGGCATAGCAGCGACCGTCAGTATGGACAGCTCAGCAGTAGCATTGACAAACGCGGCTTCCATGTCAGCCACTCGGGAGGAAGAGGAACAGGGGAAAAATAGTAGTACGATCCGGTATCCCTTTTGGTTCGGCGGCAGTGCCAGTGGCATGGCTGCTTGTGTCACTCATCCTTTGGATCTCGGTATGTCACAATGCCCCTTAACATATCGAATCAGTGTACCCTAACATCATTCTGCAGTCAAGGTAAATACGTCTTGAGGTATGTCTCAGTCACAAGATACATTGATGCGAAGTAGACTAGGTCCGACTGCAAACCCGCACCCCCGATGCGCCCAAGGACATGCGTGGCACCTTTGTCAACATCCTTAGGACGAATGGGCCTCTCGGCCTCTACAATAGAATATCCGCCTCGCTCCTCCGCCAACTCACCTATTCGACGGTGCGCTTTGGCATCTACGAAGAGATGAAACAACGCGCTGGTGCCGACGCCAGCCACCCGCTGCTCGTAGCCATGGCTACATCTTCAGGCTTCTTAGGTGGCATAGCAGGAAACGTCGCCGACGTACTCAACGTTCGCATGCAGCAAGAAGCAGCCCTCCCCGTACACGAGCGAAGAAATTACAAACATGCGATAGATGGGATGATGCGGATGGCAAGGGACGAAGGGATGGGGAGTTGGTACAGGGGCTGGTTGCCGAACAGCAGTCGAGCCGCCGTTACAACCGCAAAGCAGTTGGCAGTTTATGACGTTGCGAAGCGGCTGTTACTGGACTATACTCCCATGGAAGATACGCTGACCACGCAACTATCGGCATCGCTGCTGGCGGGGCTGACTGCTGCAACGGTGACGAGCCCAATTGACGCCATCAAGACGCGGGTGATGTTGTCTAGGGATAACCAAGGCATTGTAGAGTTGATACGAAATATATACCGAACTGAGGGCGTGAGGTGGATGTTCAAGGGCTGGGTTCCCAGCTTCCTCCGTCTGGGACCGTAAGTCTCCCTTTCCTGTTTAACTTACTTGAAGCTTACTGACAACTTCAGCTACACCATTGGCATCTTCTTCTTCTTGGAGATGCACCGAAAGATATACAGAAACCTTCATGAACGGGAAAGCCACAGTATATAGACAATAAGGGATTCGGATAGGCGAGAGCACAGTCACTTGAGCCGGAGTTTTGGACTTCATTCCCCACATCTAAACAAATTCTGAGAAACTTCTCTCGCTTCTCGTTTCATTTGCGGCAGACGAATTCCCGGCCTCATCTTCGTTGATCTATTGACTTCGTTCCATCTGCAATTAGCTTAGACTGGTCATGCGCACTTGCATGCTAAGCAGTGATCAATTGTCGTAGCTAACATGGTTCTTTAATGTTGAATGAGTGAAGAGTTAGCATGTGTATCGATTCACACAAGCTTCTGGCATTGGACTTGCGCCCTTCCGAGCTGCCGTGAAGCTTCGAGGACGAACGAGGATGGAGTTCTGACTCGTTACAGCCCCGAGACCTTCCAGTAAGTCCGCATCATCTTCATGCGATGGAGGAACCAGTCATCTCCCTTTCGAATCCAAGTCTCGTGAAAATACCCTCCGCCTGTGCCGTGCATCCCGCCACTGGGTTCCTTGCTGCCCATCTGAAAGACCGCACCCCATATCACTTTGATCTCATCAGGCCCAGTCTGCTCCATCTCCCCAGGGCTAATGACATGAAGAGTCTGCATCCCGGCCGTTGCTTTGCTGAAGAACCCCACGACCTCTTCGCGGGACGAAAAGCGACAATCAACGCCTCCTTGGTTCTGGATGACGCCTTCGGACTCAAAGAACTCGCAGATGGCATCGGGCGTCAAGATTTTATCGAAAGAATCCCATTGATTGGAATCGGCGAATCGGCAGTATTGCAGCTTCTTGGTCGTGATGATGTCCTTGGTTTCCTGTGAGATTGCCATGTTGAGTGAGACGCAGGTTGATCGGGGC
Organism: Neonectria punicea; assembly: GCA_037954315.1. Taxonomy (NCBI): domain Eukaryota; kingdom Fungi; phylum Ascomycota; class Sordariomycetes; order Hypocreales; family Nectriaceae; genus Neonectria; species Neonectria punicea. The sequence continues at coordinate 146,728 of JAZAVJ010000008.1, forward strand.
TGAATACGATTGTTTCAAAACTAGGAGATTGTGCAGGTTCGTCTATGAGAGTCGAGCAGCAGAAACTGTCCAGTATAAATACCCGTTGGATTGACTCTTTACCCGGTGAGATGCTTAGCGTTCCCACTATAAGCTCTCGTAAGCTCGGTTGGCATCCTAGATCGGTCCATGTGAAAGCTTACTCTGCATGAGTAGGGATGCGTAGATCGACGGAAGAGGTAAGAGTTGATGCGGTGATGATGAGAATTCACTAGCAGGGTTGTGACCCATCTCAGCGATTATTTGCTCAAAGTGAGCACGGTTAGCATATCAAACAACGAGAATCACCCCTTGCTATGTGACTCGGCGATGGGACTTAATTCAAAAAAAAAAAAAAAAGAAGGAACACAGAACGACTTGGAAAGCTTGTCGTCCACCTGCTGCTCAATGTTGCGGTGCCTGGACGTTCCGTCTCTGGTTGGCCTGGCACAAGGTAAATGATAGGTCCGCTTCCTTGGCGAGGAAGATTGAGTCACTCCCGGGTGATCCCGGCTGACGCAGCGGGATTAACTGTCGGGAGAGACGGTGTCGTAACGAAATCTACAGGATATTATGCAGACTGGATGACTTGGGGAGTCAGAGACCTTGTGATCGATCTTCCTGGGTGTGACATCCTCGAGAAAGCCTGATGAGGCTGCTCGATTTCTTTATCCTGGATTTCCTTCATCTGGTTGCATAGACTTAATAGTAATGTCGCTAATGATTTGCCAGACCTAGCAGAGACATTTATAAAGCTTTTCTTTGAGAGTGGAAGGCCTCATCTACAGTTGGCTTCGTCGTTGACACCTTCATCGATGACGTATCGGATGGAGTGCTGGGCTGACTTATATTGTGACATAACCCCCCTCATAGTTTCGACTATGAGAATGATCTAAGTGTAGGGTGGTCGAACTAATTGAATGCAATGAATGGTCTCAATGGCGGGGGCTCTAAGGGGATAACTCGCGGACTCATAATTATAGCATTTGGAGCTGAGATAGAAGGAAATGTACTGCATGCTGATACCGAGTGATGTGATGTAGGAGGTGCATGGGGTGCTGCAAAAACAAGGCGTCGACCACTAGGAAATCAGGTGCAAAACACCCGAGCTGAAACATGGAAGCAATGCATAATTGTGACAAACAGAAGAAACCTTTGGTCTATTGTTGCTAAAGATTTCATTCTTAATCTATCGATTTTCAACTGCTGCCTAAAAAACGCCCTGCCTCCACGGTCGACAAGACATTGGTAGGCACAACAACTAGAAACTGCTTCCTGTGCGACGTACACAAATCGGCTACTTCTTCTCATCCAATCAAGCACCGCCCAACATGCATCCAACGTGGCAGTGCTTCTGCAGTTGAGCGGGGGAGTCAGCCTGAGGTATTTCGACAGCAATGGGAGGCCTCAACCCAGCCTGATTTCTTTCTGACACCCGCTTACCATCATCCCACCTCCTTCACCTAGATCCCCTCCGCTCTACTCATCGAATTGTACGTCAGACTCCCGGCAACTGGCCGATCACCATCAGCATGGCCGAGGCGTTTGGACTGGCCGTGAACATCATGACCGTCATCGAGCTGTCGGCCAAAGTCGCCACGCTCTGCCTCGACTACTCCAAGGCGGTCGGCAATGCCAAAGAGGATATCACACGCCTCAGAAATCGGTTGGATGGACTAGCCAGAACACTGCAGGGAGTTCACCGCCTCCTAGCTGGGCCAGATGCCCGCGATCTTCCCACATCTCAAGACTTGTTCCAATCCGTCGACCAATGCACTTTGGAGCTGGTCAAACTGCAGAGCAGGTTGGACCCAGGCAAAACTCGCAAGACCATGCGCCGTCTTGGCCTTCGGGCCCTCAAATGGCCGTTTGACAGCAATGCCATCAACGAGACCGTCTCCAACCTCAACCACTACGAACGTACCGTGACTTTGGGTCTCCAAGTCGATCAGACGTGAGTTTCCACATGTTTCTACATTTGGCAACGTAGAGACTTACCTTGAACCTTAGCACGCTCCTACTCGACATTCGACAGAAGATGGAAGGAGTCTCACTCCAGTCCCAAGACAGCAAACCGGCATCTCACGGAGCATGTTTCCATGTCCCTTTCCCGCCCGACCCTGATTTTATCGATCGGCCGGATATTATGACATGGATGGAAGAGCAATTCTCGAACCACATCACCCGCATTGCCCTCGTAGGCATGGGCGGCTTTGGGTATGGGCTGATCCCTTCTCTCAGATCATAACCTTGCTAACAGCCCAAGAAAATCTCAGCTTGCTATTCGATTCGCATACCAAGTCCGCGAAAAGTCGCCACAAACTAGCGTCTTCTGGGTTTACGCAAGTTCAAAGCCAAGGTTCGAGGAAGCGTATCGATCTATCGCCGATAGGTTGGAATTGCCCCAGCGTAACGATCCAGGAGTTGACGTGCTTGGACTCGTGCGAGACTACCTACAGAGAGACAACGTCGGTCCATGGTTGATGATATTGGACAACGTTGATGACGTCAATCTGTTCCATCCCAGCCCCAGCCCCAGTGTTAGACAACACAAGATTGCCAAGGGTTCCGAAGATGTGGAACCTGCTATATCGAGCCCACCACTCGCATCATTCCTACCCAAAAGCTCCAACGGATCAATTCTCGTCACGTCACGCAACCTCGATGCCGCTGAGAAACTGATAGGCAGTCACAAGTGTATCCAAAACATCTCAACCATGACCGAGTCTCAAGCACTACAACTTTTCCAAACAAAGCTACTCGGAGAATGTGATGAGGCCGCCGCTGATCTCCTCCGCGCCCTTGACTACATACCACTCGCAATCACCCAAGCAGCTGGCTACATCAACCGTCGTGCGCCACGCATCTCTGTTCGGACATATCTAAATAACTTACAAAAGAACGACAAGAAGAAAGGATCCCTTCTCAATACGGATGGTGGGGATCTCCGGCGTGACGAGGCGGTGTCTAATTCCGTTGTCATTACGTGGCAGGTCACATTCGAGCAGATCCGCCGTGAGAGACCATCTGCAGCCGACCTTCTTTCCTTCATGAGCTTTTTCAATCCACAGGGCATTCCTGAATCTATCCTTCGAAGCTACAAGTCCGCAATGACGGAAGAGTCGGATAGTGATGAGTCTGCAGACGAGACGAGTGATCAGCCAGACAACTCAGACGACGATGACGACGAATTCGAGGAAGACCTAGACATTCTTCGTGGGTACTCGCTCGTATCCATAATAACGGCAGAAGAAACATGCGAAATGCACTCCCTCGTACAATTTTGCACGCGAACTTGGTTGTCTTCAGTCGACGACATGGAGCGATGGAAAGAAGCATACTTATTGGTCATGTCAAGACGATTCCCAGGTGGAAATTTCGAGAACTGGCCTACCTGCCAGACACTACTCCCTCACATTGAATCGATAGTCGAGGAGCAACCACCGAACAAGCATCTAAAAGAGTGGGCCAATTTGCTATTGAAGTGTGCGTGGTATATGGAAAAGAGAGGGAGCTATGTTACGGCAGAAAAGCTCTTCAAGCAAGCAGTGAAGACGAGGTCAGAAGTTTTGGGGGCGGAAGATCGTGAAACAATTCACAGTATAAGACTACTGGGACAGATTCATAGACTTCAAGGTCGATTGGATGAGTCAGAAAGCCTACTGGCCCACAATATGGAGGTTGCTGCAAGAGTCCTCGGCACGGACCACCCTACGACACTGGACGTTACGGGAGCTCTAGCATCAACATACTGGGCCTTAGGGCGGTATAAGGAGGCAGAAGACCTGGAAGTGGGCATTGTGGAGTGGAGCAAGCGGGTGCTGGGGGAGGAGCATCCCACTACGCTGACCCGCATGCACAACATCGCATCGACCTATCTCGACCAGGGCCGGCTGGAGGATGCAGAGGCCCTACAGGTGCAAGTAATGCAGACACACAAGAGGGTTTTAGGAGAGGAGCACCCAGATACTCTAACGAGCATGGCTAATCTAGGATCGACATACCATCGCCAGGGCCGACTAGAGGAGGCAGAAGCACTAGGGGTGCAAGTAATGCAGACACACAAAAGGGTTTTAGGAGAGGAGCACCCAAATACTCTAATGAGTATGGCTAATCTAGGATCGACATACCATCGCCAGGGCCGACTAGAGGAGGCAGAAGCACTAGGGGTGCAAGTAATGCAGATACATAAGAGGGTTGTAGGAGAGGAGCACCCAGATACTCTAACGAGCATGGCTAATCTAGGATCGACATACCATCGCCAGGGCCGACTAGAGGAGGCAGAAGCACTAGACGTACAAGTAATGCAGACACATAAGAGGGTTTTAGGAGAGGAGCACCCAGATACTCTAATGAGCATGGCTAGTCTAGGACAGACGTTCTATGACCAGGGCCGACTAGAGGAGGCAGAAGCACTAGAGGTGCAAGCATTGAACGGAAGAGAGCGGGTCTTGGGAGAGGAGGATCCTGCAACCATGTCCAGCATGCACAATCTAGCCTTTACTTGGAAGCAACAAGGCCACCTGGAGAAAGCTATAGGTCTGATGCGCCGCTGCGCTGCTTTGCGGGACAAGGTGCTGGGCTCGGATCATCCAGCCACAGCAAACTCGCTGCTATTGCTGAGAGATTGGGAGGACGAAGGTTGGGAGGACGAAGAGTGCGGCCCAGCGGAGATGGAAAGCGAGGAGTGAAAGGGAGTCCATGGGGTAGCCTTAGTGTGGTCGGCAAGATGTATTTAACTGTCAAACTCGAATCCGGCGAGATACTCAGTCTCCTCTGTCGTTCAATGTCAGTGTCTCTGAAGCAAAGGCCTTGGCCAGGTTTCAAAGACGCTCATGTGCAAGCCGTTTCATTCAATCCACCAAATTCGCTCAGGTGCATGCGTCAACAACGTAAAGCTTTTTCTCGAGACAGTCTGGACTCTCGGCGCTCCACTCGGCCCCAAAGACGATGGGGTTCATGAAGAAGTCGACGTACAGAGGGCAAGTCTGCCAGATGGTGAGCTTCCAAAAGCCTTCGGGCACGCTGCACTGGAGCTCCTTGTCGGCGCCGCTCTTCACGATGACACACTTTATGTACAGAAAGTTGTGTGAGGCGATCCACCGCTTGGAGTTGAAGAAGACCTCCTGAAAGTTGTTGAAGTAATCGACGTTGAGGTAACGCCCGCCTTTGACTTCCCGTACGTAGCCCGTGTCGGGTTCGAGAGTGACGAGGACGGCGCGGCTTTTGGAGGAAGCGGGCAGCACGCCGCAGTCGCCTTCGACGCCGCGGTACTCGGAGGACTCGACGAGGGAGAGGTAGTTGTTGTCGCACTCATCTTTGTTGACGGGCGAGACGTCGCGCATTTGGATGAAGAAGGTGGGCTGCGCGTCGGTGCCGCAGTTGGTTGGCTTGGTGAGAGTCTTGGTACATATGATGCTCACATGCGAGTAGTCGACAATGGTCCACGTAGACTAAGAGAAGACATATCAGCTAAGTGCAATTCCATCGAAGGTTGGATGAAGGACCAGGCCCCGCTCACCGTACTTGTTGTCGAGGACTCGGGAATCGTCGCTGTAACGGGAATCCACGTTGTGATGACCTTGTATGAAGTCTCGAATACGGGCTTGGGCTTTGTCACGAGGCAGCTACAGGCCTCGCTCACGATGCTGGCAGGGAATCCAAGCACAGGTCCACCATAGCTAGCCTTGAGCTTTTGCGGTCGGGCTCGTTCGCTGATGTCCCCGGCATCTTGCTCGGCGGCTTGGGTGATTTGGGCGGGTGCAATCGCAGGAGTCGGCGTAGGTGTAGGCGTCGGAGTGGCTTCGGCGGCACGCTTCTTCAGATCGGGATACACGCCGTAGGTAAACGACATGGTCGTCGTGCCCGAGATCCTCGTCATCGCCTCTTCCAAGTACGTGTCGGTGCCCTCGGTGACGTAGTGCCATTCTGCTTCCTCCCAGGTAAACGACGACGTGATGGTCTTGGTCGTGGTCTTGTAGCGCAGGTACGATGAACAGAGGGTGTTGATGGTTTTGCCCGCCACTGCCTTGGCCGATTTGACCAGCGACTTGACTTTGGGGTTGGCGCAGTCGATTTTGCGCTCGGTGAGGAAGGGGCTGGCTGAGACGAGTGGGAGCTGGACGGCCAGCAGCGAGAGGAAGAGTGACTGGACCAACATTGTTGCGATGCTTTACATTGGCGATGATGATGTTGTACAGGAGAGGAAGAGAATAAGAGATCACAACGCCACGGCTTTCCCCCATCGTCCGCTATCGTCAAAACCGCTAAATAGTCGATGAAGGCGTCCAGCCACCCCCTGCAGTCGAATCCCGCCTCTTCAGCTGGACGCCGCTAAAAGACGCCATACGCACACAGTGGCTGCTTGTTGGCTACGGTCTCGCTTCTGGCTTGGATCCGTGAGAATCGACGGTCTAGGCCCGGGCTGGACTTTCACTAGCGGTTGGGGCTGGGAAGAAGCTTACTTCGGGTTTATGTCTTGGGCCGAGTTTTTCGGCCGTGTGATCTGTGTTTTCTTTGACTTCTTCGTATTCCATCTCTAGACGTTGAGGGAGTCTGGTGTATCATGCATTGTAATGAAAGGAAGAGGAGACTTGAAGGGTAAGATATAGTTGAGCTTCACACACTAAAGAAGTTATAGCTCGTCCTTTTCACGTCTGGCACGTTGCATTGGTGCGTCACAAACAAACCCATCATTCGTCCACTCTGCAACCTTGGGATATTTGCATACCGGTCGCATACTTCTCCCGTCCCTCATAGAAGCACCAGGTCTTCCCAAAGTGACTGCTTCTAGAACTTCAGGTGCTTCGCCATCCTCTACCCACTGCTGCAAAACCTCCAACGCATGCAGGGATAATGTCCGCCGTTTGGTACCGAGCAATGGGTTGTCCCGGCGACTTCAAAGTACCGGAAGTAACTCTCAGTATCGATCCCTCGAGCTGTGTCCAGGGCGGTGACGCGCTCGTAGTACTCCCGTATGGCCTTTACTGTGATTGCTTCGTCGTTGATGGAATGCCAAGAAATCATCTTCTTGCCGGCCTGGTTAAACTCTCGCAAGTCTGCATCATTGCTTCCGATCAAGGCGTCGAATTTTCGTACGCTTTGTCGAAAGGGGTCTGCGCACTCTTGGTGGCTCATCGATGCAGGGTCAAAAGAGGGATCCTTCTTCAGAAGCAGACGAATCCAGTCTGTTGCCAGCGTGAAAGGCTGGCCGCTTTTGCATATCCCGTCCTCGTTGCAGAGCGTATTTCCCAGCGCCATGAGTCCAGTAAGAAGCGTGCCATGTGTCGCTCCTGGGAAGAGCTGTTCTCCCTGGGGATCAACTAGGCCTTGGAGAACTGCTTTGACGATCCTTTCCGTGTTCTTCGTAATCTCCGATGGCTTCCCATGACAGTCAATCTTCTTTCCAATGGTGGAGTCTGGGTCGAAGCCGAAGGCGTCAATCATGGAGATGACTCCATCCTTAATGCCGCCGAGTTCATCGCAGGGCGAAGGCAAGCCCTTGCCTCCCTACGGTTGAGCATTCATGCTAGTAGGAGAACTTTGGTGGCACTCCGACATACTGTTCTGCGATGGCCTTGCCAATCACTATCATCTCGTGCATGGTGCGTGTGCAAAGTTGATGATGAGTTCGTGGTTGATGTTCCCCGGGGATTTTAGTATACACGCATCAGTCGGCAAGAGAACATTGGGCTAATGGCCACCATCCGTCGTTGCGGCCGTAAACCTCTTGAATGCCAGAGCGGAAATGATGTCGTCGTTGAACTCGTTCGTCACCTAGCTACCACTACCAACAGCGACAAAGCGGTCGTTGTAGTTGGATAGCGGAAGCTAAACTTGGATGTTATTGATGTCGTCGGAGGCTTCATGCCAATATGAGATTATGATGTTACACAAATCAACCCCATCAGGTCCAATCTCAGTCGCTTCAGGTTTTCAGTTGCTATAGCCTTTGTACTTGGTTACAGCGGCTGCGGTCGTCTGTCGGTGCTTTGCGCCAGGAACGTTCGGAAAGGTGAAGGCTTCTGGTGAGCATCGTGCCTGGCTGGCATTGGAAGCCTACGAGGATTATTTCGAGAAGAGGAAGACACAAAGAACGCTAAGTAAGGCGAAGGCTGGCTTCCTAGTGAACATAACCATAGAGTGGACGGAAAAGTCACTAGGTAAAGGCGAAACGAGGCTAGGCAAGAGACCCAGGAAGACAGTTGCAGCAAGAATCGGTTGAAGACTCATCGTACCGGTATAGAGGGACACGTTTACTCATGTTGGGCTGTGATGTAGGTGCTGGCGTTTGGTGGTGACATGGTGTGGAACGACTGCTTCCACTGATCCGCAACCCAACCAGAAACATGACTTGGACCACTTCCTACGCAGCAATTAGAGACGGTCTGGTATTCTTATTGGCTACCATCTAACAAGGTGTGAGTGCTCTGTGAGATCATCTCATTCCCCATGATATCATCCCTTGGTATAGGCTCATCTCACCCACCCTTGCAGGCGAATGGCTTCTTTCCAACTCACGAGTCCCTTATGGTCACATTGATCTCTCCCATAACATAATCTTGGTCCTCCCAGCATCTATAAACTGACCACAGTCCCTCTCACCAGGGGAGCTGCATCCGGCTCCCCCAAAATGGCCGACAACGCATGGAATGCCGCCTCGGACTCAAATTCGAGCTCGATGAAGCAGTCAAACTCGAAGTCGGCTTGTTTTCTCGTATAGATTGTTGCGGGATACTTGACTTCGCCGTCTTCGGCGATAGTCGCAGCGGTAGTCGCACGCCCGACGTAGTGTCGTGTGTGCTTGATTGGAAAGACCGGTCCAGCGAGAGACTTCATGAGTGGGATGTGAATGTTTTCGTAGTGATCTTTGAGCTCCCCGGGTGTCATGTCCGGGTTGCGGTAGACGAGCATAAGTACGAGTTTAATGTGTTTCACAGATTTCAGGATGACGGGGCGATTGTTTACCGCGTCTTATCACGTCCCTCATACCTGATCCAGACCACCGAGGCTCTCGGGTAGACGCCCAACCTACAGTCCGGTTCGACACGCAGGACCGGGAAGCGGAATACAACCGGCATTCTCGACGGGCCCGACTGACCGAGCTGGACGGCTTATCCGGCAGAGCAGACTAGTCCCGTGCGAGAGGACCTGTTCGACGGAGAGCGGGAATTCCCCAGATGCCAGATGGCGTCACGCCCGAGCTCTGGCCGACTGGGAGTGGATGGTGCAGCAGGTAGCCGAATCTAAGCCAGTGTTCCCTTCTGGAAAGGCGAACGCCTGCCACGTCCTTGTCTGGGGATGGATCGTTGGCGAGGTCGTGCGCCGAACTGACCCGAAGCACCGACCTTTCAATATCTTCCTGAATGAAGAGACTTTTACTCCTCTCAGCGTCTCTCACGATCTCTTCTCCGGGGTCCCTGACGCTGAGTTGTCACGGGTGACTACTCTTTATGGCGGTAACAAGGCCCTGCTAGAAGACACATACAACACCAGTCCAGCGTCGGTGTTCCCTGGGTCAAACGTCCACAATTTCAAATTCGTTCAGCAGACCGTCGATCCTGGTCCTGGTGCAATCGGCAAGGCGTCTGCAATTGCTCGAGTCTTCGCCTTGATCGCCGAGGGTGGCGAGCTTGGTGGTGTTCGTCTCCTGTCCCCCGAGCGGGTTAAAGACTTGACACGCTTTCGCGATGGAGCGCACGACCAGGACAGGATTCTCCCAATTCCTGTGTGGTTCGGTGCTGCTGGGTTCTGGCTCGGCGGCGAGCCGGGGCCTCTGATCCGCTTGTTAGTGATCACCGCGAGATTATTTACATTCCTGGGGCTGGTGGTTCTGTCGCCTGGGCTGATATGAAAGATCGAATTGCTGTTTGTATCTGTCATGGAAATATGGATGTTCAGTCGCTCGGAGACCCGGAGCCGATATGGGCTCCAATCGGCCGGGCTGTTCGCGCCATAATCGCTGATCAGCAGGCTTTTTGATGCCGTTTCGTATAACGGGACACCATAATGATGTTTTGTAGTGAGAATTAAGCTGTTTAAGAAATTCACACCTCCGTGTATTACTGAGAGTTTGCGATCATGATGAGTAACAACACCGCGTTTGCTTTCTTAACTACTTGGGCTTTCACTTCTATGACAATCAGACGCAGAGGGAAATGCAACGTGAACTATTAAAGACACTATACCCTCCATTAACTACTCAGTGCTACAATTGAATCGGGTGGAGATCTCGTTTCTTAATACAGGGGCAAACAATGCAATCGTAGGCCCATTGAGCGAGTTGTTACTTAACAAACAACATCACACCAGATCAGAGCGTAGAATCGGCACAATATCATAACCCGGTGTCATCCATGATCACCTCCGAAATCATGGCTTCACTGATCTGAGCCGCACATAACCTACCAACTGTCTCTACTCCGAGATTGTGGCTGAGTCTCGGAGTCTTCCCGTGACTCAACAACCAACAGAGTTCCCACTTCAAATGCCGACAGAGCCGGTGCAAATTCCCTCAGCTGCCCGTCCCGCACAAGATGGCTACAGTACTTACACAGAAACTTCCCTATGAACGGACTCTTCATTCAAATGGTCTAGTGACCAACATAGCCCCATGCTGAGGATCTTTTGTTAAATATGCATGACGACCAACAATCAGGAGAGATGCCTAGAAGGTCTCAGCATTAAGTTGCCGACAATGAAGCCCAGTGAAACAATTGACCTGCGAGTTAATATTACAAAATGCACAAACAGTGATTGTAGTTACAGCTTGCATCCATAAGCAAGGAATATGCCTCGTCGCACCTGCGCTTCGCCTGTTGTGCCCAGAGCCGTGCCTCAAAACAGATTGCCGAGCATCCGAATTATTTTGTTTTTTGGCGCCCAATGTCGCGTTACCCGCAAGCTACCAGGTCAATCCCGTTACTCTGTAACTTATAAGGAGTATAGACTTGAGCGCTCTAAGAGAAGATGACCCAAACACTTCACCTTCACATCCATTCATCAACAAAGACTCCATCAATGCTGCCATTATCAATCGCCTTTACGATAGGCATTCTCTTCCTTGCGACTGCGATGGCACTTCGACCCCGTGATGCAATTCATTCAGACGATCTCGCTCGCTATGACGACTTCATGAGTGGACTTGCTGGCAGCCAATATCTTCACATGCATCTGGATAACAGCATGGTTAAGATGGATGTCTACGAGTACCCATCAAATGCCCTTGCTCGGTCAGAGCCTTTCACTCCAAGTCCGAAAGCACAACAATACTTCGACCAAGAAAGGGAACATGCCAATGAGGTCTTTGGGGAAGAGCCCGACTCGGGTGTCACAAAGCGTCTCGCGGGCGAATGTGCGACTGCGGAAGAACCTATCGAAAGATCAGAAATTCCAAACGACTTTGAGAAGCGGTATTCGCGGTGCTATCAGTACTGCGGATCCATTTCACACTGCGGGAGAAGGTGTCCACACTGCTTTGCTGTGAGATTGAATTGCCCTTGGCAGAAATGGTGTGTTTGAGGTCGCTTGTATGGTCAGTTGGTGCGCCGATCTACACATTCGATTCATGGCCTGACATGTGCTCAAGAACTGCTGATTGTACTTGACGCACTTGGTTCGCTTGGGGTATGGATTAAGTTACGGCGAAAGAGTGTAGAGGGGCAGGCCTTTGTGACCAGGGGGACGTTTCTTCCAGACGGAAGGTCTTCATGTATGAGCTTACCATTATTATTGCGCCTTTTACTGCAGCCGCAGAAATAAAGTCCAGTGCAGATATATAACGGCCAAGTCGTGTGAATATGTAAGACTAATTAATAATATCACACGAGATTCCAATCGTCAACATGAGTCATGCCTGACTGTTGAGTATCGGGTTAAAGTGTGGATGCATTTACCATTGAAACAGTGACATTTAATCACCGCCGGACGGCCCTATCCTCACACACTCGAATTTTGGAAGTACAAGGCGCCAGCCATCGGCTTTGTCTCCCGAAGTTTACCTGCAAGACTATGAGTGGGTTTGTAAGCAGCACCACTACGAGAACTAGCCACTCTTCATTCCCGAGCAGCGAGCCGACGGCCTAGCCACGCTTTATCCCGGATTAGAGCATCCGGGGACGCCTCCGCTATCCTCGTGATATTGTATGCAATACTGGAGAAAGAAGGAAATATATTTTATCTAAGAGATCTACAAAAAGAATATCGAAGATATAAGACCAAGTACCTATAACCCCGTTTCTTAAAATGCAACTTCCAAAAAGCCCATGTTGGATAAAGTGCAGGCGAGTGCCGCACTAATAAAGAATCAAACGGGGAGCTTTGTGCTTACAGCCACTCTTGAGAAAGAAGCCACTCCCCAAAGACAGCAACCATGATGTTTCGTGTGAGACTCAAATAAAAGCCTTGTCCAGGTTGTTGACAAAGTTGCCGTTCTTGAAGGGAACATTGGCTGAACCAAAGCTGGCGGTCTGAAGGGTGTTCCTAGATCGGGCATCCATAGACTCCCACTGGAGAAGCCAGTGGGTGTCTCCTCTGGTTCTGCTCATTTGCAGGCGGTGGTTCAGGCCAAGCTGAGTGAAATATTCAACCTTGACCCTGTCGCCCTCCCGGATGGGGGTGGTGGTGCGGGAGTAGTCGCCGTGACCGGACGCGGCAAAGCCAACGATTGCGGGATTGGCATTGTCAGGGTTGTCGATCCAGACGACAGTGCTTTCCCAGTCGTGGCGGTGACCACCAGCGACGTTGCCAGGATTGGGCTGGTCCTTGGGGAAATACCAAGCGTACATGATGCCGAACTTGCCCTTGTGCCAAGCCGCGCGAACATAGGTCTGGCCCTTGTTCCGATCGCTGCAGCCAGCGCTTGGGTTGCCGCTGTCCTGAAGACCGCCGCTGCCAACACTGTTAGATACAAAGCAGAGAAAGGCGTTGGCCAACTTACCTGACGTCGCCCTTCTCGTTGGTGGCGGTGTAGGGCTGGCATCCATGCGCAATATGCAGGAAAGGCTGGAAGCGCTCCATGGCAGCGCCAATTCTTCCACCCTGAGTCTTGGGAAGGACGGGTCCAATGGAGTCGTGTGGAACGATAGCCCGGGCATGAAGCTTGCCATCAACCGGAGTGGTGCTGGCGATGCCGAAGAGGGCCAAAACGGACAGGAGGGCGGCAGAACGCATGATGAAGGCTGTGAGGAAGGTTGATAGAGAGTAAGGAGAATTAGGCGAAGGTGCTTCGAGTGTGTCACTTGAAATGTTTGCTGGAAGGAAGGGGCGTCTTATATAGTCATCTTCTTTCACAGCAAACCTCTTTGATAATCTGACCTTTCCCAGTTCAAACGAGAACGAGAAGTGGAAGCATACGAGAAGTTTAATCGTAACTAGCACTTGTTGTAAAGGACTATTGAGATAACCAAGGTGGCTCTCGACCCATGTGCCCCATAGGCCTAACAAAATCCCTGGCAGAATGCCAGAGTCTGAAAAGCAAGAGCTTTACTATGCAGGGGAAGACAATGAAAGCGTAGAAATGCTGAGATTGTGGTCTACTCACCCATTGGTCACAAGACCGAGCCGAAATCGAACCCAGTTTACCGGCAAACGGTTCATTATAGCCCCCCCTAGGGTTTAACAAGTCAGGTCAGAACGATGAACTGTCCTGGTTACGCGCACCAGTCATCTTGCGACTGCTCGTCGATACGGTAGATAACTAGGCGAACTCTAAGCTTCTATAAGGAGTCTATGAACTACTTATAATAGTATGGTCCGTTGCGGTGAGCATGTCAAGCATGAGTTTAGCACGTTTTCTCGTTCTCGTATAACTAAGCTGGGTCCTTAAGACCTAAGGCGGTCGAGGATGTCCAACCTCTATGTCTTGACAAACATGGATAATCCAAGAGACACTCGGGCTGGCCGAATATGAGTCGAACTCAAAGTAAAGGAATGCCAGCCAGTCACGGCCTGCACAATAAGCCTGTCAAGTACGGACCGGATAGCGTGATGCACCTGCCCATCCGGGTTATGCTTGTTCGGTATATAACTAAGCGAACTCTAAGCACCGGTAAGTAGTCTATGAACAGCTTAATAGTACGGTCCGTTGCGGTGAATCTGTTACGTATGAGTTTTAGCACGTTTTCTCGTTCTCGCATAACTAAGGGTCCTCCTAACAAAGCTTATTTCTAGTTGCGAAGTGGCAGGCGCATGTCTCAAACCACCCAGACTAGTTCTATAAACCAATCCAGGAGCGGCTAGACAGTGACGCAGTCTTCAACCCATCTACCGACTACCGAGAGCACCCTTGCTAGCGCCTCTCCTACAATACCCGGTTGGCCATCCAGTCCGAATGTGTTGCGTCAATACGGTGCGTAATTGTAGGGATCTTGTGAGCTTCCTGCACTGCCCCGTTCTGATCTACCAAGGTGGTCAACCCGAGAAGTATCTGTCTTATGCCGGCTGTACTAACTTCAGGATTAAATGACACCTACATATGAAGTAATGGGGCGATCCCTTGCAAAACTAGCAGCGAAGAGCGAGGCCAGTCGAAAGATATTCTTCATCCGGCGTTCATCCAGAGGCAGTTCTCGTTTAGAAGCATCCAGGCGAGAAAAGGAAATCTCAAGATGAATCCTTGACTCGAAGGCTGGGACATCGCGTTTGACCCCGCTCTATGCTACATACAACTATCTCAACGCCCGAGGCGACCTGCAGTTCAGTGTGGACCTTGAATGGCAGTTGATGCCTAGAGCGTTGACCAATGTTTGTAGTTGCAGACTAAATAGCCCCAGTGTCCGCATTATCGTACATGGTGTTCTTGCATTACAGGAACGATCTGACGCTGAGAGGGTAGGGCTATAGCCAGCTGAAAATTAAAATGCAGCAACTTGACCTATCGGATAAGAGAAATAGATACGCGCTATTTCTGTGATATTGGTGGCATCAAATAACCTAACCAGGCTCCTCCACCTTTTCCATCATCGACTCTATAGACGCCGATCGAGAACTCTATCCATCCACCGTCACCCGCTCCACTCAGTCTCGGCCTGTATCAACACCTCGACCCAAGTCTTTCAGATGGCACGGCACGTCTTTGAGAGTCTCTACTTCACTGTCAAAGCTCTGCAAGAAACATCGTGGATCGCACACCATCCGCATGTAACAAGAGTACTACAAGGCTCGGCTTCTACCATGGTCTGGCAGCGTGCACACTGGCGGCATCCTGGCACTCCTTCTCCACGACTTCAGGACCTCATCGACATCTTCCGCGACTGGAAATGCACAGATATCAGGGATAAAGTCTTTACAGTAAGACTAGTACTATTATCCCAGTCAGGTTCCAAATTGTCAATCTGAGTCATGCCTAACTATTGAGTATCGGGTTGATGTGTGGATTTACCATTAAAACAGTGACATTTAATCACCGCTACTCAGCTAGTGATTTGCGGCTAGGACTTGGTCATGTGCAAGAATCTGTCTACGGGCATCCAGAACCATTGAATCACACTCAACCTACAACTATATATCAACCTCGGCTCGTCCTCTACATTCTCTGGCATAAACTCAATATAATCCTTTATTAGGTAGAAGGTAAGAAGCGAAACAACAACATGTGCCACACCCACACCGCTCGATACGATTGCAGCTGGTGCGACAGGCATATAAGTACCGGTGACCGAACGATTCAATGCGAGGCCCAGAATTTAGGTAGACCGGACATGTGCTTTCCTACCTCTTCGAGTACTCAGCACTTTGTTCCATGCCGCTTTTGCTGGGATGACCCGCCGGTTGTCAATGGAAAACTATGAAGACGGGGGCATGACATTAGGTCTCACGGCGATGGATCTGTTTTCGCACACAAATTTTACCATGACAACGGTGGATTATTAATTTAGTATCTTGATACGAGGAGACGTTGAGGGCAATTGAATGGTTTGTTTTATTGAGAATAAACTATGAAGAGTATCAGTAGCAACTGATCCTTCAATCAATGCAGTAGCTTCCAGGCGTCAAGAGAAACGGCAGCTGGTTTCAAGGTGCACCGCGCAGAGTACTTACATGCCAGGCACAACGTTCAAAGGAGTCTCAAGACACAATGAAGCCCTTCACCAAGCAGAAGTCCGGCTTAATCAATGACTGTGTCAATGCCCAGCTCCTCTTTTCGGCGCCTGCACACGACCTTTGCCACGGGATTGGCCAAATACCCCTGATCAACCTGGAGATTGGGAGGTCAAACAGTTTCTCCCTCAGCCAGTTTCCAATCATATTTCAGCAGCAGGTGGCAGAGCGCAATCTTCATCTCGTTGCCAGCGAAGAATCTTTGTGGGCAGGCGTGTGTGCCATGGCCGAAGAGCAAGTGCTGAGACGAGGTTGTCACATACTAGTGGCCGTTCTCTTGGCCTGACTGGGAACGCAGATTGTAGAACCGGTAGAGATCGAACTTCTCTAGGTCAGGGTACACCTGTAGGTCCATGAATGTATCCGCGGCAACCATCATTCTAGAGCCTTTCCGGAGTGTGCTACCGTCGGAAAGCTCCACATCATGGTCGACGTAGCGATGGATTGATGCTGGAGAATGGTCAGTCTTGGCGTTCACCGAAATATGGAGCATATAATGGGTTAATTAGAGACTTACAGGATCCCATGGAGTGACGACGTTGACTCTCCTTCGTGAAGCTATCCATTACCATGAGCTTGTAGAGAGCCGTCTTGGACCATCCGCTCTCGCCTAGAACTTGGATTATCTCCTCGCGCAATGGCTGTACGATTTCGGGGTAGGCACATATATCATACAGACATCCTGTAATAGTTTCCGTAGTGGTGTGAATGGCGGCAAAGCTGACCGTGGACATAGTTGACATCGCGGCCCCATGAGACCTCGTGCATCCAGCCGATGGTGTCGGCCGTCTTTGGTGGCTTCTTCCCAGCAGTGAGGGCTTCTTGCGCAGCCTTCTTACGGCTCTTGACTTCAGGCATAATTAAGGTAGTGGCGTCACGAACCTCTTGGCGAAGCCGACGACACTTGGGCAGGAACCAGTGAACAAAGGGTCGTAGAAGATGGGCCATACACGCAGTTCGTAAGCGGCCGAGTAAGAATTATGCGTGTAGTCGACGGCAATTTCCAGCCACCGCCTGTTACGGGCTAGAGTCTTGCCGAGGAAGCCTCGCGAAGACAGTCTGGCGACCAAGGCGGAAATGTTCTCCTTGGCGGGAATCTCGTGGAAGTTGGCATCGTCGCCGATGATATCACGGATAGCGTCGGTTGTCTCTTCAACGAGGCCTTTGTTGACCAGAGCCAGCGACTGAGTGAGCTTGACCCGGACGACCTCCTGAATAAATGTCCCATCCTTGTAGCCGGTGTGGTAGGCCTCAAAGCCAGGATAGTTGACGAAGAAGTCCTTGTCAAAGTACCTGTTGAAGCTGAGACTTTTGTTGTTGCGCACTTCGTCGGCGAAGCGATTCGGTAAGACGGTGAGTGGTCCGGTGCCCGACATGACTTGGAAAAGGCTCGAATAGGTTTTCAACCCGCGGACAAGCATCTGGACGCCTTCCATGGACCATCCAATACCCGGTGGGCCCTCTATCTTGGAAGACACGACGGGGATGCCGGGCAAGAAGCGAGGTTTAGACGCGTAAACGGAGACGACTCAAACAGCGACAAATGCGACCAATACTTCCAAAAGCAGGAGAAGAATGTTCCCGCCTAAATGCGGGACGATGCGCTGTAAAACCTCGGCCATCGTTCCAGCCATGATGGTGAGAGAGGGCTGTCTTGTTGGTGCAGCCAGACGAAAGATGCAGTTTGTAAGAGTTGGTTGTGTGTTGATAAAATGCGATATAGCATGCAAGCTGATAGCGTTGGCTGACTTCATGCCACGGAGACATCCAGCAATGCGAAAGTAAAAAGATCACGATGATAAATGTCATACCTCGCAACCTATTTTTCATTCTACTTCAATCATCAACATCATCTAAACTATTTCTCCCTGCATCGGCTCGTCTTCCGTTGTTCATGGCGAGGTGCTCGACGTGACGTCGGAGGAGCAGACGATTACCGTCCTCAAGAAGATGCTCGCCGAATATGGCCGAGTGGATTTTTACTTTGCCAATGCTGGTGTTAGCACCTTCAAGTGAGCATATAATATCTCCCTTCGATGCAAATGTTATGCTGACGAACTTTGTGTGCAGGTTCCTTCAGGATACTGATGCCGCTTTCTACGATCAGATCAAGTCTATATTCTTCATGCCACTAACCCCAACTTTGCAACGATATGCGTGAATCTAATATTGTAAGTTTTCCAGTGAGTAAAAGCCGTCACTTGGTCCATGCTTCTCTTGGATGAGTGTGAGTAAAGGAGAAGACGCTCAATGTGATTCCTGCATTTACTTACGCGAGCACTAAGTATACTATCAAGAATGACTCTTTATGCGACTTGAGTAATTGCGCTTAATTAATGAGGGGGATGAGCCGGACATTAGAGCCTCGATGAACATAACGGGGGGCGTTTGTCTCATAAGGATCATCTTTCTGGAACCTGGACACGGAATTTCCGGCATATCCAGGATTCCGGAATGAGATGTTCCTGTCTCCCCTCATCAATTATCTAGCGGCCGGTTGAAAGTAAGGCTGGATGTCAACCTTCTGCTTGATGAGTTGTTATTGAAATGCGGGGGTGGATCTGCTGATCTACGTCAGGGATCATGACACCTACCCTAAAGGAGGGGTTTGGTATGAGGCTTTCCGACGCTCCCGTTGATCGGATCTAACTAACCGAGGCACTGCAACATGCTGTGGTACTTGTTAGAAGCAGGACCTGGTCGGTCTAGTTTTCAACTGCGGCTTATGCACTTAGAAGCCAGAATGAGAAGCTGTGCCTGATCTTACAGCCCCGTGTTTGTGATGGTACTGGAAATTCTAGGGGCATTGGCGATTCTTCAACTAAGCCCGCAAAAGTGATAAAAGTGAGACAATAATAGGAAACAGCGTTTGAGGAACACACAATATAGTATATATATTACTTTGAGCACTCTATAGAATACCTTGGAAGATCTAACCATCTGAGATGACAAGGCTAGTAGTGAGAACCGGTATAAGCATGGAGACCCAAAGGCCAGGAAATCCCTAGGTACACCCAGTCATCCCACAAACGAAATGTCTGCTCGCTATCGAGCGGACACTTCAGAGTCGTGATACGATACCCTACATTTGTAAGCTAGATCACGCCCGGAGAAACCCACAAACAGGAGTGGGATGGCATCACAGTGTGGAATTCACCAATACTTGAGGCGTGAGGCCGGTAATTCCGTTGGCTCGGGTGGGACACGGAATTTTATGCTGGCAAATTCCGATCTTTGTGACGATAGCTCAGTTACCCCGCGAATCGTAATGGCCTTCATATGAGTGGGCGCCGTGGATGATTGTTTGCTTCGTTTACTATTCGTGATCTACACAGTATCTATTTGAGAGATACTTCCTCAACGATAAACTTGCAAAGGTTCCCAGAGATCAAGTCATCTCTTGAGCTATGACGTCGTTTCGCTCCAACGCAATCGAGCTGCTTCAAGCTGCTGCCGCAAAATGGACCCTGCTCCATACCATCATCTTCATTTCCTCGGTGGTTCTTCTTCATCTCGGAAGCAACAAATACTTCAGTCGACTTCGACATGTTCCTGGACCCTTCATGGCAGGCTGCACGAGGCTGTGGAAGCTAAAAGTCGTCAGGCAAGGACAGATGGAAAAGGTGCAGATGAAGCTTCATGCTCAGTACGGACCGATCGTGCGAATTGCCCCGAACGAAGTCATAATTTCCGAACCCTCTGCGATCAAAACGATATACGGCCATACCTCGAAGATTGGCAAGACGAAATTCTACGTCCCGTTTGGCACTAAGGACAATGATGATTTGTTTTCTGACCCCAATGTTCAACGACATGCCCACAATCGCCGAGAAATCGCTGCAGCCTACAGCATGACTTCTCTAGTCGAGCTTGAGCCCTTTGTCGACAGGTGCACAAAGGTCATGTGTGAAAAGATCGACGAATTGTTCGTGTCCGGGAGAAAACCTCTAGATCTGGCAAGCTGGTTGCAATTCTACGCCTTCGATGTGAGTTGATGCCACGCATCAAGATAGCTAGCTATTGGCTTTCACTGAGTCCCGCCATCTGATATTTCACAAAGGTTATCGGCCAAATCACGTTCTCACGACCGTTTGGATTCATGAGAGAAGGGAAAGACATACATCATTGCATTGCCAAGCTCGAACGCTACCTCATCCACGGAGCACTATTCACTGTCATGCCAGAATATTGGCCCCTCTATTATACCGTTACGACGTTTCTATCGAAGCTCGGCTTGCTATACCCACCGGGATTGAGTATTTTCAATGATTTTGTCGGTGGACAGATCAAGGACCGATTGGAACGGGGAGACCAGGGCCACATTGACTTTGTTTCTCGATTACAAAAGATGGGACGCAACGAAGCTACCATCTGGCGCAGCTGCTTCGCCAACGTTGCTGCGGGCAGTGACACCACGGGCATAAGTCTTCGCTCGATCCTTTATTTCCTCCTCAAAAACCCTCGGGCGTATCAACGACTTCAGCAGGAGATTGATACTATGAGTAATGACGGGAAGATCAGTAATCCTGTCACCTTTAACGAGGCCATCAATATGCCCTATCTTCAGGCGGTACGTTATCATCTGAGTTCTTGCATCATCTCATCATTCCATAACCTCTGAGTTCTACTGGATGTCTCGCTCACTCTAGCAACTAGGTGATGAAAGAAGCAATGAGACTACATCCGGCGGTTCAGTGGAGTCTACCTCGGTACGTGCCACCATCAAACCTCCAAATTGGTTCGGTCACTATCTCGAGTGGATCTGAAGTTGGAGTAAATCCCTACATCATCCATCGAAACAAGTCCATTTTCGGCGAAGATGCCAATCAATTCGTCCCAGATCGGTGGTTGGAGGACGAACAAAGAGCTTGTGAGATGGATCGATTCATGGTCCAGTTTGGCACAGGGGCCAGGGTCTGCTTGGGAAAGAACATCTCACTGATGGAGATGTCCAAGCTACTACCGCAACTGCTGCGGAACTTTGATTTCGAGCTTGTCAATCCTGAAGCTGAATGGAAGGTGTCCAACTTTTGGTTTGCTAAGCAGACTGACATGGATTGTTTTGTAACTAAAAGAGTAGATACAAAGGCAACACTCTGAAAATAAGAAAAAGAAAGTTCGGCATGATTCATATGTTCTTTAAAGCCATGCTTCGTGTTCAGATACCCTTGATTGAGTTGAGTTGACTGGCTTCGTAGTTTCTCTAAGTAGCATTCTTTCATGTCCCCAGGATTCTCGAGGTATTGGAGAAGAACGGAATTGATTTGTTTATCTTCGTTGCACACCTGATTAGGCTGAGTACCTACGCATGGTTAAGCCTAGAAAGAAGAAAGGCTAAGACATTGGACTTGTTGGAAGTGTCAAGCATTCAGAGCATGGACATGGCAGCGACGCGTCAAGGACAGCAAACAGAAATTTCATGCAGATAGAAGAGAACATGAACTTGCGAGGGTAAATTTGGGAGCCGAGTACTGTACTAGTCCGTGCTGATTGTTCTTGTTGAGAAGACGTGCTTAATCCCACCAGGATTCCCTCTCACTAGAATACGTTGAGGCTATCCCATAACGCCCAAGCCGGGTAGCCAGGCTGTGGCCAGAGAAGAAGGAGCTCGGTGAAGCGTACCAGACAAATTGAGAGTCCAGATGAAAGGGAGCAGTAGACCACAGGGGGCTTATTAGACCTTCAGCTCCGGGGAGCTGTAAGAAAGACCCCGCGGATAACCAGGGGCTTGTCAAGCACATCAAATCTGCCTTCAGCCAGCTTTTGCTACAGCTGCATGAGGAGAAAATTGAAGTTGCCCTGGTTGAAGACGTTAATGGAAGCATCGTCGTAGGTGAACACCATGACTGGCATTGGAGCTGCTGTGCTTGGGATGAGCTGAGACGTGAACCAAGCATATAGACGGTTGAAGTCGAATGAATTGTTGATGATTGGCGTTCCGGGAACGTGGTCATCCCTGAGAAACTCCTTGAGGGTACGGCGGGAGACGACGTAGAAGCTTCTCGCATGCAAGGTGGGAAGACGTCCCTCTAGGACCAGATCGCAGAAGTCTTCATCGACACCGCGCGTGGCCCGAGGATATGACTGGATCAAGGCTGACATTTCGAATGCAGGAGCTTTGGAACGGTGTGGAGGAGTATGTCTTCGAGAGTCAGGAACCGGGCGGAGATGATGAGTTCTGTGTGAAGATGGGTCAGCAACGGGTAGAAGAGGCAAGATGCGCACAAAAGCGTACAGGTATGAGTCTCTATGTATTGAACCACGTTGGGAACATCCGCAAGGGGGAGACCCTACAGAAAATCAGTGAGAAGGGCAAGAGGAAAGCCAAGGACAAGTGCACACATACAGATAATCGCGAGGCGAAGAAGGTGAAGAAGGAGAGAAGGAATAGAGAAGGCGGAAGGGATGGAGAAGTGTTTAAATAATCTCGTGGAAACAAGGAGCCAGCTGAGCGCAGCTGTCAGTCGAAGTGAACTATCGAGAAACAGGCCGTTTGTGGGACCCACCATTGTTTGATGGCGTCAATCATAAACGTTCATGATTTGTTTTTGCCAATGCGTTGTCAGAGCAAACGGGAGTTTGCAGGCAGTATCGCAGCTCATTCACAAACCGAACCGACGTTGCCTCGTCATGAGATTGCGGACGTTGGCCACTTGCCGGAGTTGGTCCAAGACAATACTACACTCAACGATGTCCTCACTGTCTCCGGGCATGAAGTTGAATGAGCAAAGGGAGGTCCCGTGCGGTGCATTACGGGACCGCCATATTAAATAAACTAAGCACCCTCTAACCTCTAAGAATAGGCAAAAGAGCTATCTAAAATACACATCATCTTACAACTTCCTTCTACTCGTTATTACCTCAAAGTCCTTGTCTGAACTCTTGACAAGCTCCTTCTTGACCCACGCAGCAATGTTTGAAGCAGCGTCCTGCGGACTCTCCAAGTGGAGCTGGAAGAAGCCTTGCAGAAGCGAAGGGGTGAATGTATCTTCCGGTACCTTGCTGGCGAACTGAACCGCAAGCTCTTGAATCTCTTCCATGTCGAGTTGTGATGTGCAACCGAGATCCGGAGAAAACATGCGAATGAACATCTCCTCGGCCGACTTTTGACTGATGTTGCCTAGAAAGACTTTCATGTCGACGCGACCCGGTCGGACCAGTGCACTATCGAGTTGTTCGGGCCGATTGGTTGTCATGATGACAATGCGACCTTCTTGCGAACCAACACCATCCAGAACGTTCAACAATCCCGACAAGGTGCAGTTTGGCGCGCTGTTGCCCTCGTGTCCGTTCTCGGCGTTTGAGCGGTCCACCCACACGGCGTCGATATCCTCAAGCAGGACGACGCAGCGTGGCGGGATCTCTTGGAACATCTGCTCCAGGTCGGCATCCGTGCCAACGCTGGGAATCTTGACTTCATATAGATCGAGGCCAAACTCGCCCGCGATTGCGACGGACAGGGACGACTTGCCGGTGCCGGGAGGGCCGTAGAAAAGATATCCCCGGCGGTAGGGCATGCTGCGACTCTGGTACCGCATCTGAGTCTTTGCGTCGAGGTAGTTCCGAATGTCAGACAGGAGATCCTGCTTTAGGGCATTGTCGAAGTGCACCGTCTCGAGATGGCGGATCGGTTTGCGGGCCTTGGGTTTCCACGCGAGCCCGTATCGATCTCGTGCATAGATGATGACAAAGAACTGTGTCTGCCTGTCGGCGTACTCACGACAAGTCTCGATGAATCGTTTGACAGGGTCCGCTGACCAGCCGAAGCAGCTGACGGTAATTTCCTCGCCGCCGATGCCGTCGTAACTCGGATCCGACAAGGCCGAGCTGAAGTTCTCAAAGGCGCGCGTCACGACAAAGACGTTTCCGCCGTACCAGAGCCATCGAGTATCCCAGTGAGAGCAGAACTGTGTTGCGTGTCGTGTCTTCTTCAGTCCAGCAGCTCGGTCAGCACCGGCCCGTCCGACGTTGGTTCGCCCAGTGAAAGACCGATAATGCCGAGATCGGTGAGCGAGGATCCATTTGACAACGCTCCTGTTGAGAGGATCGCCGCCCGGAATCGTCACCGAGGCCAGAAAACACTGCCTGATCCAGCCATACGCCTCATGCCAAGCACGCTGTAAGAATCTCCAGGCCGTAGGGACAGTGCCGGCAATGGCAATCAGGGATCCGATCTGCGTAATGTCAAGCTCCGACCAACGGAAGAAAACGTCTCGCATGACACCCAGTCCGTGGGTCCAGGGGTCAAGAAGCGCGTGACTGGCAGCGCCTCCAGCGTGGAAATGATAGGCCATTGTTCCCAATGGCCTTCGACAAAAAAGGGGTAAAATCGGAATACTGAGGGTTTCCCGATTAACACCAGGTGAAGGTGGGATTGACAAGTGGGGACAATGTCCAAAAACGAATGCAGGAATTGACCAATCACATTTGAAGGAACGACAGAAATAGGAAACAAAGGAGCGTATGTTTGGCAAGTTGGTTGAACAGCGTGGCCGGAGTTGAAAAGGAGTTGGAAGGTTTGGGGAAAAGTTTTTCATTCCTATCTGACTGCGCCACGGCCACAGCCACAGTTTCAGCTTGGTGGACCGCGAATACCTAAGTTAACTAGTGCCGATTGCGATGCCAGATCAGGATGAATAACACGAGAAGTACTAACGTGGTAGAGAATACAGATGTAGAGATCTATGAGAATATCCCGTGTAAATCTACCAAATCATCACAGCAACCTCACAGATAGTGACATCAATACGAAATCACTCTGAATCGTCATCTCCTACTGGCTTGGCCCAGCAGGCTCTTTGCCCTTGGCGCGGTTGCTATTTAACACCACTCTGCACGCCACGCACGGCTGATCGATGACATCCTGCGCGTAACTACCTGGGTTCGTGCAATCTCTACCATGATGAATCGCCAGTGAGCATGCATCCAAGCGGACCTCGGACCACATCCTCGTCCAGCAGCGCTGGCACCGGTGGTTATACCTGACGTTTCTGCACATGACTTTTGCTTCTTCATGGGCCGAAGTTAGACCACAGTTTGCGGTGCTATGCTCTAGGAAGGGGGTGTCGCACCTTGATTTTCGGTTGACTTTCAAATGTCTGTTTTGATTGAAGGCTTGATTTCTATGTTTTGCTTTCCATACTTTCTCGGCCAAGGGCCTGGCGGTTTATATATAGAATTTCAGTTTGATCTGATTCACCGCACAAGTCTCAAACAGCGAATCTTGCACTCCCTCAGATGTCTCACCTTCAGGTTCCAACTGCATGTCGGTTATTCAGACACACTTTACTACTAACACAGTATATGCTCTGTGTTTGGCTGGAGCACGAGCAAAAGCTGGCTGAAGTTGCTAGTCGTGACCTAGCACGAGACTAACCGCCGCGGGCTGTGAGGAAGAAGGCACTGCCCATTTGATATGAGTAGAAGTCAATTGAAGGTGATAAAATATCTGAAGTGGAGATGTGACAAGAAAATATTAATACAAGTATGCCCCATAGAGAGCATGGTCGTCACGGATGAGTCCCAGGTCTGATTTGCCTGCCCTCCGATGAGCGATTCCCTTCCGATAGCTCACAATCTCTTCTTTCCCTTGGGCATCCCCACCAAGTAGTACAGACCGAGGGCCGCAACAACGTTGAAGGCAATGTACACCCACATGATACCGAAATTGCGCCACCGAGTGCTATACTCGGAACTGATAGCCGACAAAAACCCGTTACTGTCCTTCAACCTGCAGTACATACAGTCGCTTGTTGCCTCTGGATCTAGCAGGTAGCCACCCGCCCTCGAGATGTAGTCCGCCATATAGGCGTTGCATGTCAGCCCATCTGGTGGACTGATTGTCGTCCATTCGTTGCTCGCACACGTCACCTCGATGTTGGCCAACCCTGTGGACAGAACGGCCGAGACCCAGTATGACAACGGCGAGACGCGGTACAAAAAGATCCAGAAACCGGGCATAGAATCCGCTGAAGCCAATACGCCGCAGAAGAAGAAAGCCAGCATGAAGAGCAGGTTCGCAACATTGCTGCCGGCCTTGGCTGTGCCGGAGAAGAAAATGCACATGTGCGCAAAGGTACAGGTGAAGAGGAGGAACTGCCAGAAAAGCAGCCACATCAAAATACCTCTCTCTGTTCCCTCACCAGCGGAACCGGCATTCTTGTAGAAGCCGGCAGGGTAGTAAATAAACGCCCATATGAAAATCGAGACGAGGGTGTTCCAGGGGAGCTCCACGATAATCTGACTGAGCATAAAGACCTTCCAGGAGTACACCTTCGAAGGACGCTCGCGAGCCTCGTACAAGGAACGCTGCGTGACAAAGTGCGGCATCTGCTGTTGCACCAACTGCCCAAGAATCGTGCAGAACTCGAAAATAGCGAACATCTGGTTTTGAAGTCCTTGGATGGTAAGAGGTGCGTCGAGAAACACAAGCCCAATGAACAAGCTGACGCTGATACAAAGAATGATCTTGGGGTAGATATAGGAGGGTGTCCGCCAGTATTGTGGAAACACACGCTTCGTGACAATGAGAAATTGCTCCCAAAGGGGTGCAGCAAATTCCTGGTACTCGGCGAGAGAATTGTTCTCGTCGGTGGACGGTCGATCTACGCGGTGTGATTGTATCCCGGGAGGCTGTGTAGTCGTGGAGGATGCTTGAATCATAGGCGGCCTCGTAGATGCAGTGTCGTTGAGCTGGGGGTATGCCGATGACAATGTTTTGGTACTGAGGCTACTACTCATACTGGTTACTGTAGGTGTATCCTTAGGCGCGTGTGATGCCGAAGGGGGAACAATGTCAGTCGGAACAAATCGAGATTCGATCGGTGAAGGTGTCACATCGCGCCGAGGCGATTCCATCGATACGACTTCCTCACGACTGATCCTGATAGTACCAATGTAAGGAATGCCGAGCCGGACAGATTGCCCGTCTTCTTCCGCCGATTCAGGATGTGTGCTCGTCACGACCTCTACAGGAAAGTAGTCCCGGTCAACATTGTCATGCTTGCCTTCAGCAGCATCCGCTTCAAGGGCCAAGAGACTCCTCAGTAGACTAGAGCTGCGCTCGCTGAGGACATCTGTGCTCAATTGCGCGACGCCCTCCATATTCTCCAGGACCTGGTCCATCATGGCTCGATCCGCATTTCTCTGTGGCGCGAGCACGTTGATCCCGGAGATGCCTGCTCCGTGTTGGCGCAGTCGCTGCTTGCGGTGTCCGTCGAGATGTGCAATGACAAGTGTCAGGGCGCCTATCAGAGCGAAGAAATCGGCGGATCGACATGCAAATGCCACACGGTTGAAGGAGCGGAATGTAACGAAGCGTGATAGCAACTCGCGTGATGCGTTGACACAGGTCAATTTGCTGTATTCGTGCTTGAGGTCAATTGTACTGTCGCTGCTGGGCTCTGTATCAAATGTCCTCGAGCGTAACATGTACGGAAGATGCAGCAGGCTGAGAAGGTTGAAATACAGCATTTGCTCCATCAGACGTAGAGTCTCCCAAAAAGCTTCCTCCGGATCCTGGACGATGTTTGCGAGGCTGGGAGTAAGCCACCATGCTCTGGGCATCTCGTCCGCGGCCCTTTGTAACTCAGCATCCAGTTCCTGAAGGGCTACGAAGTCGTCCATAATGGCAGGGTCGGACGAGTCGTTTCTCTCGATGATGCGCGATGCGATGACGGACTGCTTGCGCTCGAACCGATCTGAAGGAGTGCATCGTGCGAGCGCGGCTTCGGACGCCATGGAGGCGTCAAGAGAGCCTTGTGGCAAGCCCAGAAGTAAACACAGCTGGCGATCCGACCATACGATGCGGAACCACATGTAATTCGGATATATGGGCTCCCTCGGGCCGATGCACTTGAGCGGGAGTCGATTTCCGCTGCGATGGAGGCCCATCATCTGCGCGACCACCAAGCCGCGTCTGCAGGCGAACCAGGCACGCCGAAGATTGCCGCTGTTGGCCTGATACACGGTTTCGAGCATGACGCACTCGAGGCCCTCGAAGGATCCCAGAAACTCGTCGTTGCTGATGACCAAGTTAATGGCCGTGTCGGCGAGGCGGCGCATCAACTCACGCGGAGGCTGTGACAGGGCCCGGATCTCATTGGCGTGCAAGTCCGGGTTCGCATACTGCAGACACGTTGCTAAGATGAGAAGGTACTTGGCGAGCAATGTTGGATGGGTTTTTGCATCGGGAATCTCATCCAGATCAGCTCTTCCGCCGCCGGGACTCTGGGCGAGCACGTCGTGCGGATGGGTCATGAGTTTGTGGAACGAGACGTTGAGGCCGGCCTTGGCCATCAAGAGAATATCTTCGCGGGGAGGTAGAGCAGCATGTAAGGCGGCCGAGATGTCCTCGTAGCGTGTATTCCTGGAGGGAGTGATCGCTGTCAAAGGTGTAAGAGATCCGGGTGTTAGCATCGTGGGTGGGGAGCAGGGCCCTTCTGGACCCAGACTGATCCTTTCCAACCGCGGGCCCGGCTACATCATGTCAACCTCTGCCCTAGATACTGAGTAAAGATGATATGGCTTACCCCTATAGTCAATTCCGCTCCATTGTCAGTGGCAGAGACGGACGTGGCCGGGCCCGGAGCCCCGTCCTCACTCGGCGCGGACCCATTGCTCTCGTTCCCAGCTTGCTTAACAAGCCGATCAAGCAAGGCCTCGACACGCACGATCCGGTCGCCGATATACGGACCTCGACTCCCGGTCGACGACGCAGCTGCCGGCGACTCTTCAGGATGTTCCTGGCCGACGCAGCCGACACCCCGCCTGCGACATCCGATGTAGACTGGGTCCGAGGGCGCCGAGAATGAGCACCGGATCTTGCGGCGCTTGCATTCCCAGCAGCTGCGTGTGCCCTTGCGGATCTTGCGACGTTTGGCGTCTGAGTTGCCGGCGTTCATAATTGAGAATGCTGTTACTTGAGAATAAGTCTCCGGCAGTTGGGCGGATGAGAACCGGTCCAGCCACAGATTCGGGAGACAGATGGACGATTACGGCGGAACAACGAATTCGACAGGTCTGATTGTGCACTTCCAATGATCAGGTCAAACAGAACAAGGCATTGATGGCATTGAAACTGCAGGTAATAATCTCGCAACCTTACAGCTATACGAAAATGCCCGATCACCCCACTCATCCTTCCGCCGCTTCGGCGGTCGAATCACCAGCCAATCAAACTGCTTCCATCTGGATGACTTCATACGGAGCTTTAGTCGACCCAAGCCGATCTGTCTTTAATATGCTTTGTAATTAATGCTTTCATCATAGTAGTTCACACGCCATTTTGTGTGGCCTTGCTCATTGGGCTGAGTATGCTTCTCCGAACCACGCGCAGAGAGTGTTGTGCCTAATATCGCCCTGGCTGACGGTGCAGGGATCGCCATAAAGCCACGCCGTAGCTTAAGTCATATACTTGAGTACTCATAATCTTTGGAGAGCGCAAAAATGCAAGCATCACAGTTATACTGGTAGACTAGGCTTATCTTTCCGCTGCTGGTGCATTCAACTTGGTCTTCGTTCGTGAATCGGGGTTGGCGTATTTCTACCAAGCTCCGTCGTGCTTCTCCCCTCAATCCTTGACTGTCTACCATCCTAATCATCGCTGGCGAATAGATGACAGCTGCATATGAGCCGTCGCTGACACCGTAATCATCCATCCTCCCAATTTATTTTAAAATCACGTGGAACCGTTCCGCAAAACTCCATTTAATTTGTATAGCATCGCCTTCATTGACCAAAGTACTTTCACATTTCCTTCTTACACCAGCTTCCCTGCATCTTACTGTGCTTCCACCACAAACATCGACATGGCTCTACGATTGAAAGAGCTCGACCGCATCGAGTTCTCGGTGTTGGTGAACAATGAGGTCGACCCCATTTCGGCGAGTCCCAATCCAGCAGTCAAGTATCCCGGCTTCTTCACGGGTGTCCCCCTTATACCACTCCCAGAGGGCAGTCATCGAGGCGATGCCAAGTTGGAGGCGCGCATGGACTCAATTTGCTGCGGTGCTCATGGGCTCTCACTCGTCATCGTACGTTTACATCTCACGGTTATGCCTTTGACTTACCTGGATGTAGACTGCCATTGCTGGAGATGTCTCACACACGATGCTCTTCGACGCCGGCCCCGAGGACAGTGTCTTCAAAACGAACGCCTCTCGCATGCGTCTCGATGCAGGGGCCATCGAACGTATTCAGCTATCGCACTGGCATCGCGACCATTCCGGCGGCATGCTGAGCGCCATCAAGTTGATCACCGGCGCCAAACAGCTCGGCCAGCCTCCTGTAGTCGTGGATCTACACCCGGACCGTCCGGATTTCCGCGGCATCGACTTCAACGGGACCCCGGTTTCCATGGAGGCTGATCCCAGCTTTGAAGATATGGAGGCTCGAGGCGGGGTCATAAGCAAGAGTAGTGCTCCCCACCTGGTACTGGACGATATGTTTGCAGTGTCCGGCGAAGTTCCTCGTGTCACAGAGTATGAGAAGGGACTCCGTGGTGGCATCAGATTCAACGCGGCAACGGAAGAATGGGAGAAAGATGAGATGATCAAGGATGAACGGTTTCTCATGTGCAATCTCAAAGGTGAGTCAAACATCTAGGTTCGTGATCGATGCTGTGTACTAATATCGACGACACAGGCAAGGGACTCGTCGTCTTTGCAGGGTGTAGCCATCCGGGCATCATCAATATCTGCAGAAACGCAGTTGAGCTCGGTGGCTCGCTGCCGCTCTTCTCCATTATCGGTGGATTCCATCTTGCCGATGGTGATCCAATCAAGATGCAAAGGACCATGGATGATGTGAAGAAGATGGACGTCAAGGTTCTGATGCCTGGCCACTGCACGGGCTGGCGATTCAGTTTCAAGATCGAGCAAGAGATGCCTGGTTCCTATGTTCCCTGTTTCGGGGGCACAAAGTACACCATTGAGGCTTGAACCACGGAAAGTTGCATACCTACACAGATATTGTGAACCACCTCAGAATCTCTTTACTAAATGGATCAAGAAGGACGCAAGAGTATATAAACTTTCTAAACATTAAACTTGTCTTTTCAATCCTCTTCGCTTGAATAACAAAACCTCTACTATGCTAGATCTAGGGCTGGTATAACAACGTGTCTAGTCAAAGATTTCCTTGGCCATCTGTTGGATCTTCTCCCACAACAGTTTAAACAATTCCTTGATGAAATTTACCAGATTAAAGTTGGGCTTCCAGACAATCGCCCAGTCGATGTTCTCTCCAAGGACTGTCCCCTTGATAGAAGCCGTCAAAGGCGCGCTCTTTTCACCAGCATTCACCAGACTCGCCACTGACCCCGAGAACTTGACTTCTCGGATGTTGAATGTCTTCGCGGCATGATCGGTCGCCCACTTCGCCAGGTCGACACCAAGATCGGCCGCATCCTCCATCACTTTGACGGCGTGGCGCGCAAGATTTAGCTCGTTGGTATTTTCTTTGGCAAACTTGAGTGCTTGCTGAGCTAGGTCAAAGGCAATGAACTCGACACAGCTGGACAAGTCGTTGACAGCCTTCTGCGAGGTGTTGATCAACGCCTGGCCGGTTAGCTCAGCATCGACAAGGCCTTTCTTCGCGCCCTCGAATAGACGCAGCTCTTGGCTCGCCGTCTGATCAATAGTTAAAGCGTTGATGGCTTCCTGGGTCAGTTTGCTCTGTGTTGCGTTGACCGTGTTGAGGTCCTGCTGGGCGCCGTTCAACACGTTTGACGTCCTCTGTCGCACCTCCTCGAGAGCCGTGTTCGCCACCCTGACTCTGAGCTGGCTGTTGAGATACTTGCCGCTTTGCAAGACAGACTCAGCTTCGCGACAGGCATCTTCATAAATCCCGAGAGTACCCTCCATCCCTTCGACTACTCCTTCAGCCGTCCCCACCAGCCCAGCATTATCCCAGTAGTCCACACTCCATTTACTGTAGCTGTCACGCTTTCGCCGCATGCTGTCCAAGATGCCCTTCTGAGAGCGGATCTGTGAACGAAGATCGGACGCTTTCTGTCGTGACGCCTTGATATCGGCAATAGACTTTCCGAAGTCGCGGTCAAATGCCTCGACTTCCAGCTGTACTCTGTCCTGCGCATTCCGAACCAAGGTGTCTTTTTCTCGATCGGCGATTTCAACTACTTGCTTCGCGACCTGGATTGCTGCCGCGGCGTCGGATCGTGTCTGCTCAAGTTTGTCCTTGGACTGCGCGACGAGCCTGTTGAAGTCCCGCTCGGCCTCGTCGACCTTCGTCTGCCAGCGCTTGCGTTCTGCTGTCGTTAATTCGCGCACCCTGTCAAACTCGCCGTCGACCTGTTGTTTCTTGACGAGATATTTCTGACGTGTAGCTTCGACATCCTTGGCGGCCTTGTCACACTCCGCTTTGAATACGGCCTCCTTGATCTCCAGGTCGGCCTTTACCTTTTCAAGGTCCGACTTGAACGTGTTGTGTGCGGTTGCAATCTGCTGGTCTAGTTGCGTGGTGATGTGGTCGATGAGCCTCTGCTGCATGAGCCCTTTCATGGCGAAGTCAGCGTCTGCCCAGGTCTTGTAGTCGTGGATGTTGATCTTGCCCAAGAGTTGAGCTTCTAACTCGAGGAGGAAGAGGTCATCTAGCTTGAGGTGGACAAAGAACTTGAACGTCGTTTCCGGTAGCAGCCTTGCATCCAGGAACAATGCTGCTGACGCCCCCCAGATGTCGACTGCGCCATCAATGAGGATCTTCTGAGTCTCCGACGAGAACTCAATGTCGACAATCGGATCGGGCTTGGTAGCACCACGCACCGTCAAGGGGCCAAGCGAAAATTGCTCGATTGTCGCCATGATCTTGATCATCTTACCGAGTGTGCATTCAAACTTGGTCCGCTTGCCAAACACCGTCATATCACCCTTGACTGAGGCTCCAGGCGGGTATGACACGCCTACAATACTCGCACCGGTCGAGAAGTATACGTCGAACGTGTGGAAGTACAGCAAGTCTTTTGGCACAGGCGGTAGGTCCCTTTCTGCAATCTTGGACGCAAGCTCGATGAGGTCGGCCACGCTCACGTCTTCGATATGCCCCTTGAGCAACTGCTCCTTTGGATTCTGGCTGATCTTCATGTCCATGCTAACTGACTTGGATCCAACAGCCAAACCACCAGCAAACGCAATAGAGCCTGGCCCAGAGGCCAAGAAGGTCGTGTAGACAATATCCATCTCTATGGCACCTCCACTGATGACCACCTTCTTGCCGATATTGCACGGGTTGACCCAGGGGGTGAGCATCCTCGCGCCGAATCCCGCTTGCAAGGGTCCAACTCCAAGTCGAAGAAGGAGTTGCAGTGGCTTGTTGTCTGGCTGGCCGTCAACCAGCATGTTGAGTACTGCAGCGACAACCAACTCGGCCTTGCCCGCGCCCACCTGGACTCCCAGTTCGATCGGGCCGGTCCATACCGTGTCGCTGAGCCGGATTGTTCGCGCCGCGGGGAGGATGAGATTGAGCATAAAGACGCCCTCCGAGTAGGCCGCGCGAATGACCATACCCTCCACACTTCCGCCAACAAGCGCCTCCAGCGCCTTGATGGTGTTGATACCGGCGCAAAGCTGTACGCCGCGGAGAACACTGTATGGCACTCCAGGGATTGTTCCCATCGGTGCGTCGCGACTGGAGGCAATGATCGCGAGTCTGTTTAACGACATGTCAAGCACTTCATTGCCTTTGAGAGCTGGTACGAGACGAGACGTCCTCAGATCCCCTGACACCTCGCCGTACACAGTCCATACCCAACCGAGGGTCGCGTCCTTCTCCGTGAACAGCGTGACTTTTGCGTCAACGCCGTGATAAGAGACATCACCCAAAATTCTGAAGGCTGCTGCGCGCGCTGAGTCACCCTTCATCTTGCTCGCGATGAAGACGTCGAAGCTAGCTTCCCGGATAAGGAGATCCCAGTCGTCGAACTTGATGTCACCGACGCCTCCGCTAATGTTGATTCCATCTTTTGATAACTGAAGTGATCCGTGAGCAGATGTGTGTCCGTTGATGGACACTGCACCAGCCAGGAAAAGCCCATCAGATGAGATAATCAACGACATAGCCTCGAAATTGACATCGTGGTCGAAGACGTCAAGGTCAAATTTGAGAAGTTCTTTGAATATCTGGCCGACATCTCTGAGTGTCAAGTCCCCAATGAAGACGGACAGCGAATAGTGGTCTGGCTTCAAGTCAGCCAAGTGCAGATGCATGAAGTCAATGAGATGAACCCACCTTTACTGTACGATCCGCTGATTTGCATGCGCGCTTGTCGAAGCTGCATAAACGCAGAAACAGAAAAGGACAACTTGGAGCTCTTGGGATTGCTGCCGTCGAGCTGGGCTACCATTTCGACCTCCGAGAGCTAGTGATACAACGCGTAAGTGACTATGACCACAAATAGCCGGGTCCACAATGGACTTACTATGAGATTCTCGACGCCAAATACGCCCTTCCATTCGTCATCTCGCAGACGGACCAAGAGCTCCCATGTAGACAACATCTTACGCAGCTGATAGTTGACCTGTAATGGAATCGCAGTGCCAGGTACACGGATGTGCAATTTTCCAAAGAAGCCAAAGCCGAACCTCCACTCCGTCTTCCTTTTTTGCATATTATACTGCGGACTACCAAGAAGCTCGACGCCTATCTCGCGGAACTGAAGAATGTCAAAGATATTGACGTTGATGTCTCGCAAAGACCCCCGGAGGACCAGACAGCCTGGAACCTGGATGTTGCCATACTGTCGACGGTGGCCTAACTAAGCCGAGAATCTGATGCCTGGGTTCTTCTGGTTGAAGAAATCCCGTAGGAAGTCTGACACGGGCTGCAGAGCTCCTGAGAAGACGAGGTCTGTCTCGAAGAACATG
Organism: Neonectria punicea; assembly: GCA_037954315.1. Lineage (NCBI taxonomy): Eukaryota > Fungi > Ascomycota > Sordariomycetes > Hypocreales > Nectriaceae > Neonectria > Neonectria punicea. The sequence continues at coordinate 181,722 of JAZAVJ010000008.1, forward strand.
CCTCTGTCGATCATTCTCCCCTTAGTGCCAGCGACAAATCCAAACTTGGGGTCGATTAGTTGGACTACATCCCAGTCGCTGCCGGCCAGCCCGGGAATCAGTGTGCCTAGTGAAAGCTTTTCGGTGCCAACGATACGAACAATTTCGGTGTACGGATGTTGGTAAAGAGACGAGACAGCTTCGGCGTTCTGGAAGATGTACACTTTTGCTGGGACGACACCGAGCATCTTCGCGTCACCTACGTGAGCAAGACTGGTCCCCGCTGCATTTCCAAGGGTGTTCTTTTCGCCTTCGGTGCCCAAGGGCTTCGAGTCTGGTGGAAACGATGCGAGCGATCGCTCTTCGCCATCCGCACGAACTGAGACGAGGCGCAGATTGCGAACCTCGATCCCGCCGAGCATGAGCGACTCGAGGAAATCTTCATCGTCCGAGGCTACGTTTTCCGCCTCGACGAGTGTGGACTCAGCCGATAACCTGCGACTCTTTGTCGGGCGATCCTCAACCGCCGATGACGATCGGGCGCGCTTGAGGCCGTCATCTTGGGTCAGATCAGCCTTCAGAGACTTGGTGAGCGAACCGGAGTCGAAGAAACTCTTCTGGTTGGGGGACGAATACTGAATGTCGTCCATCGGTTGACAATTGCTGTTGACGGCGTATCGTTGCTGATGACCAGAGGAATCGTCCCACGGAATGTGGTATATCGAGCAAAGGAAAGGGTGCGTCCAGCAATGAAGCTTTCTGGGTTCTTGCGGAACCAACTGCAGACACCCATCGACTTTCCCTATCACCCTGGCCACTAGGTCTAGTTCACATCGAGCTCACAATGTTACGGAGGCGATGCTGATGTCTCATATCAGCAATCCGTATTCATGCCATGCCCGTCAATAGTCGTATTTTGGTCTTGAAAATATGGACCTGGGCTGGTCCTACGAAAACAATAGCGCAATCCTGGGCCGAGATCCCGTACAGTTTGACCCGTATAGTTCGGACGTCTTGAAATATCTACCTATCGTCCGAGTGGCTGGCCCGGTCTCACGCTATTGATGCATGTTTCGCTCAGTGATAAATAGTTTCTGAACCCTGGTATTGGCCCAGTCCAGGCCTCTTGGCGGCGAACAGGGGTCACCACCAATTGAGGCCATGATACCGTCAAAGACGCAAATCATTTCCTCGCCCACTGCTCCCGAAGACTCTCTACCGAGTACAAACACACTTACCACCAACTTTCCCTAACCGCATCTCCAACACGAATCACCATGCAGTCTGAGGACCGGGTTACCCGCCAAAAGGGTAGGCTCTTCCAACCAGATGGCAAGCTATTCGCAGACATCAAGAGCCAAGTCCACATATTCAACCCAGAGCTTGCTGTGAAGGGTGAAGACAAGTCTAGGCTTTCGGCTCAGCCTGACTTCATGTACTCACCAAAGCCCAAGAATCTCGGCCAGATTGTATACTACATTGAGATAAGCATCACACATTTCGACGACTTATTCTCCGAAATCAAATCAGATGGCTCGGTTTTTATCTCTGCATTGCTTCTCCGATGCCTTAGTGAGGGAGATGACGATAATTGGATGAGGAATGGGGATGGGTGAGTTGCGCCACCAGTGCTGTCCCTTGAGAGACAGCATTCAGACTTAACTGGCAAATAGATCAGGCTATACCGAAGAAAAAGACGACCTGGAGTGGCTTAAGAGTGACGACAAGTGGGAGGAATTCGGCCAGCAGCATACCCTAGAAATCCCCGTGCGTCAAATGGATGGCACGATAGTCACAGCGACACTCCCATGGGAAAAGCAAGGCGCAAAACGGGGCGCAAAGAAACTCTTCGAGAAGCCCATCTTCACCCGCAAGAAGTGGAAGGCGTGGGTTAAGAAGCATTTCGACCTCCCAGCGAGTGGATGGAGTACCCGCAACGCGGACTTTGCACTCATCCATCCATTATGGATCTGGCCAGTTGAAGGGGGACTGACAGCGAACCCCTTGGAAGCCGATGATTACGAGATTCTGCGTGTTTGTGTACACGAGGTCGACGATGAGAGGGAACCGAAGAAGTGGAGGCTTGAGTATCCAAAAAAGGATCCTGCCGATGACGACACGTACAAGTTGGTAAGATGTCTTTACTGGGAGCTGGTCCGACGCTTTGAAGGCAGCCAGTTTGTATTAGCCACTGCTAACGAGGTTGACAGATGTCCATTGACCCTTTTGGCATGTTCCTCACCTATATTCATCTCGAGGACTGGGATCGCTGGATGGCTGAGGTCGAATCGGCTAACAATCCCTCAATTCGCAAGTTCATTTCCAAAGAGACGACTGAAATGTCCAAGATCATGACGAAGCTTTCCAAAAAGGCCGTCCAAGCTCAAGCTTCCAAAAAGCTCAACAAGAAGGGCAACGACGAGTGGATTCAGCGGGTGGAACAGATTCCTGGCACCGAGATCAAGGAAAAGCAGGCCAAGTATTTCGCTATAGGGAAGTACCTGGAAAATGCTGCTGCCATGGACTCCATTAACTACACCGAGAACGGCGTCACGATGGCGGTGCACATAGACGCCAAAAAGATCAAGGATGCCAGGGGGAAGCGCAAGAAACAGAAGAATCAGGAGCAGGTCATGTGTGACGTTGGAGCACCCGCTGTAAGCACATCCATCAACACCATGTTTGGTTGGTAGCCATGGACTGACATGTTCAATATCAGATTGCAGCATCGCTCGGATGGTCGAAGATGGTGTATAGCTCCAATTCGACCGCAGAGGTATGGACTGCTTAACCGATGAGAATTTTGGATGATGGAATCTAACAAACATCCAGTGGCTGCATCTTGTGGGATTCGCGTATGGCGGTTTACTAAACGCCGGTGTCGCCAAATCATGGGAGACCAGCCAGATTCCTTACAACCTCGTTTTTGGAACGTCGGAGACTAACTCTTTGATGACGCGGTATGTTTCATGGTCCCCAGCACCTGGTATTTCATGAAAGATGGTAGTTAATGGCACCCTTGGCTTAGATACGAGACTGCGTGGCAGGAGTTTATGACCAGAGAGGACAAACTGAGGGCGCTACTGAATGCTGCTGAAGTCGACACATGGACAGCGGACGACCGTCCGGTTACCTTTGAGCCGCCGAAAGCGATGCTGATGATCCAGACGAACAAGCCAGACAGCATTCTCGATTATGACCTCTACAACTCGCAAGGCTCCAAAGGGAAGCAGTACTCAACAGATCAGTATGACTTGTGGGGGAATGACAAGGTAGGCGGAACTATCAAGCAAGGACTTGGTGAGGATGCTTCGATCGGCGCCATCCACACCATCACGAAAAAGTTCTTCTTCATCACCCACACAATCGACTACGAGTTCCGCCTCGACGGCGAGTCGTATATCCTTCCAGCGCCGGGCTTTTCGCAAACAGTCTCCTTCTATCCCTTCATGCGCCCGCTCCTGCACAGCGCGGAGACAGCTCTCGACAGGAAAATCATGTCGTTTCTGTACCTATTCGCCAGGCAGAGGCTGGCGTTGCACCGGGTCGATTTGTACGGCAGGGATGACGTCGACTTCGAGAATCCTGACACTGGCGAAGAGGCTCTATGGGCTAAAAAGAAGCCTGCGGGAAGAACCAAGGCAAAGGGCCACGGAAAGACTAAGGAGAAGCAAGAGAGGGAGGCGAATGACGACGATGGTGAGGATGGTCAAATGGGCAACGCTGAGGACGATCCTACTTTCGACCGGGACAAGGATCACGATACTTCGCTCTTTGATATACTTACCAAGAAGCGGTTTTCTAAGAAGTAGTTGAAAATTTATTCGACAGGTTGGCGCTCTTATTTCACGAATTTGTCGGTTAGTGACAAAGTTGCGCACACTACAATCGCGTACATGTAATCTTCACCGTAGCCTCTGAGCGTACGTAGACTACGTCACCCATATTTCGCACGCCTTGATAAGTAAATTCGCCTTTAAGGAGGCCTCTTACGCGCGGTTTAGCCGTTTATGCATTGTGGCCTCCAGAGTAACGCATCCAATGATGGCACAGCCACCGCAGCCTGATATCGTGGCCCAACACCAACGCCCTTCTCTGCTTATGCCTCCTCAATCCAACTCGAGAGCCAGTTGCGCTTCCGGGAAACCGAAGCCGCGGGCGTCATCTGGCCTCTCCCTAGATCCGCCGTGTCATCATGGTATGCCTCCTGTTCAAGACGCACTACGAACCGTCCAGCTCCGTGCGGAGGACTGACCAAATGCAGGCTGATCACGAGGAGCGGCATCTCGGACTGCGCCAAGTCGCACCGACCGACGACGACACCAAAACAACCCTCGAGTACGTCGCACTCCTTGAAATACACGCGACATATCTCTGACTAAACAGCATCGTCGCTATCCACGGCTTGGAGACCCAGTCTTCGCGGACATGGCAGTTCAAGAGAAAGCCAGCACAGGGCGGCGGGGTAGTCCACTGGCTTGCCAATTCCCACATGCTACCAACCGCTATTCCCGAGTCCAGAATATTCACATATGACTGGAATTCGAGCTCGTTCCGGGACGCGCCAGTCCAAACACTCCGCGGCCATGCTGATACGCTGCTTTCCCACTTGGCCGACCTTCGGGGCACCAGAAGACGGCCGATCATATTCGTGGCATCTTGTTTCGGAGGGCTTATGCTGGCTGAGGTACTCTATCTACACGAGAGAATGTAGGAGCAAGCGCTGACACAGCAATACAGGCCGTCAACCGAGCAGCGAGGCAAGGCAGTGCCTACAGCAACATTTTGGCATCCATCGTGGGCATCGTGTTCCTCGCCACCCCGTTCCGTGGCAGCGACGCTGCTAAACAGGCTGAATGGCAGATAGTTGTCGGTGGTATCTTGGGAAACGAGACGTCCCATGAATTAGTCGACAATCTCAACAGCCAGGACAAAGAGCTTCGAAAACTCACCCAGTCGTTTGCCGAAATTGCGGGATCTGAACAGTTTCAGATCCCTGTCCGCTGCTTCTACGAGACGAGGAAGTCCGAGCTACTAAGAAAGTATCTCTCCCCGGGTTCGGCAACCAGAGTGACCACTTTGTTCAAGGAGAAGACACAGAAGATCGTACGACATTCTCATGTATCGCTGTCCAAGCAAGTAAAGCTAACATCTGTCAGCTTGTCAGCGAAAGCTCAGCATGCCTTGACACGTTCGAGCGGCGTGGTCTCGAAGCAACCCATTCTGGCATGAACAAGTTTCACAGCCCTGAGGACACGAACTTCCAGCAAGTCAGAGAGACCATCAAGATGTTCGCGGATAAGGCATGTACCGTCATCAAAAGCAGACAACCAGGTCAGTACATTCGCGGTGGGAAAGGAACTGGTTACTAACTTCGACCAAGCTCCACCTCTCCGTCATTTCCTAATCCCATTCGGCCAAAATAAGGGCTTTGTTGGTCGGCAAACGATCCTAAAGGATCTTTTGCGAATGGCTCCACCAGATTCCGACACTAGCGACTGCCAATACACCGCTATTGAGGGCCTCGGTGGAGTAGGCAAGACTCAGATTGCTCTCGAGACCGTTTACCAAATCCACGAGAAGCATCCCGACTGCTCCATCTTTTGGGTCCCGGCTATCAGTGCCACCAGTTTTGAAAACGCCTACCGTAAGATCGGGACCCAGCTAGGTATCCCGGGGCTCGACATCGATCAGGCCGACGTCAAAACTCTCGTCAAAGCAGCACTGAGCCAGGAAGCCACTGGGCCGTGGCTCTTGGTCATTGACAACGCCGACGACAGAAAGCTCATCTTCAGCGATCCTGGCCTCCGTGACTATCTTCCATTCAGCAGGCGAGGTTCAATACTGTTCACAACGCGGAATCATGAAGTCACAACAGATCTCGATATCCCACGGACAAATGTCGTTTCTGTCGTCGAAATGACAAGGGGCGAGGCTATGGAGCTTCTGACGAGCGGATTGAATGAGTCCCAGACGCGGGACACGGAGAGCACTAACAGCCTGCTCGACTTCCTGGCCGACCTTCCGCTGGCGATTCGACAAGCATCATCATACATGGCCAAGACAGGGATGCCAAGTACCAAGTATCTTCATTATTGCGAGTCGAGCAATGGAACAATGATCAAGCTACTGAGCAGAGACTTCGAGGATCGTTACCGTTACAAAGAAACGGTAGCCACAGCATGGCCCATCTCATTCAAGCAGATCTCAAGGGATTCACCTCTGGCTGCAGATTATCTCAGATTCTCATGCTTCCTTGCCGAAAAGAACATCCCGATATCGATCCTACCTCAATGCGAGGACGAGCTTGAGGAAGAGGAAGCAATCGGTATACTAAAGGCTTACGCATTCATATCCAGCAGTCAGGAATCTCGCTCCTTCGACATCCACCGACTTGTTCGGCTGGCCATGCGGAACTGGATGGGCGAGAAGAGCGAATGGAAAAAATGGGCTACAAAAACAATCCAACACCTCGCCGAGGTGTTCCCGTCCCCAGAACATGAAACGAGGCAGGTGTGGATGGAGTATCTGCCCCATGCGCAGACTGCATTAGAACATGAACAAGAATGCGCCAGTGCTGACGCTAACGGTGTACTTCTTTTCAATGTTGCAAAGAGCAATAAAATCCTTGGGAAGTACAACGTATCTGTGGAAATGTACCAAAGGTCACTGGAGATTTTACAGAGAACGTCAGGTAAAGAGCATCCTCACACACTGGTCGCTATGCACAACCTCGCAGATGCACTTGTCCTGCAGGGCGACTACAACGCAGCCGAGCAGATGCACCGAGAGAACCTAGAGATCGAAGAGCGAATCATGGGCCCAGAGCATCAAATGACACTTGGTAGTATGAAAAACCTCTCAGACACACTTCGGGTTCTGGGAAAATACAACGAAGCGGAGCAGATGAGCCGAAAGGCCTTAGAGATTCAAGAGCGAATTCTCGGCCCAGAGCATCCAAGCACACTTCGCAGTCTGATGAGTCTCGGAGTGACACTTAACAAGCAAGGCAAATACAAAACAGCCGAACAGATATACCGAGAGACCCTAGAGATTCAAGAGCGAATTCTCGGCCCAGAGAATCCAGCAACACTTTTTAATCTGACGAATCTCGCAATAACACTTAAAAATCAGAATAAATACGATACAGCTGAACAGATACTCAGAGAGACCTTGGACACTCAAGTCCGAATACTTGGCCCGGACCATCCTCACACAATGTACACTGCGAAATACCTAGAGATTACGCTTACTTTGCACGAACAGTACAATACAGCTGATAGCGCAGGTAGACTAGGACGGATGGAGATTGACAAAAGTTCCGGCGAGCTTTAGGTCAGGCACCTGAGCTGAGGTCTTGGATATACTGCGGCGCGTTTCTTGGTTTGACTTCTAGCTGCCTCGCGATGGATGGTTTCGCTGTTTGGGAGGGATCATGGGTCTACTTATACTGCTATGGTGCTCCGGGGACGCATTCCAGATTTCATTCAGCGACAATTCAGCATGCAGACACTAGGACAGTTTTCTATTAGTTTGTTGTGACTTCGCCGTGTTGATACAAATATACACGCCGCCTACGAAGGCTCTCTACCTCCTCTGTCGTCTACTTCGTATCCTAATCACTACATGTCACTTCTCATTTTGTAGGCAGAGACACGTAGGCCCTTGCTCTTTGAAAGCTAGAAGTTAGGATCGAACGGTTGTGAAACAGATTTCGATTTCTAGATTAGGACACAAGACAAAGAAACAAAGGCTCTCAGATGTATAGTTAGTTATAACTGTACCAGGTATACGTTGTAAAATAGAGCGAGTAGAATATTTTGTCTGGCCATGCTTTCCTGCCTTATTTTCCAACACGGAGTTGGCGTTGAATCAGGCGCTTGCTTTTTTAATCTGCGCGGTTTCTGGTTGTTTCTCAATATCATTCATACCCAGCCCAGATGCCATATTATCGTGGTCTCTCACGATTTCACCTTCTAAACTCGGACGGAACGCGATGCGCTTTGGTAAGAGAAACCGCACGTCGATGTAGCGCAAGATGCAAGTCATTATGATCACAAGAGCCAACAAAGCAAGTCCGGTTTGCCAGCCGTACTTGTAGTATGGTGCCTCGGATGCAGGCCAAACTAGCACCTGAGACCACGATGAGATCGCGTAGTACATGGCGACAGACACACCCACAATCAGGGTGCGAGCTTCGGGATCCTGAGGGATGAGGTCGGAAAGCCAGGAGAAGATCAGAGGTGCGGTTCCGAGACAGGTAAATGCAATGAAATAGGATGAGTAAGCGGCAGAAAGAGAGACGGAGTTCGGATGTGAAGTCCAAACGCTCATGGTGATGCAGGTGATGATTCCAATCACGGCCTGCAAAATGATGAGGAGCCATCGAGTCTCAAAGAAGTCGGAAAGCAGTGCCCAAATCCACACAAAGGCCACATTTATGCCGTATGCTCCGATTGGGATGAGGTTGACTTGCGTTACGCTCCATCTTGTGCTTCCATCGGCATTGCTGAGCGACTTGAGGAAGAGCGAGAAGTACACGTTTCCATAGGTACCGAGGACAGTCGCCACGTACAGAATAGCAATGAAGTAGACAACCCAGCTTGAAAAAGTACGCTTGACTCCTACCCATGTCATCTTCTTAGGCTCGGCGCGGTGATGACGAGCGAGCCGCAGCATGGCGAGCTCGGCATCTCCTTTTCTAAACCAAAACGCGCGGGGGTTGGGATTGTTGGGAAGATCGGGCATCATGAATATTCCCGCAACGCCCCATATCACGGTGATAATGCCGTTGATGATGAACAGCCAGCGCCAGCCTGGAAGTCCGTGGCGTCCTTCGAGAGTGCTGGTGATGCTCGCTTGCAAGGCACCTGACATCATTGATCCCACGGCTTGGCACGAGTGGTAGAATCCCATGCGTTTTGCCAGCTCAGTTGGTGTGTACCAATACACTATTCCTTGTCAGTGCTACTTTTGTCCGTGTCGGGTTGATTGACGTACTAAGCAAAGTAATCATGCCAGGCCAAGCACTGCTCTCACACAAGCCCAGAAAGACTCGGAGAATGTACACTTGCTTTGCATTCGTACTGATAGCCATAAGCCCAGTGATGATGCCCCAAATCACTTCCAGTCCAGGCAGCCAGAAGCTGGGTCGTACGTAGGTCAAGATTATTTGCGAAGGAATAAGCATGACGCAGTAGGCAATGTTGAAGTACGTCGAAAAGCTGATCAGGTTAGTTCACGAGCTATTCTGATAAGCTATCTGACTCACAAGTTGAGCTCATTGCCGTAGAGATTCAAGTCTTCTTTCATGCCAGAAACATACGCATTGTTGATGTTCTGTTGATCCAAATATTTGATGACTATGTCGTTAGTCTTTTTTTCTCTTTAATTCAGGCAGACTTACCTTGAGAAATACAGCCAAACGTCATCAAGAAAATGTCAAGGCGGCGAACCAACCCCTTCTCCTCCGAAGATCGTACATGAGGCGTAGTGAACTCGGTGGTGCCAAATAGTTTAAGTGGCGCCATTGTGAGCTTATGCCTGTCGTATGTGGTACGTGGAGTATGAACGTCGTGGCGATGATGCCCTTCATATAGATAATAGTTTAGGTCTCATCAGAATGCTGCACTATTCCCAAATAAAACTAAACGATGTTGAAAGTTCCCAGGGAGTCCCTTGTCTGATAAAAGATTTGACAAGGATGACAGTCACTTGATAACGGGCGAGTTCATTGTGTACCGGCATGATCCTCAAGATAATAACCCTATGCAGGATAGTAACTGCAACCCCGCTTCCATACCCTACCTAGCACAGTATCGCTCATTCCATTCAAGTTATAGTATGGGTCTTGCAACGTCGTAGTGCATGTAGCCGATAAGTAGAGGATAAACAGAAAGGTCGTATTAGGTGTATCTCTTACATATACAGGCTATGAAAGTCACCTGGTCATCTTGAAATCCAAGCTTAAGTCAAAGTCTGCTTGGTCTTTTAAAGTGCCTTGGTTGAAGATGTGGGTTGCGTCCTCTTAAGAAGAACGTATCATTGTCTTATCTTCCTTGATGAAATGGGATGTTTTCAGGGTGGAAGGTCAGAAAGATAAGGTGCTCTTTGCCAGGCTAATCTCGTCAGATCAGCCCAGTATCGTGACTTCTGGAAGAGCGGATGTTGGTCGTTCAAGATAAGTCTACGTAGTATCCCGCACCCCGCTCCCCGCTTTGTATCCTACCATGCCGGGGATTTGATCCTTCAGTAGGGATCAGATCTTCAAGTCTAACCTTCTTGGCTTGAAGAAAAAAACACCGTTCCATTTTCCATGTCACTCTATGGAATGGCCTGACCGGAAGTCGGCATCCGCGTTATTTTCCGACACTTATAGTGGACAGACGATGTTACTAACTGGGATCTTGTTGAAGACCTATGTATTGCCGCGCAGTTGACTCCATGGTGCCAGCTTCCCGGGTTGCTTGATGTGTGATCCAGTGTACGAGCCTCCTCAACTGACTGATATTGGAACACCAGAAAAGTACGAATACCCCAAGCTTCGTCTCCAGTAAAATAGTATACAAAAGCTTCCACATCCCCATTTCTCTACTGCGTGTTGTCAACTGACTGATGGCCTTTCTTGACCTTGTCATGTTCATGTCAAAGCTTTTAGTCAGCAACGACGGGCGATCGCAAGTTCAGGAACTAATCGTTTGCTTGTGTGTGTATTTAGTATCTAAAAAAGGCCAAATGGTAACACGTCTATGCCAACCAGATTTTCTTCAGCTTCCTCTTCAACACATCGCTCGCAGGTACATGAAAACCGAAACTGGTCTTGAGTCCGTTCCTGTCTTGTCCTTAGGTCCTTACATACGGTAAGGTCAAAGTACGTGATGAAGCATTCTTCACCCTGAGCGATATCTCGTGCAGCGGTGTAGACCATTCGTCCTTGGCTGTTTGGCTTGTGTGTGACCTACGTGAGTCGAGTCAGTAAGAATTCTCCTACGATCATGGCAAAAATACAAGCATGCTGTGCTTACATTTGGCACACAGGAGTGGTTAAACATTGCGGCTCTGGGATTCACACTTAATCCATACGACTCCCCTCTGGGCACGGGGCGATCAATCATGTACAGAGGCCCCGTGACCTTTTCATACAGCCCAAACGTATTGGTTTCCTCTTTGCATATCAACAACAGCATCTCGTTGTGGTTTAGCAGGCAGGGCAACACTGATGCATCACTGAGATATGTTTTGGCCAGTCGCTTCCAATGCTCAAGTTGTGACTCTGGCCAGGACTCAAGATACGCACAACACATTTCAACAGCATCCCAACCGCGCTTGAAGTCATTCTCCCAAGAATATCGATTGGGCTTTTTTGAAGTGACCTCGTGAATCTCCAGATTTCTCCCAGCAAGAAGACGAACCACATGCCATAGCGTGACAAAGTCGTATTGGCCTTCCTTTGAACGGATATCTTCTCCATGTTGCTTCAACCATAGACACTCAAACTCATGTCGGGCGTAGTCTGCGGTTCGACACGCATCATTACACCAGATGACGTCCACTATGCAGTTTTTAGGGCAGCGCGTGCCTCTTCCGTCCTGTGCCACACGTCGTGAGCAAGCGAGATTGCTGCAGATGAGTTCATCATTCTGAGAAGGCTCCACGGTTGGAACGATGGCGTACGGGGTATCCACCAGCAGAACTGTGCCTGCTGGCACCGTAGTTGACACGCGCAGCAGTCTCCCCTTGCACGGATCGTGGCCGGGAGTTAGGTGAGGGTGCACGTAAAAGTCCGCATCCTGAGCGTTGACTGTATTCGAAACCAGTGGCTGAGGCTTAGTCGGCTTAAGCCCGATGAGTACGGGCCAGGAGTCCATTGTCGTAGTGTTGATTTTCACGGAAGCGAGGAGAAAAATGGGAAAGCAGAAAAACTGGCAGAAGCGAGTAGCCCACGTGTATTATAGCCCACTAAGCGTGTCTTAGATGCACCCAATGAGGTTAGTTGAGGCAATCGCAAAGATAAACCTGTGGGCGAAGTAACCCATTGTGGATGAAAACTCCTCTCTGCCGCTAAAGTCAGAAAGATGCTCTAACCTTGATGGGCGTTGAGAATTTGAGAAGCGAACACGGAGTTTAGATACGATACCAGCTCCGTGTTGCGGATATCCACTTTCCAAAGTAGTAACGCCCAGGCTTCGAAGACACGAGGCAATCACGACTTGGGTATCCATCTACTACAACTCGGCAATCCTAGTGTAGCGACGGGCGAACTGGAGGTTGGAACAAAGGAACTGTGATAGAATGTTCTCCCGGGTGCTTTAAGTGGAAACGGGGTCCCGTCTTCCGAGAACAGTATTTGGATTTCCATGGCACCCACCAACCAACCACCTCATGCACCCTCAGACATGGATTGTAACTGAAATCGTATTCAAGCTGCGAGGCTGGGTGACAAGTATCTTAACTCTGCCGTCGGGGGTTCAGTCGCATCGAGCCCTCAACCAGGATGCCCTTCCCAAGTTGGGTAACGGCACCCCACTCCGCCATAAAGATTAAACAGACGAAACTTTACATTTGTGCCTTGTGGCTCCTGGTGATTTTGGTGGAGCTCCTGAGCCAACTGCACCGCTTGGCACCTTCGCTGTTCTTTGGAATGAGAAAGAGCACTTAGGCTACAGAGCTGTTCGTATATCCTCCCTGTGAAAGCGGCAAAAAGGTTCAACTACGGGCAACAAGATGACTGATGACTAGCTAGCAATAGAGCCGCGATGTCAAGATCTTGAATAGAACATGAACGACCAAGTCGAAGTTAAAGATACTTTTCTAGCACATAGTTAGTCCAGACCAGTAAAGCCTTCGTAGTTAGTGTACTAGATGGATCATTCGTGCCAACTAGTCGTGGTGAAGACAGAGATGCCGTGACGATTGAGTCGCTGTGCTTATCTACGTCCACGGTAGAGATGGCTTCGATATTGATATGGCATAAAGAGACAAGGTAGCATCTCGTTAGCACATTCAGTTCCCCGTCTTGAATGACTCGACAGTCCATACCTCTAGGGTAAGAGCCAGGGTGTTATCTTGGCTGGCTGATAGATGCAGGGGTAGGCCCTTGAGGGCGGTCTCAAGATTTGATTGACATAAAAACTTGAACTAGATGTGTTACCTCACTACTTCTTTAGAGAATGCCTGAGATTCCACTCTCGCACTACTGAATAAATCTGGGTCTATGTCAGCTGAGACGCGACATAGCATACCCGTCGTTACACGTACGGGTACAGACCTGCATTTAAGGTCATGAACTCTGCCTTGGTGAAATTATTTGAGAAATATACCTTGAGGCAGATTTCTGACAGGGTTTGCGAACCGAGGAAGGCAAGGAGAAGGATGTAAGATGAATCACCTTCAGCTATGTGTAGCAGTCAGTAAGCCTAACGGTGTACAAATGAAGAACAAACCTTGAGCTCTCTAAAGAGCTGAAACCGAAGTCTCTATCGGCGGTATTTCGTAATTGTCTTGCAGGTTGGACACCAAAATGGTTCATGTATGCATTTGTCGGTTCCGGTATCCAACCCGGCGCGTCTCGCACACCCGCGTCCCGCGCCGCGATGTCCCGCACCCCGAAGTCCCGCACCTCCGGAGTCCCGCATCCCCGAAGTTCGGCATCCTGCGCGTCCCGCAGCCCGCACGTTGCACCCGCTGTGCCAGACATGCCCGTTCTTGGCAGTCGTAATCTGGATCTGCCACTCGGGGTAATTGGCTACCAGCTTGGTGAGATGAAAGAGAGCTGGCCTACGCCGCAGGATCTTTAAGTACATAGCAAAGCTCAAGAGATAGTTCCTGTGGCTTTTAACCCTGACATCCCACTCGGTCTTCGGAGTTGCTCGTTCATTGAGGCATTCAACATTCAAGATGACAGTACGCAACAACAATAAGAATGCGGAGCACGAATCGGGGGTCTTTCAGGCCTACACGGTGAGACGATTCGATACGGCGATGTGTGAATAATACTGACGAGTGACGACGTGCAGAGGATCTTCACGTCTGGAACGTCCAAGGAATACATGATTCAGTCTGGAGTCCTCATTTGTGCGGCGGGATCAGGCGTTGGCATGGCCTGGTCAACTTAGTCTTTGGTGAATTCATTACTGCCATCGCCGACTAGGCAATCGGCAAATCTTCCCCGAAAGACTTCCGCGACAGTCAACAAAGCCGTTGTTTGTCATGATGATCCCCTACCCTAAAGGGGACGGAAGAGACTGCGCAATTGGTATAATTGGCCGGCACCATTCGCGGAAACGTGCTTATGGCACTCCCGACCTACAACATCTCGTCAATCCCTACTGCTACCATCGGGAAAGCTTGTCGTGCCGCCAATGCGTGGGATTTCATTTGTTGGCTGCCCGAGAGGCTCAACACGCCTTGCGAAAGCAACGGGCTGCAGGTTTCTGGAGGACAGCGTCATAGGATTGCGATTATGATGGCGCTAATCCGAAACCCAAGACTGCTGCTGCTGGATGAGGCAACAAGTACTCTGGACATGGAATTAAAAAAGATCGTGCAGGAAGCACTCAACAAAGTGGCCGAGGGCGATGACGGGTTAACCATTTCGGTAGCGCGCTGCTTGTCTACTATTCGGGATGCCAACGTCATCTGCGTGTTTCAAGGGGGCAAAATCGTGAAATCGGGGACGCATGCGGAATTGTTAGCGAAGGGAGGACTTTACAGGAAAATGCGCGAGGCGCAGAACCTAGATGCATGATCTGTAGTTTAATACTTGCGACGGAGGTTTCTCCTACTTTATCCCACGTGCATAATTTCATGACATTATGCACATGGGATAGTCTAGATACGGATGCACAATCGGTCTTGACAATAATCCTGCGTCAATCCCTATTGGAAGGCTGAGATTTGCAACACCAGTAACCGGGGGCGTGTGCCGTATCCATGCCCGAAACGGAGCTGGCGGGCACGCAACCGGCACCCTTGGAACGCGGGACTCCATTTAGATTCAGTGCAAGCAATTTATACATAGTATAATGCCATCGGTTTATGCTAGGAGCGCTTACTAACCGGGAAGCTTTGCTGCCTAGCATCAACCTCTCCACCCAAAGCCCCTGCTCCTCATCTCCCACAGCAGCCCCCTTTAAAGTAGCCTCGCCCCAGGGCATCACAGGCCTTTTCAAACTTTTCCAATACCAGTACCTCGATATCAACAGATTCTAAGCTCAGCCAAACGACGTCGCCTTGTCTCTGCACTTGTATCATAATCTCACAGTAGCAACATGGTACTCGAGGACAAGTAAGTTGCGATGAGAAAAAGAGCTTAATCGTGGAGACGGCACTGACAAATCCATACAGATACATAGGCTTAGCATTGGCTATTGGGTCGAGCATAGCCATTGGTATGCGGATTCTTCTCAACTTTCTTTAGTTCCTTGGAGCTAACACGATTATCTACCTAGGTATCAGCTTTATCATAACAAAAAAGGTAACATGCGCCTCCTTGCCCAGATATCTTGCAGCCGGCGCGATGGCCGTTCAAGCTGACACACAAGTGTCCCAGAGTCTCATCGCTACGGAAAAACAACATGGATCTGCAGGAGACTCTTATTCGTACATGAGAAGTCCCATGTGGTGGGCTGGCATCATACTATGTATGCGAATGATCTAAGTCTGTGTGCGACTGAACTGACGTTGTGCGCAGTGATCATCGGTGAGGTTGGCAACCTCGCAGCGTACGCATTCGCTCCAGCTATTCTTGTCACTCCTCTAGGAGCGGTTTCTGTTTTGACAGGCGCTCTTTTGGGGTCATACTTCCTTAAGGAAGATCTAGGAATTCTGGGAAAGCTCGGAATTTCAACCTGCTTCATGGGTGCTCTCATAATTGCCCTTCATGCACCGCCAAACGAAGACATTCAGACAATTGACCAGATCCTACACTATGCCATTCAGCCGGGTGAGCTTCAGACGATTCCTGACCTATAGTGGATCGAGACCACTAACCAAACTTCCTAGTCTTCCTGTTTTATGTCATTCTCGTCATCAGTTTTGCAGCCGTTATGATTTACAGGATTGCACCGACTTATGGGAACAGGAACCCCCTAGTGCACCTTTCCATATGCTCTACAGTCGGGTCCGTGTCGGCCATGTCCACCAAAGCATTCGGAATAGCGCTGAAGCTCACATTTGCTGGAGACAATCAGTTCACACATCCGTCAACATATGTATTCATGACTTCGATGGCGCTCTGCATTTTGATACAGATGAACTTCTTCAACAAGGCCCTCGCTTTGTTTCCTTCGAATATGTACGCCTCCTGCTTCTTCAATCTGCGACATTTGCTGACACAGTGATCCCCATAGTGTCAATCCGTTTTACTACGTGCTTTTTACGACAGCGACTCTTTGTGCATCAGCCGCCCTCTTCGGCGGACTTAACAACCCCGGAGTAGCTGATTCCTTTTCGTTGGTCTGCGGGCTTCTGTTGACCTTTGCTGGAGTCTACCTGCTGAACATGTCGAGATTCGACCCGGACACACATCAACCCCAGTCTGTAATCAATGATGCTTGCGGTTCAGACGTGATCTCGAATATCAGAACTTCTATCACCGCTAGGAGAAGCCGCGCTTCTTGGGACGATCTAAGAAGCGACCGTGAAGATACAATAGGCCTCATGGCAACCCATTGAAGAAGAAACTGGCTCCGAATGATAGGTGACTGGTCTCAGTGAGGAACGAGTTGCCGGAAACAAGATACTTGAGGCAGACCAATCGGGCAATGTCAAGTCTGTTAGAAGGACCGCGCCCAACAGTCGACTGGTAGATAGTGCCGTCAAGGAAATTCGAGGCGACGGCATTCGTGGTCGTTATTCTCGTTATTGATTGTGGCCGGTTTACGGTTTAGGTTGAAAAACACATCGAGGTATATGATATTCAGAAGACAGCTAGAAAGATCATGCAGTTAATGAAAATCATCGGCTTGCCTTTGTCTATAGCTTCCTTGGAAAATCTAAGGTGTTGAAACGATCGAAACTCAAACGTCAAGATAATTTCTACGACTTCTGCTAAGGGGGCCAGATTTTAGATTTCGGTTCCAAAAGTTTCAAGCATCTGAAACGAAGCTAAGTACACAAGGCGACTTTGCAATGCAGAAAGAGTGTACCTAGAGAGTGTTGTAGCTACTGATAGTTTCAGCAGGGTTTCTCTATTTGAAAGAAAGCGTGTTGCTGTCGTCGTGAATCAGAGTCACCTCGTTGGTCTGACGAACGACAAAGTCGACAGCCAGGCTGTTTCCAACCATCGACCAACTGTCCGACCTGGAAGGTTTCACCAGCAGCGACATGATAGACAGCCTTGGGCTGAATCTGGTACTTGATCTTAGGGGATGGTGCGAATGTAGCCATCGCAGGGCTAATGTCTCCATCCTTGGAGGTGGCAATGCCGGTGAGAAGTTTGTCTTGTGCTAAATGGTTAGTATCTACTGCTGGTCACGGACGAGAAGGGGGGTGACTTACTCGCTTTGGCGTTGGCGAGACTGAACTCGTTACCAGGCTTGACGGCGGTGTCGATTTGGAAGTTGCCAATCTTGCCTCCTCCGGGTGTGATAGCCTCCCCGAGATCGCAGCAGGTCTTTTCGGAAACGATCAGAGGGACCGTAGACCCCAAGGTAGTCTTGCCACCCGTCAACTGGCCGAGCGTGATCGGGGCTGTCTTGTTGATGGTGATCTTCCCGTTTTCCTTGGGGGTGCCATCATAGCTTCCGCGGATGGCGAAGTAGCTGGTCGAGACCTCGAAGCTGGCGACACCACCATTGGCAGTAGTGGAGCGTGTAGTATCTGAAGAGACGCGGCGTAGTATAAGGCAAAGTGTGACGGCTATTGACGGCAACGAACTAGATTCAAAAAGTGATAGGCTACGATTGCTGGGAGGAAATATGAGATACAGTCATGGATAGGCGCAGGGAGCCCAAGTTGAACCGGCTTGCGAAGCTGCCGTGAAGGCGGCCGCCCGTGCTAGTCACGCGCCGCCTGTGGCTCGTCTCCTAACACAAATGAGCCAATGTGTGCTCAAATGGATGCCCTAGAAGACCTAGTGCAGGAATAGCACTAAGACCGGGGATAATAAGTTAGTCGCGGAAGTCTGACGTGCCGAAAGCCATGTGCTGACGGAGTAATCGTTGCCATCTTTGGCATCACCAAACACCTAGCGTCAGATTCTTGCTCACTGTCAGCTTACCAAAATTAGGCCTCTCCAGACTTGGACGGGTGCGTGACAATCATATATAATAGATCGTCTTCTTCGTGGATCCAAACGAAATATCATCATACAGCATTCATCGCATCCACTACATCAACCAACAACACCACGCTCCAACCCGCACTTACACGCACCACGCAACCTCAACGTCCTGCATCTTCTTCTATTCTTCACTTCTTCCACTACATCCTCAAATTTCAACATGCAGTTCTCGACCGCCGCCATTTCCGCCATTTTGGCCTTCACCTCCATGGCATCTGCCACTCCTCGCAACTCCCGACGTGGTGGTTACCCCCAGGAGCTTAGCTTGACTGCCCAGCTCCAGCTTGCCGACACGTAAGTTCCACTCAGCAGCACTTTATACACTCTCTTCTGGAGACACTATCTAACGTGCCCTTAATTAGCGCCGTCGATCGCTTTGCCCTGCTCGAGGACGATGATTTTGTTTTCGATTTCAACCAGGAGCAGGCCAACCCCGGCAAGGGAGGCCAGCTTGTCGCCGCTAACCGCAAGACCTTCCCTGCTCTTGTCGGTACTGGCTCTGGAATGGCTTTCGGTCGGGTTGATGGTAAGACACCTTCCCTGGATCTCTTGTCTCTCTTGATACCCTCGATGATATTAGAGGGCTCGTATCTGGATAAATATCACAATAACTAACCCATATCCTACAGCTTGCGGCATGAACACCCTCCACGTTCACCCCCGCTCCGCCGAACTGCAGATCGTCACCTCCGGCCGACTCGTCACCGAAATGGTTCCCGAGAACGGCGTCAACGATGCTGATGGCAAACGTCGCGTCATCCGCACCGAGCTCACCGCCAACATGATGACTCCGTTCTATCAGGGCTCCGTTCACACTCAGTTCAACCCCGACTGCGAGCCCGCTACCTTCATCGCCGCTTTTGCCTCTGAGGACTTTGGTGCTGGCCAGGTCCAGGATGAGACCTTTGCCCTTAGCGATGACGTTATCGCCGCTACCTTTGGGCAGAGCATCGCTGGTGAGGACATTGACCGCGTCCGCAAGGCTATCCCTGCCAGCATCGCTCTGGGTGTTGAGGAGTGTCTTAAAAAGTGTAACATCCACAAGCGCGCTATCTAAGGGCATTGGACTTGTTTTTCTTTCTTTGTCAGACTTGGCTTAAGATGGTGCTGGGCTTCGCACATATATGGGCATGGAATTGGATTTCTATAGAATGTTTCAGTTTGTTCTAGCTTTAGATATTTAGTATCTCAATTTACAAGAAATGTTGGAGTTTTCTTCTAGTACTTTAGTTAAAGATTAGTCTACAAGCCAATTGGAAAGAAGCTATAAATCAATAACCCAAAGCCCTACCAGTGATCAACAGCTCCTAACACTGTTCTGTTCGTACTGTTTAACTTAGAGACGAAACTCAGAGTCATTAATATCTATCTCTATTATTACAGCTGAGCCCCTACCGCTGTAAGCTGAGTTGGTGCAAATTTATCTGAGGGATCAAGGGATGTCTGCTTGGAATTTCAAATGACAAATTAAAATACCACGATGATTTCTAATTCCATCTCATTAACCATAGCAAACTCGATAACGCTATGGCAGACATAGCCAATGAGAGATAGACTAACGTTAGGTGTCCGGATGATTTCTAATTGCGTCAATATCTTACCAATCATCTCACTTGACCTTCGCCTAGTGCGCTCATGTCATGTCGAAAAATAATCACCAAGGCATCAAACTATCTTGGCAAAGGCTATATATATCATGAATCCTTCTACGACCGTGCAATACAGAACTGTATTCTCAAAGCAGCAGTCAGAAAAGGTCTCTAACATTTCGTACAAACACCGGAGCCACCCAGAAATCATAGCATCAATGGCCTCCAAAAAGATCATTACCGTCGTCGGCGCCACGGGGAACCAAGGCGCCGGCGTTCTCTCCGTCGTCATTGGGAACCCGGAGTACCACGTCCGGGCCTTGACACGACATTCCGACAGCTGCACTGCCAGAGAGCTATCTGCAAAGGGCGTCGAGGTGGTCGCTGCAGACATCGACGACGTCGAGTCCCTCAAGGCAGCCTTTTCCGGATCCCACATCATCTACGCTATCACCAACTTCTTCGAGCCGTTCGCTAAATTCGGTGCGGAGAAAGCTGCCGAGATCGAGACCCAGCAGGGAGTGAACCTCGCTCGCGCTGCCTCGGCTACACCGACTCTGCAGCACTATATCTGGAGCACCTTGCCTGACATCGTCGCCATTAGCGGTGGGAAATATGCTGTGCCGCATTATGTAGCGAAGAACAAGGTCGACGCCTTTATTCGCTTAGACGCGGGGCTTCTGAAGAAGACGACTCTCTTATGGATTACGTGGTATCACAGCAACTACAAGGCGCCACCGTTCACGCCTTATTTCATCCCGACGGCACACAAGTACGTACAGTTTGCAGACTACTCGCCGGCCACTCCCATCTCGACCATCGGCGACGTCCGTTCCAACGTCGGGCCCTTTGTCGAAGCCATCCTAGCAAACCCGGCCCGTACCCGCAACGGCGCCGTCGTCAAAGCCGAGATTGAAGACCCGACAGCCGGTGAGCTGCTCCAGAGATGGGGCAAGGCGACCGGAAATGACGTGGTATTTGTGCGGACGGATGCTGAGACGTTCAATGGCTTGTGGCCCATTTTGACTGAGGAGTTGGGCGAGATACTCTTCTGGGATGAGTTTAGGGACAAGAGCTGGACAGTTGCAGATGGAACTGTCTTGACCAAGGAGGACCTTGGTGTTGATACGAGCAAGTTTGTGCCGCTCGAGGAGTCATTGAAGACACTGAAGCTGTAGGAAGGGCAATAGTCAAGACAACTCTGGAATTCTCTGACCTAACTAGTAGCGTTTGCTCTTTAGGAGGATGTTCTGTTGAATCCCCGGTAGACATCATCTATGTACGTATCCTACCTTCGCTCTATAATGCCCCAACAGCACAGAGCGCACTGTAGAGCTGAGGGCCCACGACTCGTCAGCCTCGAGTAACCGAACAGTCTCCTTAATTAGTCGCGCTGTTGCACCGTGCTCCTCCAAACTCCCAACTCCCGCAAGATACGGCCGGGTCCCTTGTCCATCTCGTAACCATTTCGCAACCACGGCATCTTCTAGAGAAATCTTGTCAAACCGCAGTGTGACCCTATCCTCTATCGTTGGCTGAATGTGACTAGACGCGCAGCAATCTATGTATACCCAGATCATGAGAGATGATAGTAGAGTGCACTGGGTGTGGTGGTAACCCTGAGTTGGATAAGTGCAGAGACAGCTAAAGGTCTTTGCAGCGTGGAAAAGTGCGTATCGCGCTTCGAAGCTCCTTTGCTTTCCCCATCTTTGGAGCCGAGAACAGCGTTTCTCTCTCTCTGCATCATCAATGCGCCATCCTGAAAATGCAAAGAGCTCGCGGGGGCTTATCCGCAGAAGGAGAGCTAAAAGGTGGTTGTGCTGGATAGCCAGCCACCCCATTTGGGACCGTTGCGAGGCGGGTGAATTCGCCTGTCGAAGAACATCTAGGTAGAAGTTTGCATCCTCTATACGACCAGCATCTCGGAAAACACCCATTGACAATAGGAGGGTATGAAAGTCGCCGAGACCTTCAGGTCGCCTTCGCGTTCGATACATCCAGGACAACTCCTGTGCAAGCCGTCTGGGGGGGTGTGAAGCCACTGTATCTCCTGCAAGGCGTTTCGTAAGCATCAGAGGATTTATGTGAGTAGTCATGACGGGATATACTTGTTTCGGCAAAGAGTTCCAGCAACTGACACTCGCTTGGCGCTTCCCAGAATTGCTCATGGCAGGGCATTTGGAGCTGGAGCAACTCGCTCGGGATCACGGATGGTAAGTCGAAGAACATAATGTGCTGGGTATCCAGGACCTGCAGTCGGACAAGGTCAGTGAGACTCGAGGTTCGGCGGACCAAATAGGCGGCAACGTACCCAAGCACAATAGACCAGCCGTCTTTTTCTCTCAGCCTGCACCCAACAATCCCAGCTCCCCTCGGATGGCGAGAGGTTACCGCTATCAGTTTCGGTTTCGGTTTCGGTAAAGGCGTGAGCTCTTCTACACAACGTTGCCACCATGGCCATGTTGGTGTGTGCTACGTCTGTGAGCATCGAGTCCCCCGAGAACATCATGCAGACTTGGCTCAGCAAAGCAGACTGAGCTAGCCCTAGAGGAGACAAAGTAGGAGAGTTTCGCTCAGTCTATCAACGTCAGAACGCTTCATCTCGGGGACCTGAAGCGCAACAGCACTTGTATCCACGCAGAATAGTCTGTGCAGGAGGGATACGGAAGGAAACATGAGAAACCCACATTGAGCTGCACGGCGCGGCGCAGTAAGGTCACCATTAGTTTTAACACTCCCTTGGATTGCCGTGAGAAGCGACAGCCGGTGGTGGCGACGGCGAGGACCAAGAGCCAGTGGCACTGCCTTGGATCGAAGGTTGGTTGATGAAGCAGCGGGAAGATAGGCTGAAAGAGTTCAAACTATACTTGTATAAACGAATTGACCAAGTCCAGAGACGGCAATGCCTTTGTAGTGAAAGACTGATAGAAGCCATTGTCTT
Source organism: Neonectria punicea (assembly GCA_037954315.1). Classification (NCBI taxonomy): domain Eukaryota; kingdom Fungi; phylum Ascomycota; class Sordariomycetes; order Hypocreales; family Nectriaceae; genus Neonectria; species Neonectria punicea. The sequence goes on from JAZAVJ010000008.1 coordinate 204,514, forward strand.
GATTGACCGAGGCAAGACAGTCGGCGATGGCATCATACGAACCCTGTGAAAGGTGGGGAACGTGCCCGTAGTCGTCTACTCTCCAGTCCTCGTCGTCCGTGCCTAGTGGCTCGTCGAGAGTAGGTGTGGGTGGCGCATAAGTGTTGTTTCGAGAATTAGGACGACGACCGACGCCCACGAAGTTGGGGACGGGCGCCTCAGACACGGGCGATACCGACCGGCTTGGATCGCCAGAGGACGATGGCTCACAGGCCAATAGGTCTGCCAGCGTGGAGGAGAGTGGCGTGGGTGCTAGTTTGCTTTGGGAACAACCTTGAGTTCCAACAGGGAAACCTGCATCGTACCGGCCGGTAAAATCCCAGTCATGATAGCCATCCAAGGCCGGAAGTGGTTCCATTAGGTCCAGATAGTTCAAGGGAACCATGGGCGGCCCGGATGGGTCGCCGGAGTCGATGGGAGACGAGGCACAGGAAGCAGACGAAGGCTCTGGATTCGTGAGAGATGAAGACGTCGTGGGGTCAACTTCAACATCAACTGACGCGTGTGGTGGCGGCAATGTCGACGGAGCCAGCTTCGGTGGAGGATAGACACATGACACGCCCTTGGCTACGCATCGATGGCACGGAGAGTCCCCATCGCATCGCTGCTTCGCCTTGGCACAGCCTTGATAAGCTCTGCCAGCCTTTCCACGGCTAGAATGAGCTCTCAGGGGCGTCCCCTTGCCGTGGGCGAGAATGTGGCGACGAAGAGTGTCTCGCCTGGAAAAGTTGGATCCGCATCGGTCGCAAAAGAATGGCCGCGCGCCTGCGTGTCGTAGCAGATGGCGCGTGAGATGCTCGGTCCGCCGGAACTCGGCGCTGCAGATTTCGCAGGTGGCCTTCATGGTGAAGACGATGATGACAATTCGCTTGGCTGGTGTGGACTTGGAGGGTTTAACTATAGCACCGGCAGTTAAATGCGGGGTGGGTAATGGCCTAACCACGGATGGATAATTCCTTAATGCGGGGGTTGGCCTCCAGTATATTGTTATCCTGATCCATGCCATTACCAGAAATAGGGACGGGGGGATTCGAGATGAGCCCATCATGACATTTCGCTTCCAAGGCTTGAGACCAAGTTTGACAGATTTTCCCCAGCATAGTCCTGTCACCTATTCACGAGTATCCCCAGATGACGAAATTCTAGAAAGGAGAAAGAGAAACCACTGGATATGTCGGTAGATATAGTGCCCTAAACACGGGTAATGGGACAGGAGGGCGACAAATCTTGCCCCATGTATGCCCATTGGTCCACGCGGTTCTTTCCTCAGCAATCAACCTGCCGATCCACTGCATCAAGATCCTAGTCAACGAGAAAGATCGACCTGTCGGTGTGACGAAGCCAGCCGGAGAAGAGAATGTGTGGGGCCGGAACGGGACCTCATCGGGTTCTTTCCGGTGCCCGAAAGCCCCGATTACCCCACAAGTCCGAGCAGGAAACCACTGAGTCTTCCGTTCTGTGGGAGGGATAAAGTAGAAAGGAGAGACAGGGGTTGGTACTTTATCTTGGCATGTGCTAACTCGAATAGGTGTATACTCTACATACGCGGAGCTTCGAGGATGTGTTTGAGGATGTTTCCCCCATTGAGCACGGGTCGATGGCGGGTTTATAGACAAGACTACGAGTAAAGTTCCAGGATTCATGAACAAGTTGTAGCTATTCGTAAATAAGACGTACGGCTCTACTAACGCCCAAAATGATTTCAAGAAGAATCCATAGCAATTCACAAGGTGTGTGACGTATCAAAACAATACGTTTATTGTGTGTCCTCTGGTGTCCTTGAACTCTCCCCCACCATTCTTGAAGAACTGTGCCACGGACTCTCCCTCTTTCATCTAGACCTTCAATCTAGAATCTTGGTGTTTTGCATCAAGCGAGCGTTATCCAACACTGCTCCGATGCCGGGCTGACAAGGAAGTGATTCATCATGTCCATAGACGCCGGCGTGGTCCGAGACGACAAACGGGCTCCCTTGCACTCGCGGAAGAAACGAGCAGCCCCGTGCCGGAGCTCTATGCGTGCCAGATGAATCCCGAGGCAAGTGCGAGACCCGGCTCCAAACGGCGCGAACACGCCTTGGCTTGGCCGAAACTCGCCCGATGGCGAGATGAATCTCTCAGGCACGAACCTAACTGTGTTAATCATGCAAACCAACAGTATCTTGCGGGACAGTGCGTTATTACTTCTCTGGTTCTGGGTACGTATTGGCGTCTCGATGCATAGTATATGCCTGGGTGCTGACAGTAATGCCTTCCGGGATGAAGTATCCCGCCAGCTTGGCGCCTCCATTCGGTACCGTCCGGGGAAGCGCCCCGGGGGCAGCAGAATACACCCGAAGGGCTTCTTCGATGACAGCAGATAGATACGGTAAGCTTTCGAGCTCAGCGTCGGTGTGGGATGGCGGCAATGCGACAACTTCGGCCTCCAACCTGTCCTGAATGTGCCGGTTCGACAGGACGGCCCAGACAAGATAGGTCAGAGACACAGCGGTGGTGCCAGAGCCCGCGACAATGAAGCCGCCTGCTTCAAACGCCAGCTGGTAGTCGGTAAGAGACGTCTTGTCCTTCTCGTTCTCGGCGCTGAGCTTGGAAAAGATGTTTGTCACGCCGATGCCACTGCGCTGGGCCTCTCTCATTATGTCTTCTGCGATGGCTTGCACCTTGTCGTCGGCGTTGATGAGGTCTTGCACAGCATTGATTGGTATCCACCGTAGTAGAGCGTACAGCAGTGGTAACTCGGATGAGACGAGTCCAAACTTTGTGGCATCCTCGATCTTCTGCACGTGCTCGGTTTTCTGTGGTGCTTCTTTAGCTCATGAAGTGAGCGTTGGGTGCAACTTGATTGTCTTACCGTCTCCAGTTTGAGCATGCCGAGCGGCTTTCCAAAGGAAAGGTGCGAGATAACATCGGCCGTCATGAAGGTCCACCACTTGTACACGTCTGCGTGGCCAGTCTGGACTGCCTCTAGCTTGATCTTGTCGACGGCCATGGTGACGTTCTCGATGACAATAGGGGACCAATTGTTCATCAGTGCGGAATTGCTAAACAGCGGCGCGAGCAGCCTCCGTTTCTGGCCATGTTCCTTGGGGTTGATGACAGAGAAAACGTCCGTGGTGGCTCCTTTGCGGAAGCTTTGGTACCATGGGCTTTCCAGGAATACGCCGCCGATCCGATGGATTTCCTTGAAGGCGGCTGGGTCGGAGATGTCGACTTCTTCGGGCGATACCCGTACCATGGGGCCGTATCTCAAGTGCAGATCGTGGATGTAATGCATTCTACGGCCGGCGAGAATGTGTTTCTTCGGCCACAGGTGTGTGAACCTGCCGTACCATGGGCCGGGGGATGGCGCGCAGAGGGGTGAAATATGCCCGCCGAAATATCTAAGCAAATGTCAGCTATGTCCGGTAGGGGAAGACCGATATGTAGCACCTTGATGAGCCATATCGACAAGACGATAGAGGCAGTAATGAGCAGATTGTTGGCTTGGAGTATTTCACGCTCCATAGTGTCAAGTATGTCGAGCTTCTCTGGAGGATGTAAGACATTCGAATCTATTTGATGCTACAGATGGACCGACACCCAAGGTTAAATAGAGAGCCAGGCCGAGACTACATAATAGGTAGTGTACAGTAACCGCAACCCCGTCTCACTCCGTAGTCTACCCCACAATCCCTAGTTTCCCCCGGATTCCCTGGACTCACCTACCCCACAACTCCGATGGCACTTGCTACCTAAAATACGGCACGTTAAGATGGCCCTGATCGCTCGGTCCTCCCGAGAAAGCGAGGGGCCGACAACATTCCCACTTTCCGGTACTGCCACTTCCCGAGTGTGTTGATCCTCAGCCCGCCCAAGTCGGCCAGGCCAGGTGACAGGTGCAGGCGCAATAGCAAATGGTCGTTGCTGTGGCTCTCGGTGTCCTCCTTGATTATCGGGTTGAGGTTATCAACCTGGTCTTACAGGCTATCGTCCGTCTAGTTGAGAACGTAGTCCTCGATACCATGCTGCCACCTGATTCAGACGCATCGTTCGACAAGATCTCATTTACCATTGTTCGAATCAACGACTGATCTGTCTTCTGGAAAACGTATGACAAGGCCTTGGCTGAGAATACTCGTATTGCCCCAGCATCTCAGTCAGGTCCAGCCCGGATCGATAAGGGAGTGGAACAAAAGGAACAAGGAGGCCAAAGAAGATGGGGAAGCTTCAATAACAAACAGTCGCAAGCGAGGAGCTGGGGACACACGCTGGCCTATTGCCAAGAGGAAGAACATTCACGTGCCCTTCCCTTGAGAAAATCGAGAAGCAATCATCGAAAACACACCATCGCTTCGAAGACATTACGCCAAATACACTATCGGGGAGGTCGGCTGCGGCCAAGTAGTCTACTACCCTGACCTCCCAAGTACCTTGTTGCTCTCATTCGGCGACGGCGGCACCAACAAATTCTGGATCAAATTCCTCGATGACGGCAAGATTGTGGGGCGGCTTCACAGGTTTCACCTGACGTTTGCAGGTCGACAGGAGGGCGATATCTGGCCAAGGGCGAATGAACATGGGATTTGCTATATCAAAAGTAATCGATGACCGTCTTCATGAGATGTGATAATTCCGGGCGGCAAGTTCAACTTCCATCCTCTTTTCTCCTATCGACATGCTATTTTTAGACTATTAGCAACCATGTTCTCTGATAGGTTTGAAACCAAGCTTGCGGAGACTTCAGCTCAACTCTCCAAGCCACAAACCGGGTGCAAGAAAAGACGAGACATTGGCACGCCTGAATATCTCACGCCTGGAACCAACTATCATGATATCTATAACGATAAGAATACCTCTGGAGCATTTATACACTATACCTTCTCTTCATATACCATATTTTTATACTATTTCTTCATAAAGTCGCTGTGCCGAAGATATATCGGCAATACCCTTGCCTCTCAGTGTGTTGATTATTTCTTTACCCACCCACAACGAAATCGCTAGCGCTGGAACTATTGAACCAAGTGCGAGTCGGAGCCACTAAGAGAATAACAGAATTAGGTGCAGTTAGCATGGCTATGCATTATAGATCTAATAGTCGTCATGCGCGCAGTGTGGGTAATGTGAGATAAGGTCCAGAAGCCTGCATTGCTAGACTATATTTATTATAAAGCCTCCTCGCTCAGGTTCACATTTCTTTCCCTAACCTCTTTTCATCACACGACCACTTTCTCTTCAGGCGTGCACTACAGCCAACAGCATGGAACTAATCGCCCGAACCTACTGTAAAGATGCAGTCATCCCCTCCTCGGGCAAGACAGCTTCCGAGGAAGCTATACAAGAGCAACCACGACAACTTAACAATTTGATAGTCACTCTACCCTCCAGGCTCTGGAACCGACGCCGACAAGGCATCACGTACGGGTGGGTAGAAGGAGAGCACCGTGGCTCACAAGCACAGCGCCAAAAAGTCGGGGTCGCCATCGAGGAATGAGAGTGGTACGGCAAAGTTTCTTTCGTCGCTACTAAGGACTTGGCGGTGACTCGCCCGGACATTGTCGTTTCTTTTGATCCTTCGCGGAGTGAAGGGACATGGAGTCTTGTCGGGACAGACTGCTTGAAGGCGGCGCCGCGCACTGCCACCATGAACCTTGGCTGTATTAGCACCAGCAGTGAAATGACAGTAGTCGAGAAAGCTGTTATACTCCACCAGGTTAGTGTCTATTTATTGGAAGCCTTATTCTAGTTGTTCATCATTTCAGTTCGGCCATGCATTGGGCATGCTTCACGAACATCAATGCCCAGCAAGTGGCGGCGTTGCGTTGACAGGTGTTGATGCGCTCGCGACGCTCTATGCCTGTCAGGGCTGAAGCGACACTGACGTCAATGAGCACATGCTAGTTCACTTACCAGTCGACAATTTTACACCGATAACACTGACCAGGCGTCAGAATCAATCCATACAACTCGAAGGACATCACATCCTTGCGACAGGTCGACGTGCAAAGCATCATGCACAGTCCATTGCCCGGAATCGTCGCTGGCCGGAACTATGACGTTGACTACAACTATAAGCTATCTGACATGGACAAGGCCTACATAGCTCTCATGTATCCTCGGATATGGCCGCATGAGCGCGCACCTGAATGGACGCTGGAGGCCGCGTTGGCCAGGATCGGCCTAACTCAAGAGACTCCAGCACTGGCTGAAAAGATTCAAGAGCTAGCAAGGGTATCGAAAGCTAATGGGAGTATTGATCCTACCAGGATCCGCGACTTGGTCTTCGGGTGGGTGACTTGGTTCCACGCAACCCAGCAACCTGGACATACCACATCCGCGGCTGAGACCCCGTCAGCGCAAAACCCAATCCCCAGGCACGACGCAAGCGATATAACGTATCCCCGAAGAAGGACGGCCCGCATGGAGTTCTCGGATAAGCTCATGAAGGGTCGGTTTGTAATTACCACAGAAATTAAGTCGGATGCTGACAGTTTCGGTTTCATAGACTACCTCGACGCCCAGAAAGATTGGGAACGTCAAAAAGACGAAATGGTAGGCGGGAGTCTTGACAACCAAGGCTCAGGCCGGTTGGACGATCTGAAGAAGAGGCTTTGGAGGATCGGAGAGTCTGAGAAAGCCAGGCTTGCTTCCAAATACCCCGGCATTTGACGCGCATGGTGCCCTAGAGGAGTTTGAGGTAGTGTGGAATGTTCGAAACCCTGGTTTGATCCTGTTGTTGGTCAGAAGGGTGGCATCAGCAAGTACTGGAAGAATCAGCAGAGAGGGTATAAGAGCGCACTCTAACGAGCACTTGGCGGCTAGTTTATTCACAGCGTATTAAGATTAGAAAATTCATTGAGCAATATGTTGCACATCTCCCACGACTCGAAGAAAAGGCCAGTTCTTTGTCGTCGTCGTGCATGAATTTCCGTTGAGGAGAGTATCGGCCATATGAGCAAAAGATAAATGTTTTATGCTGGACGAAATTAGAACTAAATGCCTCAAATTTAATACAAGAAATCGTTTATCTCTCATTTCCTCCTCCCCCACTCTCCTTCGCCAAACATCCTCATTGGGATGATGGAAAAGAGGATGTTTATCTAGGACTGATCGTCATGGGTGAGGGGTATGATACGTGGTATCTCATGGCAATTACAGAGACTTGGCGATCTCGGTCCGTCGGTGATGCACATGTTCCTCCTCAATCTCATACTTGCGCAGCTCCTCCGCTATGTCCTCTACTCTGGCATCGGCGTGGAAATATCCAAAGAGAAGTTGCACATGATCCTCTGGCACGGTGCTGTCCGTTCTGAACATGTGCCCGTCTGTAAGGACGATCCTGTCGGCTAATTGGCACCCTTCGGCTCCGTCTCCGAACGCCATGTGTGCCTTCACTTCAGGTACATCACGTTTGCTAACACCTGAAATGTACTTGGTACCAATCGAAATCCCCGCGCCGATTTCGATGCTGCCGACTTTGCCCTCGCAGGGATCGCATTCTTGCTTGGCGATGGCATCCCACTGGGAACCAGAAACTGAGAATGCGCCTCCGTCCACGCATTGGTCCAGGGTGAATGCAACGCCGGTGGAGTCGCCGTTGCAGCCGGTAGAAGGCTGTCCCGGCTGCGCCATGGTGCCAGCTTCGAAGATGTAGCCGATGCCCATTGGGGGCAAACCTCGAAACTTGACCGACGATCCCATTCCGTAGACTGGTACGCCGACGGTGCAGCATTGTCTCGGCCAGACATTAGTGCACGAACCGTAGCGGCCGCCGCACCCGCCGAAAGCGTAGTGCTCCAGCGTGACGGCTTCCGAGAGTTGAGCCGCGGCCATCAAAAGACCGACGACACTGGCGCTGAGAGTCGACTTCATTGTTCAGGAGGGAAGAGTGGGCCAAAAGGTTGGGTGAATGGAAGATGTTTTAAGTGGAATTGAAACGAATTTCTAAGGTGCCAGACAAAGGGAACCTCGAGGATGAAATTGGGGGTTTAGAGGAGTGGGCGTACTGTTTGCATACAGAGAGGTGAAGGCTAAGTAGGCTTGCAGAAGGCTTTATACTTTCCAGGACATGGAGTGACCCAAATGTATGCCATACATCGGCTGAAATTCAGTGAGGCTTATCGTCCAGCCCCCAAAGATGTTATAATTAGAAATGATGGGGCTGGTGATCGTAAGGAAATTGAAAAACTTGGACTCGAGGTTTCCGAAACGAACATTATCATTACAAATACAGAATGCGAGTCATGGCAGTACATGCAGCAGGATTTCTTGCCTGTCGGTGATTTGGGGCTGAGGAGTGCGATGCTGGGACTGTAACTCGAGGTTTCCATATTTAACCTTAATAACTTAAAGTTAGTCTAAAATTAACCTTATTGTTCCCAGTTCGGAATGCCAACGGCCGCAGCATATGCAGCGGGGTTTCCTCGTTGTCCGAGGGGTAAGCCTTAGATCCAGAAGGATCGCGATCCATCATACTCAGCCACGATCGCTGAAGGGGTGTTGCGTGAAAACGCCGCACACACCTTAACCGAGCTGTCTGTGACTATGCTTCATTATAAATATCAGCGACCTCTTTCATAGGTGATATTGTTCATCCTGCTCCTGAATCATCAACTCTATTCGCTTGTCTCATTAAACCAAGTAACAACTACATTTATCTCTACTCATTCCACCATCTATCAACAAATCACTACCTTACCTTCGCCGCCATGAAGTTCCTTGTTGTCGCCGCTTCCACCGTCGCCTTTCTCAGCTCATCAGCTCAAGGCCGTTGCTTCGGAGGTAGCAACACGCGGCCGCAGTACCCCATAGAGTTCGTTGAGCACACCGCCATTGCAGGGTTTGCAGTTCAAGGGCGAGGCGCCTTGGAAAGCGGCAAAGAGTTTTCGTACAACGGCAAGACCCAGGATGGAGTATGCATCGGCCTGCTTGTGAAGAACAAGTCTGGTGGCAGCAAGTGGGTGGAAAGGGAGCAGGCCATGGACGCCTGGATGCGCGAGTGGATAGGATGCGAGCACGGTGGTGAGAGACAGTACGACGATCAGTTGGAATACGTGTAAGTTGATCTCATCTTGACCGTCCCTATGTTGCATGCTCGGGTATTTATACTGACACTTTGGTCTTGCAGGTTTCACATGGACTGCTAGTGGCACAACCTTGTTCCCCCAAGTCGAATCCGAGTCTTTATGAGAGGGGTGCCAGTTTTGGAGTGCGTTTGATAGGAAATGGGCAACGAGATACTATAGTATAACTTGGGAGTGATACATTGCCTTTTCAATCTTATTTGTCGGTCTTCTATTGCATTGTTTGGCTTGTACTCCCTGTCTGAGACGGTATTTACGAAGTCTGAAGGCAACCCCCTTGCAAACACGGATGCGTTGTCGTAACGTATCTCTTCTCGGCATTTTTCAATCATACTGTGCGAGTTAGCTCGGCAGAACGTTCTTGTTGCACGTGCCTTTGATACCACACCTTGGGCGGCAGAAGCTTGAGGTAAAAGAGAGAGTATTATTCCTGCATGAGGTGAGAAACATGCAGCTGCTATGATGGTATATCGAGCACAGTTATTCATAGGAAGACTAAGAAAAATTCCAGGCGTGGCTGAAATATACGTTACGAGCTTACTCGAGTCTCAGAGCTATGTTATCCAAATTAGAGTCTAGCTCAAGCCTGCCACGACGTTTCATATGTATAATACAAGATAATGCCATGGGCACTGCTCTATACTGGGAGGACTAGCACCAGAATTGTGACATCATCACCGGGTTTTCTTCCTTTGCGCTCAACAACTCCATCAAACAGGATTTGTGCTGCGTTAAGATCGTTATTTAACAAGGCCGGTTCATTTTGGCTCAAAGCTGGCCTCAGGATCTCAACCGCTTCCTCAGATGACACCAGATCCCATAATCCATCCGTGGCAACTATGCCGACTATCGGTTGTGTCCCTGGGGAGTTCGGTGGGTCATCTTGGCCTGCCATCGAAACGTTGGTAACTTGTGGTGTTGATGAAACGTATGGAGGGCTTTTGTACGCCCAAAAGAGTGTGTCGAAGCGATCGGTGAGTGGGATAGACTTTGCTTTCCCCTTGGAAGCTGCGGCTGCTTGTTGATGAGCACTCAATTGATGTATTAAGTCTCTATGTTGGTCCCGCTCTTCGCGCGTCAACTCGAAGTATTTTGTCTGTTCACCTGCCGCATTCTGAGCGACAGCTCCCCGGCCAGCTCGGAGAGGCAACTTGTATATACCGTCCCCGAACGCCCGAGTCGACAGCGTCTCCCCAAATAGCCGCCCGCCTACAAAGATGTCCCTTGGATCATCACCAGGATGCTGGGATGTGATGAGCATTTGCTCGTCCTGGACTCCTGAGTTGAGGTCGATACTTGTAGCTTGGATACTTGGTCCAGGGTTCAAAGATGCCACAACCACGCGCGAGTCTCCAAGGTTTATGAGGTTGGCGGAGGGCGTTCCTTGGCAACTGTGCGGTACCATGATCATGAGCATGGAGGCGGTGCAGCCACTTAAGACTCTCATTGCAGCGGTTATGCCTTCTTCGGTGATGCTGCTTTCTCTATCGCTCGACTCGTCGCCCTTTTGTCTCTTTGCCCTGGACATTTTTGTCGCGATGGAGCTGAGGATTCGTCTGGGAGTGCGTGCGGCAGGTTTAACGGGAGGAGAATGTGTATCTTGAAACGAAGATATCATCTGGTGATCAAACCTCTCGAAGGTCTGTTGCATCAGCTGTCCCCGCCCATCCGCGTCGTTACTGAGATGAGCCACTGTTGACAACACCTCCGATGGCAAGGCCTCCGCGACGTAGGCGGCTGCAGCAAACCCGCGATGGCCGTCGTAAACACCCAGCAGAAGTGTAGTCTGTCCATCTTCGGATCCATCTTGCTCACGTACTCGAACGTCGATGGAGTATCTGTCCTCGATTGGGCGGCCAGTGGGTTGATGCTGGAGGATGTGTATCGTCGCCGTCCTATTTGAGCCCCCGTCTGATTGTGATGCTATCACAATCTGGCGTTTATCGGTAACAATATCGCCCTGCCCCATCTTGAAAGGTGCCACGCCCGTAGGTGTTGCCTCGGATCTTGATTCATCCATATGGTCGAAGGGAATATGTTCGGTGAGGGGTTCCGGTGATTTGAGAAGCCACTCAAACTACCCATGCCGCCGCGAGGCTTGTCCGGAATTGGTTTAGTCACCTTCTGGGCTGATGCTGAGATTGTCTGCCTTCCTCGACATGCATTTGGCGTTGTTGAAGTACGTCGCCGATCTGATTCTCCTTTTTAAATCAATATCTTCATCTACAAGAGCATCCACAAGAAGCATCGCGGCCTGCTGCGCTACTGCAAGTCCCCGCGGGCCCGGCTGAGGAGGCTCAGGTAGAAAGTCAAACTGCGGAATCAGAGGAGCGACAAATCATCGCCACAGAGCATGTCTAGCATCTGAATCAGGACCTGAGTGACATGGATATTGAACGTTGGTGCTGTGAATTGGAAGTCAAGCACAAGCTGTGTCCGGAACATAACCACCCGGAAGGACAGGATGTGCGAGGAGTCGAGCGCTTCCTTGACGCAATTTACCCACTCAGCGAGAGGTTCTGCATGAGGCGGAAGTGGGAAATTGCTGAGGCCGAGGTCAAGGGGAACACACCAAAGACTCTTGCAGTAATAATAAGGCTATTCCTTGCCACCAGGCATTCGAGGTCTTATTCGTCAACTTCATCAGAAGTACACACCAGGCCCAGGAAGAAGAAACATAACGGCGGAAAGGCAGCAAACACCGCTGGAGCCAAATCAGCCCAGCCTCAATAGGACAAAGTCCTCCCCTCACGACCAGCAAAAAGCCGCACCAAGGCTGAAAAGTCAAGATGCAAATACTCTCACCGCAAGCCTGTCCCGGAAAACAAGCCGGATCACTGGAAATCGTATCACCACGCTCTGCTGGGTCTTGCCAAGAAGTCGACACGCTTTCGGCCGAATGAAGCAATTAAGCTCGCAGTCGATGTGAGAATTGCCAGAGAACTAGACACATCCCGGGATATAGAGATTTGGAAGCGGAAAATGATTACCAGGAGCCCATTGAGTCAGGGCCACCGCACCAGTCATAGGCCCGTTCTTTATGAGCGGTTTTGTCTCGCTACCAATTCCAAGGGATGCCTGAGACGCGTTACGATTGTCTACGTAGTCTATTTCAGCTACTTAGCTTCTGTAAGAGATTAGGTGTAGGCAAAGGGAGGATAGAAATGACCAAATGCGCTGTCCGCTATTGAACGAACCAGTGGCCTTCGTGGCTTTTGATGACCTGTGAAACAACAAGGGCTTAGCTACTGGCGGTACTCGTCAAGAAGCATCTAATCTATTTCCTGACAGAGTCTTCACGGACATAAATAATTAAAGCCTCTTACAATGACTCATTATTATCGAGGGAAGACTCCTCCGCCGTTTTCGATTAAAGTAACTTTCAGCTAAGCTTATGATTGGTTTCTGGCATATTCTTGGTGGTGTGAAGAGGAAACGCGGCAAATGGTCTCATATCCTTCCGCCCACCACCACCAGCCATCAAGAACGTGGACAGCCCCATTTGTAACTCCTGAAGAGCCAAGGATCCACGTCCAATGATTTTAAAACACGTCAGCATGCACTGCCTGGACTCAGGATGATATCACGTGATTTTATTGCGAGTCAGATTTCTCGTATTTGTACGGCGTTGCTCGGCATGTTTACCAAGCAACCAACCTCCTCACCCACATCATGTTGCTACTTTTCTTCCTCTTATCCGCCGTAGCGCACGCCATTGTCGTCTCTAGGCCGTCGGGGCCTTGGCCTGTCTCCCATCATGTCGTGGCGCTCACTGATGAGTCTCGATGGGATCCGTACGCTCCGGAAAACAGTCAACACAAGCGACGGATCCTGACATCCTTCTTTCTCCCCGTTCACGTGGATCAGGAGGAATGCGAAGTTGACATAATCGATTACCTGCCACCGAAGACCCTTGAGACTTACAGCGCCATCGCCACAGGGATAGGACTACCCAATAACACCTTCCAGGGTTTCGAGCTCGAATTCTGCAAGGTCCCACTGAAGAAGCAACCGCAACTTCCCGTTGTCATATTTTCTCCTGGTTTCAGCAGTTCAAGACTTTTGTCTAGTGCCCAGGCTCAGTCACTTGCTAGTCAAGGCAATGTCGTCATCACGGTTGACCATCCTTACGAAGCTACTGTTGTCGAATTTCCCGACGGCACAGTCGTGTATGGATCTACTGCAGCCGACATTAAAGATGAAGTAGCTGAAAAGGCTGTAAAAGTCTGTAATGTCGCATCCCCGCCTCTCTCGTCGCTGCTAACAGTCAGGTGGTACGATAGGTCCGAAGCCAAGACATATCTTTCCTCATCGACGAAATCTCAAAGCCTTCAAAGCTAGGTGCTAGCTTCCATGGAAGATTCGACACGAAGAAGATCTTTGTTTACGGTCACTCTCTGGGCGGCGCCACGGCCCCTGAGGTTGCTTTCAACGATGACCGTGTTCTCGGTAGTCTCGACCTCGACGGTGCACTGTACGGGGCCGTCAGCGAAGCCGGTCTTGACAGGCCATTCTTTCTCATTGGCGCAGAGAGCTCACCGAACGCGACAGCATACTTAGAGGGGATCATGAAAAAGTTCCGTGGCCCAAAGATGCTTCTAACCAATAATGGGACGATGCATATGTCCTTTGTGGACATGCCGCTCCTCCTCTCGCTACGCGACGACTTTCCATCAGCCCTGAAGCCCACGCTCGAGCTGGTACTTGGAACCATTGACGGCAAGAGGATGGCTGATATTGTGGACCATATTCTCGGAACGGTCACGAGCTTCCTCTTCAAGGGAAAGTCGGAGTTCCTTTGCAAAATCGAGGATGTGGTTACCGAGGCTGGACTGCTGGAGAGGGATCTCAAGGGGGCCTGCTATGACTAAGTCAGCGAAGCTTGAATCTCGAGTTCCTACATACGCAGGGGATGTCCTGACTAAACTATCTTTCTATCGATGTGGCGATGTTTGTCCGTCTTGCTCTTGCTACTCGGATCCATATTTAGATTCTCGTTTGACCTTATCGCATTACAGATAGCGTCAACCATTTTAACTGTCATCTTTATGAGTAAAATTGCGCTCACTCGCCGGTACTACGCCCTTCGCAGTACTCTTCTCATTCAAGCTTGCTCTCTAACATGCGTACAAGCGCGTCGTAGTCAAACTTTTAGTGATTGTCTTGTTACCGTCGACTAATCCTCGTCACCTGGAAGCTTTTCACTCCTTCACAGTTATACAAATGAGAGTATTTAATATTAAATAAGATGACTAGTCATACAAAGGATTGTGGATGAAAAGCAAAGCAATGTCCATGATTTCCCCCAGGTCTGCTAACATTCTTGTTTGACCAGACTCATCCTCCGTTAACCCCCATTAAAAGGAAATACTACCAATCATACTGACCAACGAGTTAACCTGTCCCAGATCCGTAACTGTTTACATCTCCACCCCATCGCTTAGACATGACCTGTCTAGTCACCACCTCTTCCGCGACGGCACTTGTTGCGGCGAGAGTCCCAACTCCATCCCCTGCGGCACATGCACCTGTTCTGGCGAAAGTCGTAATACTGATCCCCGCGACAGCGGCATCGCCGCGAAGAGCTGTCGTACTGTTGGTCGCTGTGCCTGCAGAAGCAGTTTCCGTTGCGCCAGTATGCGTCGCGACCGCAGTCGTGGCGGTTATTGGAGTCGTGGCGGTCGCTGGAGTCGTGGCGGTCGCTGGAGTCATGGCCGCCGCGGGAGACGAGGAAGTCGTCATCGTCCCTGGCTTCTAAGTCGGCAACATCATCAACCGGGTTGGGGAGGGCGTTGGCCGAGACAGTAGCGAGAAGGAGACTGAGAAGAATGTTCTTGGGAAGCATGATGGGCTGAGTAGGAATGAACTGTGTTGAGCTGTGAAGGTGGTTGTTAAGTGTTTTGATGAGATGCAAGTGGTCCAAGTCTCAATTGAGTTGAGTCTGGAGAGAACAAGACTCTTCGGAAAGAGAGGAACGGAGGTTTATATAGAAGAATCAACCAGCTTCATTGTCCATATAGAAGCAAATCTTATGATTTCTTGAGGTATTCGCTCCTCCATGTTGGCTGTCCAGCCTGAGTCGGCCTAGCGCTCTATCAACCCACCCTCAACTGACGGGCAGAACCTTGATTGAATCAATTGTCTGGTACACTAGTTTCGCGGGAAACCATGGCGTCGGGATGCTGACGTCCCAAGTGCTGACGTTCCGAATACTACTGCAAGTGGAAAGCCAAAAGCGGGAGCAGCTATGAGAGACTCGGGCGGAGTTTGATTTGCCATACGGGAGACACCCGAACTGCGGCTTGGGTAGGTTGGAGCTTAAGGTAGTCGACAGCCTATTGCTCGTGGCGGTAGCTATTATTTGAGATGTCGCTGAGCAAGTCACAACATTCTAGGTATGTTGCCAAAGACTCGTTCTGTTTTTCAGAGCTCAACGAAGAAAAGTGACGGAAATCCCGAGTCTATCACCTCTTACGGCTTGACAGATGGTATTTTTCACCCAGGATTGAAGCATCCAAATATGAAAGTTAATAGCGTGGCAGTTTGGCGTTCTGTATTCTAGAACGGTTCCGGGACCGGGTGGTCGGTAAACTCCTCACCGTCTCCCCGACCTTCCGTTGCGTAGCTGGAAGTCTCCGTTAGTACTTTTCGTTCTCACACTTGCATCCTACTTCGTCAGTTGCACGTAATGAACTGTGAACAGTAGTCGCCGGTATCTTGTAAGGATGAATGGCTAGCTGATAAAGTTCACTTCCATGGTGACCCAGCAAAGCTCGTTTGGCGTTGTGGCTGTTCATTACCAGAGAAACAAAAACCTGGCTCATAGAGACAAAGAAGGTCTGGACTCATTTGGACTGGAGTAGCCAGAGGAGAATCTGACGTCCAGATGCATCATAATACAAACATCGACAGACCAACAGTTAGTCTCGAATGCTAATCAGCGACCCGGGCAGTTGCCGAGACGGCTCGGAACTCCAGAACACCTTTTCCGGTGGGTGCTCTTGGTGGGTTGGCCAATGTTGGGGCACCCGCATCCTAAGCCACTAAATCATCGACACGGAAGACGCCGTTTTCAGTAGTGGAACAGCCATACCATATGATCTCCGTCTAAAGACGGAAGCTTAGTGGCTAGGTAAGTGGTCTAAAGTCTCTCAATGGAGATCAAACAAAGTCATCGAGGCACCTCCGCAGCCAAACGGCAGGCTCCGTTCCGTTGGGCTGGTTTTAGTTGCAAAGCTAGTTTCTGACTTAGAGGCAAGATACATCCGCAAACTTTGAAAACGCATGGATCATGTTCAAACGGCGGCTGATCTACTTCCTAGAGAAGAGTTATAACCCGATAAGGGTGAGATAAGCAATGTAATTACTGATGCTACACGCACACTCAGTAGGTCAGACGGTTGGGGATTTCTTTGTTACTACTCAAGAAACACCGGCGAAATCAAATTTTTTGAGATCATAAGCCATAACATAATTAGGCAATAGTGCCTCGGTTCAATGAGTGAACCAAGCGCTTCATCAAGGAGACACTTGTGTAGGGTGGCCGCGCCTAATTCTTCAGCCTAGGAAGGATGAGCCGGATGACTAAATCTGTCGTAAGTCATAAAAGGCTAAGATATGCTTACGGCGTCTCCATGCTTTATTTTCTTTATGCTTATATAATATGTGATTGATATGGTGGCCTCGTGGATCCGACAATCTTCGGGGACTCCAGCACGGTGATTCTCTAGGGTTGAGATATTAGACTAAAGCCCTAATACGAACTATGACTTCAGAAAGACAACATTATTTCATTGTCTCATAAGGCTCGATATGACTAATTAACTTATCCCTACAGTCGCAGCCTAGGGCTACATCGTCTGCACCTCTACACACTGCAACACCGCAGAACTAGCAGTTTTCGTCCTAGTCTTCTCTTGTAATGAACTTGAGGTTAAATGACGTCGTACATACCCTTAGCGTAGCAACTAGCTGAAGTCATTTCAATCACTACAACTGTCAAATGTCATCTCCCTCAGCATGACGATCCTCAAACGGCCCGGACCAAGATCTCAGAAGATAGGCATGGACTAACTTATGACAACGATGAGAGGAATACCCTATGCGGCCCTTGAGCGAAAGTTAATAATTCAGAATTTTTATGCGGTCTGGTGACTGTACTTTATGTAAGAAACTACATTACTATACTCATCTCGATCTCCTCAATCTCTTTACAATTTAACATATTTCCGTCTTCGTCTCTAACCTTTTATTGTATTCTACTTCATACGACATGGATTCATTGCATTGTAATGGTCATCGTATGTCTTTTCTATTTTTATTTTTATATTTTGACATCGGTGATGTTGATTTCCAACCTTAGCGAAGGGACATCCTCAACCTAGCCAATTAATAGGTGCTAGGGGCTAGCGGGTTGGAAGAATAGAACTTTGGCCCGCCGCGTGAGATAGAACAAGATGACTGCGGCGCACTCGCCCTCGTGCCATCGATTAAATAGTTGATGAGCTACTAAAAGCCCAGAACGGGTGCTTTCGAAGCAGAACAACGCGCCGATGAGCGCTCTGGTTCTCATCCACGTTCGTGATGGTGAAGCCACTGAGGAGAAGCTGGCCAATCTCATGTGGTTTAATAACCATTAAAACTGCGTTTGGGACAACAAGATGAAGTCAGACATGACGGGGGGCATGAGAGGGACGCTTTGGGTGAGGTTTCACTTGTCGGAGCTGACGAGGGGTATCGCATCGCTAAGGAGGGGGAGAATGAGGATTAGTCTGGCTAATAGCCTATGAAAACTTTACTTATCTCCCTCACTTGCATTGAGCTTTGTATGTGCCAACTTGATCGAGCATCCGATCCGCTTACTAAGTGCGTTGTACAATTACATTCGATCAGCAGCATCACTCCTAGTGTTGAGGACTGGACTGAGTATCGGACCAAATCATCCACATCACACTCACTGTTGCTGGAATTCTGGTCCATCTATTGGCTCGATTCTCTCCACCCTGTCCGAGATTCATGCTGAGACATGCAGTGCACTTCAGCATCATCGGGATTTCACAAGCCGCCCCTTTTGACTCAGGAGGGAACCCACTACGTAGCTGACTGGACACGACATATTACGAACGCGAAAAAATATAACATTGCACGACAGATTTAGGCGGAAAATGTAGGAGTCACGGATTACTAAGACGAGATCAAACAGATCTGTAACAACCGTTAGGCAAAGAAAATGGTAGCGTGTTCATCCACGCCCATAGATGATCTTGTGAGATGTAAACGTAGAGGGATAATGATCTGGACTCTACCCTCCCTTTACAAGGGTGGAGAAATGTGAGTACGAAGATCCACTCGGGAATGCATCCTGCGGGAGCTCTCCGGATCGCCCTTGCAGCGGGCTGTTAATTGAGACGACCCGATGGCTAATCAATTGGTACTACGCCTAAGACAATTCTCTGCCGCTGCGGGGAAGAGCCAACTCGCCAGCGTATCGGGTTGCTGGATTACAGTCCTAGATGCAGATCATGGAGTGCTTGGTTGCACAGTTGCCGCCACACCGTCAGTATGCGTTCCGAGAGAGACATTGCGGCCCGGCAAACGGACAGTCTGAAGCGAAGCCCAAAGGGAAACCTGAGGTGAATGCTTGGGTACAAATAGTGAACGAACTGCTCCCCTTTCCGTTTCTCACTTGATTCGATTTCCCTCAGCATTTTACATCAAATTCTACTTCATCTCCACTCAGTTACACACCTCCAACATCATGTATGCCTCAAGACTTGTCAGCTTGTTCGTGGCCTTCGCGGCTGCCGGGGCAGTGTCTGCCGAGTGCCACGACGAGAAGCCTACCCTTCACTGCTACAACGGCCCAGACGACAACCCGCAAGACCTCACCGTCGAGGATATCACCTACGTCGGAAACTACCTCCGAGCCTACGGGCTTGAGGTTGAAGGAGGTCGCTACTTCACCATGACAGCCAAGCACGCTCCCGACTGTGCCGAGTGGGTGCTGTTCACGCACGGCTCTGTCATTGCCCTTGCCAAGCACATCGATCCCAAGAAGGACTCTTCGGTGCTGTTTGAGGATATCGCCAACACCATTGACGGCGGCCAACAGCGTGACGAGGTTGGGCCTGCGCTCATCCAGTGCTTGGCTGATGGTGGGTCGGCGGGTGTCATCTTCAATGGCTCCAATTCGGCCTACGAGGGGGAGGAGTATCGCGGCAATGGCTACACTCCTGAGGGGATTCTCATCAAGCTTGTCAATGCCAGCCCGGATGAGCTTTGATGGCTTGGTACCAATTGAAACGGGAGAACTTGAACTGTTGTGGAGGGCCATAAGGGTTTATCGATGGATTAGTGCAAGGGAATGCAATGTGAACATGTCTTCTTCTATTTTTATGCATATATCTGTGACATAACGGGAAGTAGCTCGTCCATGTAACGTACTACAGTGCTCCAGATGAATTCCGTAAACCATTATGAACCGTCTCTTTCGGTGCAGTGAAGACGTGCATTTACCGGTGATAAAGCGTCGAACCCTTACGGCCACGAACAATACCTTGAGATGCCAATGGGAAGTGCTTGTAAACTGCGTTCCCAAGAGAAGCCCACACAGGTGACCCACTGCGGTTTTTCACATGTTACGCGTCGAGCCAATATGTTCATCAAGGGACTGCGGAAAGTAAACACGGTTGAGTCCATGTATGAAGCAGAAGTGGCGATGGCAGACGGGTCTGTGAGATGCTGTACGTTTGCTTCCTTGGGGCATTGAACATGTTGCGGAACCACAGGTTGGATAATGCGAACCGTCGTGGCCTGGCCAGCTCTCAACTCAGAGAGGCGCGTATGGGAATCAAGCTACGGCTATTGACGGATCTGAAGGCTGGGCGCAATGAGCCATAACAAAGTTACGCACGGGGTTTTGGACTCGCAGGGTCACTGGTAATAAATCTTCCCTCGGGGTTCCTACGGCCCATAGGAACCTGACAATTTCCTGAATACCTCGAGGTTCCTTGATCCGTGCCCTGAATATTGCCGTATCTCGGCCGTCGAGTCGTGGAATTGACACCTTGATTCTTTCGATAGACTTTCATAGCTCTCCAGGTTGTTTCTCAAGGCTTATCTTGCTGTAGATAGGCCAGAAAGACGATACAGTATCAGGATTCGATGGGGGCCGTAGTCCCAACGTCGGAAAAGGGAACATATCGTGAAATGATGGAAGGATGAATACTACCAGGGCTCAAAAAAGCATGATTTCTATAAACTCTGCTCTGGGATGGAAATTATAGGTCCTCGGATTCATGAGTACCATCAAGGGATTAGTACCATCAAGGGAGTTATTGCTCAAGTTCGCAAGGGTTCACCTTCGGCTGGTGAATAGAGTTGGCCATACATACACCTTGACGACTCTCTGATGGGAGATCCTATAAAACGAGGCCCAGGGCCTTCTTTCTCGATTTTCAATTCTTCACCATCTTCCCATCTCTTCTCTCAAGTCTGGACTTTACTTTACACGTCTTTCACAATATTTTCTCAGCCTCTCATCACATTACCAACCCATCAACACCACTTCCACAACCCATTAACCTACTTCCAACCAACACGACAACGTCAAGCACACACTTGATCTACCTTCAACTACACACTCGACACATCTTCTACTACACACTCATCACATCGTCAACCCACCCTCAACACATCTCCATCTACACTCTTGACCCACCATCATAATGTCTTCTTCTCTCGTCAACACAACCTTTCCCCCTCACCTCTTCTCCTGGGAGGCCAGACTTCTTCTGAAGCGGTCCTCACTTAATGAATGCATGTCCTTCATCATCAACACCGGGTACAGCCAATGCACCGAGCACTGCTGCCACCCCCAGACGTCCGAACCTCACCAAGAGACCTTCGGACCTAACATCGATCCCGCCTTGACCCAAGAGGCTGTTGGGTCTGCTACCAAGCTACAGCAATGGGACCTTGTGGAGGGACGTGTGTCCCAAGACGTTGGCAATGAAGGTCACCGCTTTTATCGTTTGGTCTCGCATTTTTCGCAGTCTGAAATGACCATGGATATGACCCGGCCTGGTGACGAGTGGGAGAAGAGACCACGCATCGACTACCGGGACGTTCCCGACGAGCGCCTCCTCTACTTCATGGAGTACGACCGACAGGGGCGTGACCAGACGGTAATCAGACGGTCTCTTGACATCAAGGTCAAGCGGGACGCGGTCAACGCCCACTTCGAAAACAACCTTTTCTTCAAACTGCCCGCAGGGTGGTTTGCCGACAACGTCTTCTGGAGCCGACCCACCGACGGTTACGACGAACTCTCCAAGATGTACATGGCGTGGCGCAAACTCTGGTACGTCTACGTCTTCCGCACAGACTACAAGGCCGCCGGCGTGAGCACCAGGCTCGAGAACATCGAGGACATCACCTTGCCCATCCTTCCCGAGTTGATGATGTGGGGCAATCTCCAGAACGACTACAACCTCTACCACTTCCAGGAGCTGAGCCGCGTGGACCTCCGGTACACGTACGAACACGAGCCCGAGGGCATCTTCCACATGCTGTCGAACCTGGCCGAGTGGAAGCAGGAGTGCCAGATCATCAACGACTACGTGGGGCTTCGTCGGGACATGCCCAAACACCAATTCCACGCCGCCAGACGTGCTGCGCAGCGGGCGGGCGCCGCCATGGACCACGTTGCTCGCGCCGAGAAGGCCGGGTATGGTCACTTGGCGAAGATCCAGGTCATGTACATCGCAAAACTGCGATACCTGGAGCTTCGTGCTATTCTTTGTCTCTGTCCCATCCCGGGTGGACTGGAGGCAGAAGCCATTGCCAACATGCAGCGTGATGCTCAGGCGGACACAGTTTACGACTTTTCTCGCCTGAATATGCGAGGCTAGTTTTGTCGGGGACTTATAATTTGTTTGTGGTGAGGATGAAGGACGAATTTGAACTTGGGAGTTGGGCTTGGGAATCAAGTTCTTGGTTATTAGATGGAGTTTTATGCATTGTCGGATTTCAAGTTGGGATCATGGCGTTCAAGTACATCTGTAGACAAAAGAAGCATCGCATCGAGATAATGCACGGAGTTTTTATTTCATTTTTAGAATGGCTTGACTCCGAATTCAAATGAACTACATCATGAGACATCAAATAGGCTCGCATTCCTTAACGTGAAAATAATGCATTGTACTCATCGAATCACGGCCAATGCTAGATTCTTCCTGCATGTTAGAATGCGAATTATCGTTCATGACATGGCTGAGATCTATAAAATAGGGACAGGACATCCTAGAAACAGCATCAATGCGCCAACAACCAAACCACAATCTCCATGCTCGATCTGAGTCCCTGCAGAAAATCCGAACCTCTTTCAAAGCATGATTGCTCTCCCTGCGAAAATTTGCCCGCCATGCGGTTGGGTATCCCGATATCACCAACCCCAGCCTCTCAACCGCAATCCATTCCAGCATGACAATATCTCCCACTCCCGTTAACATGACCCAGCCTCTCCGCATATGTGACTGCAGGTGCAGGCTGGTCGTTCGGTAGCCCGGCGGCTAATTTTTCGAGTGTTGCACCGAGACCTACTCTTGAATAGCAAGATAGCTCAAGCAACGTGAGAGGCGTGTGAGACAGACGTCGCCGGTGTGTCCGTGACAAGGTTGTTCTGACGCTCTACATCGGTCTTCTCGTAGCCCTGTTTGTTCCTCGCGAAAAGGTTGCGATATTTGGCAGGGACAGGTTCGGTCTCGCGTCTGTGTGAACTTATGCGGCTGGGAGTGGATTTGTCGCCGGAGTGATCATTGTTCCATTTGGACTTGATATGTTTCTGTACTTTTGCCCAAATGGACTCGATAGGCTTTTGTATCTTTCTCCATACGCTTGATGGTCCCAAGATCAACAGTATAGCAACAGCAATGGGGGCCACGCTCGCAATTTCACCAATTGCTACAAATTATGTTAGCTAGAGTTCATAGACCGAAGGAACACCAGATATCGCTTCGTATCCGGACTGATATCATCTGTCGTTAGACAGCGGCACTTACTCATGCGACCAGCAATCCAGCCACCTTCAACTCTAATCTCGCCGTCACTGTTCTGAGGAAAGTAGTTGAAAGGGATGGCGAACAAGCTCGTCATGAAGGATAGTGGAGTCTAGAGATATGTCAGTCAAAAGTCCAGCACAATCGTGTCCATTGCATCTAGCTACTTACAAAAATGACAGTGATCAAAGTGAATAACCAAATGATCTTGTTCAGTTGACCAGCTGAGTGTGCCTCGACTAGGGAAGTCTGAGCCTGCTCGGTCTGAACGAGATAATCGAGCTATATGATGAATACGTAGTTAGTTTGGGCTTTGATTATGACGGTAGAATCACCGTAAGGGCGGAATATTGAATCCCATTGACATAGAAAGCATAGTGACGTACCTCTTGAAGCGTACGCTCGGCATGTCTATCCAGCGCCTTCGTGCGTCCGATAAGCACTCCTACGCCGCAGTCCTCGATGAAAGCCTCCTTCATCTGGGATGCCGTCTCACTTGGCCAGAAGAGATCGGAAAACTTCTTGACAACGTTGCGCTGCGTCTCAAAGACTCGGAGGAGCAGGTGCAACTCATCACGGATGTCCTTGCATTGGCGGATCAGCTTGATTTCGTCTTTCGTCTGGTCTGGGCTGGGTTCGTTTGCATTAAGCGAGTCGCTAAAGGTCTCGAAAAATGCCGCTTCTCGGTCGCTCTAGTGTATCAGAAGTGATATCTTGTTAGCTACATGGTCCATTAGGTCTCGAATTCCAGGTTATACGTACGCATTCAGCAATCACGCTGTCGAAGACGTCGAGCACGTGGATTCCCAGACCGGCGTATCGAAATTCTTCCAGAAAAGTGACAGATTCGAACAGAATATCTTCGATTAGTTGGTGTGGACTTGTGTACGAGTCAATGCCACCCTGCCGAATGGTATCGAAGAGACTGTCTTCCACGCCGCGGTGGTATCGGTCTGGAAACGCCGTGATGACAGTATCTGAAATAAGTTAGTTAATCCCCATCGTGATACAGCGAGTATATGTAAGTTAAGAATTAAAAGGGGAAATTTTACCTTGATCGAGCTTCCAGAGCCAGAGTTGATGCACCATCAATAACCTGGGCAGTTGACTCGCATCTCGAGTGTCTCGGCCGAAATCTGCGCCTTTACCGTCCAAATCCCTCTTGTATTTGAGTCCTTTCGACGACGCATTGTATACTTCCACCTCTTCGGCGCCTTTTCTACTAGGAAGTGGTACTTTCTTCGAGTATTTTGCTCCTATATGTAGGTAGTGCAGCTGGTTAGCATGTGTTGCGGTATCGTTCAAGCCACGGTGGGAATGATAGTGCTGTGCGGACAATAAAACTCACCGGAGAATTGGTTCTTTGCCTTGTTCTTCTTACTTTCTTCACGCTTCCTCGCAACTTCTTCATACCACTTGTAAACAACTTGATCCTCGTTACGTTTCCTGAGATCTTCTTGCGAAAGCATGTCGTAGTGCGACTCGTCCAGTGTCTGCGGCCTATGGAGCCCAAGAAATCCCTTGTAAGGGCGCGACATCTCTTCTAGCCTGCACTTATCTCGGATTCTTGGAGCGTTGATCTTATAGTCCTTTGTCTCCTGGTCCTTGTCGAAACGCTCAAGGTACTGCTTTGTCTCAAAATCGATGTACGGAACCTAACTCGTTCAGGGTCTTGTTCTGCCTTATCTGGAAAGACGGGTAAATATAGTGAAAGGAACATACCACAAGGGAAATCTTGCCGTCACCAGGGTATTTGGCAGAATTTCTCCAGATTTCCCGCCGATACAAGCTGGTGCTCGTGCCCATGGCTGACTATACGTTCACAGCTGTTAGCAAATCTCAAGATCAAGCTGATCCAGTTCGAGGTGGTGATTCTCTTACAGATTCCTTCAATGATTCGTGGTCACTCTCCTGTTCTTGGTCCGTCTCCTTTTCGCGATGCGTCTCCTGTTCGTCGTCTGTGTCCCCTCCGGTCGAAGTCCTGCCCTTCAGCAAGTCTCCCGCCTAACATGACGTTAGCACAGCAATCCTTATTCCGTATTGGCAGATCAACGCTCACATGAGGCACCCGAGTAAAGAAGCCAGGTTTAGCCCCCTTTCGCTGAGAGAGGCTCCGTTCCAAAAACCTCCATGCTTCCTTTCTCTTTTCAGTCACATTGTCGTTGGTTCCGGTCTCGTTGGTCTTGGTTAGCCACCACACGAGGTCCTAAGAACAAGCAGTCAGATAACAAAAAGGGACAAGAGGAATAGCTGAATGGAGGAACAAACCGTGACCCAAGACATCTATGATCGTAGGGTTAGTACTAGTATTCGGATCGGAATAGTCACCAACGAGACGTACCTGGTTGACGGGAATATGAATCCACCTCCAACACTTGGCCTGTACTTGCTCCTTGCTCAAACTTTGATCCTTGTGATCTTTGAGCACCAGCTCAATAAACTGGTTCTCCAGATTCTTGATCATGCTCTTGCCTTTGGGCTGGTGGAGAAGCTCATGCATCGGGACGGACCAGCTCTGCGAGTATCCCTTGTCTCGGTAGAAAAAGCGGACGTCTGCGAAGAACTTCTCGCAAATGTTCCCCTGAGTAGGATCCAGGATTTCGCTCTTTGATCCGTTAACCGGGCTTTTCGGTGGGCTGTCCCAGCACTGCGGCGGTTCCGTTGGAATGCCTCGGATGGCATGAGCAGCATCAGGGTCCCACTTGTTGATCGACCGGAGAAGGACTTCGAGTTTCGACCTTTCGTTGTTGTTGGGCAACACATCTTGCGGTGTCTGGTCGTTGAAATTGCGACACTCGCTGTCGGCGCCGTGCTGCAACAGGAGTTCCATGAGTTTCTTGTCTCCTCTCTGTGCTGCGTCGTGCAATGGGCTATCGCCTAGAGAAGGTCTCAATTCAAGGTCACAGATATTACTCAGGAAGACTTACCAAAGACGTCCCTTGTGTTGACTTCAGCACCGCTGTTCACCAACAGGGTTGCAACGCCGACCCGGTTATCATCCTCGCCCTCCCCCTCAGGCCAACTTGGAACCCAGACCACGGCATGGAGCGGAGTGAGGTTCTGACTGTCGAGGGCGTCGACGTTGGCTCCGTTTTTGAGGAGAGTCCGTGTGAGTTCATCAGCGTGTGGTTGAGCTGCGACGTAGTGGAGAGGAGTGCGTCCGTATTTATCGCTTCCGTCGACAGCGTCGCTATACTTGCGTGCCAGTTTGGCCACAATGTTTTTCTGTCCGTGCTCTACAGCCTGATGCATAGCTGTCGCCTGTTGCTCGCCAATCTTAGAATCCCATTTGAAGTCCCTCTCGTCGATGAGGCGTGCTGCTTCAGCCTCGTTGCCAGCTGCTAGAGCCTCGAAGAGCTCCTCGCTTATCGCGGTAGAAGGGCCGATAGCCTTTTCAACCTCGTGTTCATGACGAGACTTCCAATCACTCCAGCCGCTTCTTCGTTTCTCGGGGCTGCGAGAAACAGGCAGCTCGCTCGATGGTGCGCGGGTCATCCGCATGCCTGAGTCTGTTTTGTCAGATCTCCACGACAGGAAATTCAGGTGGCAAACTACGGGAGGTAGTTGAGATCAATTTCCAGTGCACTTCCGTAATTAGTGGATGTTGTTACGTGCCTGAGCACTTGGCGATTTTGGAAAGCCCGGCACTTAGTAGTTTAGGTTGAGACAAGGTGATAAATTAGTAAAGTGTTGATTTCCGTCACCTGCACTAGGGTCTCCATTCCCAAGTTCAAGGTCTGAAATGCTTCTGGGGAAAAACGACTGATAAATACATTAGGTAAGTCTCAAAGATGACTGGCTTACACAACAACCTCGCCGGAAATATGAGGTACGTTTAGTCAGAGAACACATGTCCGCCAATCATCATAAGCAAACTGCGACACGAACCAACAGTCATATGCACCAGAAAGCTTCATTCGATTGATCTGCAGGTGGCTGGCGGTGGTCAGACGCGCTGAGCTGACCTGAGCTGAGGGGAAGGTCACATTGCTCTGTTCTGTGTCAGTTGTGGCTGAGTACTTGTCAGCAGCCTAGTTGACAAGGATACCAACGGCAGTTCACAGAGATCCCGGAAGCCTTACGACATTTATTTAAAGCCTGGTGAAGTCGTAGGGACTGGCTCAAAAACCAACGAACCCTGATCTCCAAGCTGTCCAGCATCAAGTCTCGGATACTGTGTCTGGCCGTCCAGGGCTATTCCGGATATCTTTTAAACGGCCCTAAAGCGTCTGAATTCAGTATTACCGCAGCTGTTTGTGTCACCCACAGCCTGCCTCGTCGACGAGATCCTCGTATTCGTACTTTTCAGCTTCTGGCTCCCAACGGAAGTGCTGGTCGACCAACAGCCCGATTGCACATTACTTGTCGTTCGTCGGGCGCAGCCAAGCCTCGGGCGCCTCTGTGTGTCTTAGTGGGCGAAAGGACGCAATCATGGCCTGTCTTCTGCGTACATCGTATTTACAGATAGGAATGCTGACGCTCGTCCGAATGCAATGGGATGTATGCCAAGCCGCTTGTGCGAGAGCCTGTATTACAGCTACTCGATTGTCTTGGATTTGCCGAGAAACCCTTCTGTTCTACGCTTGTCTCTTTAGATGCGTTGAACACGCATGATGGTAGTCCCGACATCTCGTCCTGTCTACAAAATAGCCAAGATTTCTCGTGACCAGTGCATCGTAAATGATGTTCGTTTCGACCTCCGAGTCTGGAATTCTGACTGTAGAAGAAATACTGATGAGCACACGGTGGCTTGTGACAAGGCTGCAGGGGTCACTGCTGCCTGTCACAGCTCTGAAAAGAGTTGGTGGTCAGCATGAAGGCTTGTGCGGGGAGCCAGAATTGTGCCTCATTGCGGGATGCGGAAGACATCCGTACCTGGAAATAGGCAGGCTCTGGAGAATGACGGCGTTATTCTACTGCAAGAACTACAGATAAATGCCTGACACATTATGGCCAAAGGTGATGCCTCTCCCACCCGCGTTCGCTGACGTCGCGCACATATTGCAACCTCTCATGGAGGCGATCCGCCTTTCCTTGCCAAAATTCAACAACGTCCGGTGCCACAGCGTAGACCTTCCATCCCAGCATAATGTGATTTGCAGACCCTTCCAGCAGTGACCTGGATTCCTCAAGACTCTGAGCCAGCTCATCAGGCGAGTTCATCACCTGACTTTGCTTTGATGCCACGGCACTGATCTTGGAGCCTAGCGGGCGCGCAGTGAAGTCTTGGATGCACTCTGCCTCGGGCAACTGGACGGCTTTTCCTCGCAAGCGAATCTGGCGAGCCTGTTGGGGCCAGTAGAAAGTAAGTGCAGCGTGCTGGTTCGCTGCAATCTGGTGTCCCTTGGGGCTGTCGGCTTTGATTGCGAAGTGCCAACCTCGACTGTCAACGTTCTTCAAAATGAGAACACGCGCGTCTGGCCAGCCTTTCTCGTCGACAGTGGAAAGAGTCATTGCGTGAGGCTCCGTGACACCCTCCGCGATAGCTTTATCCAACCAGATCTCGAATGCCTCGTGAGGTGTGTCGGGGAGTCCGTCCAAGTTTGGGTCCTGAACTGACCCTTTGAGGACGGAAAGGTGGCGAAGTTTCGCCCTCAGGGAGTCGGCAGAGCTGGCCATGTTGGTTATTTTTACTCTGGTTCGTTTTGTATGATTGACAGCGCGGCTTTGTTTGAGATGAGAAATGTTGTGGGAAGCAAGTTAGAATTGACTAGATGCAGGTTCAAATAGAGTAGATCGCCGATATAGGCGTTGTGAATGAGTCACAAACTACGTCGGCATTTGATGTTCTTAATACAAGACTAAAGTAGTAGGAAAAGTAGCCATTCAAGGCTGCTGGTCATTTTCAAGGAAGCTATCACATGCATTGCCTCGTCCTGCGACCCAGTGCGCGATGTGTGCCAGCCATCTCATCTATATTGACGAGCACCTGCTCCGGTTACTGGGGCGAAAGATTTTCTGATCCCGATGCGAAGATGTTTAAAACCGCACTCATTAACCAAGGGCGCTTGACAAAACGTTGGATATGTCCTTGGAGACGTGTACGTGCTCCATTCCTATAAGTTGGGATTACACGACGTTTGGTCTAAGCACAGATAAGTTCTGTACCACTCACGAAATTCCCAATCAATCGCTGCCGAGCAGCATCGATGGCCCGCCTGAAAAAGCGACTGCCCTCTGAATGATTTATACCACTCCTGCAGCAGATTGCCATCGATGTTTGGGGTAGAAACGGCATGTCAGGGACAACGTTGCTGTAGAGTGAATGCATCGATAGGTAGAGAATGGGAGACGAGAAAGAGCCCTTCATCAGTAACGAAGGATATGTGCTAAGTATTCGGACCAGCGTGAGTGAGTTTGAAGATGATTAAGGGGCTGCTAGTGAGAAACCTGCGCTACTGCTCGAGGATAGCGCAAGTGGAACGTCTCCCGGGGTGTCTTTGGATGAGGGTGAAAGCGATTGCGTTTGGCACAGCTCTTGAGTGCCGTGAGCTATAGGCGGCTGTGTGGTGACAAAGTCTGGAAATGAGACTGTAAGATCCATGTCAAGGGTATCGAATGAGTACGGAGAGGCTGAAAAGGCCCAAGCAGGGAGTTGCAGTCCATTTCAAATGGCTGGCTCAAAGCTGTTTCTTTGTGGCGCTGTGCAGTCCCTGCTCTAGAGGGTCATATATGGCATACGAGACGAGTCATTGTAAAAGAGTAGTCTATAATGAGCACGTCATGGCATTCAAGTATCGTATAACCCTGGGTGACTGACGGTCTGCAAATGGTTGTTGTGATATAATGTCCAAACGTTGCTTTCACATCCCAATGCTCATCCCTGTGGTTCGGATCGCGTGCGTCGTAGAAGCAACATTGGGCGACCCTCAAGGTTTTGTCCACGACCACAAGGCATTGACTTTGTCACCGCATGAAGGAGGACATCTAGGTTTGCAGCATCCACACAAAAGCATAATACAAGAACCGCTATGGCATGGGAAAATTCTCTGTCCATCCTCAGCCCCATCCACAATAATATGTGCTCGTACACCTCACACCTGCGCGACCCAGACAGCACCAACAATCAACATCAAGATGTTGGGCTCCAGGCTAAGGATGACCGGCCTCCTATTCACCCTGGCGAAGCTGATCGTTCTGGCCTCTCCGAAGCGCATCTTGGCCATCCCAGCGCCGGTCCCCAACAAGATCGACCTCAAGGAGCGCATCTTGGTTGGGTGGTGTCGGGAAACGAACGTCACAGAAACATGTGGAAATCGGTACTTGGACCATGGGAACTGCTGTGGGTGCTACCTATCTCTCGCTACGATGGAGAGCCGGCCGTGTGCGATGTGCTGATAAGTGGCAGATGACTTTGATAACCTGGATATTTACTTGAACGACAATATCGAGACCGTTAATGTCACAGGCGGTCGGTGCGTAATTTGGGAGTACGTATTCCACTACCTTTTGCGTGTTCCTATACTGACAAAAAGTAGAAAGAACGGCTGCGCTGGCGATCACACGGGAATGATCGTGGGCACTGACATTATCATGGACCACGTTTGCCCTGGGTACCCGTGGTCTCGGAAGGCATCCTCGCTCAAGTGCTGTGGCGGCGATGCCAACGCCATGTTCTGTGCGAAGCCAGGGAAGAAGCCCAAGTGCACCGATTGATTGAGTGAAATTTGTGGCTGGCCGCTGAGGCTGACAGACATTAATAAGCACTCAAGGGTGCGATTTCTCAGCTTTCCTTTTGTTCTTCTTCAACGTCTGGAGCGTTGTTGGCTGGTCGAGCGTCGCCGGAGCAAAGTGGTTCTTAGCGCGGAGTTCGCCGGACATCAGGCTATTGAACCGGAGTACGAACTACCGAATACATCAACCACAGAAAGAGGGATGGCGAAGCGACGTGATTGGGCCTGTACGTGAAAGATATTGTCAAGAATATATCAGAAAATTTAGCACATTTCTTTGCATCAGAGGTTGAATATCGATCGGTAGTGGATTTTTGACTAGAGCGATTCCCCCCCCCCCCCCCACCTCGCACCTCCGTACCCCGGCATCCTCCCCCAAGCCTCGAAAGACGAAGGACACAGCCTGGTCAGGGAAATGTGCAGCTGGTGTTGGGCATTAATCACGTGCAGCTTACGACAAGACTGCGCAGCCTTCTCTGTCTTTCTCTCCGTCCTGCAACTCGCCAAATCGACATCACCGGCAAACGCTTCGCCAACAACGCCGCCATGGCACAGTCCACGAGCGCTTCGTTTGGCTCCGGAAGCCACTCCGGAAACCATGGCTTCCAAGTGGGTCAGAGCTACGGGACGATCAACGCGGCGTTCCACCTTCCCCCAGGTAATCAGTCAATCAACGATTCGCATCCTGGTCTAGCCTGCCTTGCTGACGTTTCCAAGAACCATCAGAGCCTCCACCGGTACCGTTTGCTGCGATTCCCTTCCGCCGCGATCCCGACTTCGTGAACCGCGGAGACATTCTCGACCAGATCGATCGGGTCTGCTCTGAGCCGGCAGGTCGCGTGGCCCTGGTCGGCTTGGGTGGTATTGGGTATAGACGACACACGTCTAGCATACGATACGAAGCTAATCGAGAGATAGCAAATCACAACTAGCCATCGAATTCGCCCACCGAATCGTTGAAAGGTCGGCCGATACGTGGGTATTCTGGATTTATGCTAGTACCCGGGCGCGAGTCGAAGAGGGCTTTGCCATCATCGCCGACATGATCAAGCTGCCAAATCGAAACCAGCCCAAGGCCAACACACCGCAGCTTGTATACACCTGGTTGTCCAACGAACGGAATGGAAAATGGATCATCATTGTTGACAGCGCCGACGATCTCGACGTACTATTTGACAAGACAAGAAACACTGATGATGGGCGGCCACTAGCGACGTACCTACCTCAGAGCCGCAACGGATCCATCATCCTTACTACGCGCGACAAGGACCTGGCATTCAGACTGACTGGAGACCACCGAAACATCGTTGAGGTTGGCCCAATGACCGAGACAGATGGACTCCACCTCCTAGAGAATCGACTAAGTCCCCTCTCGGATGTCACCACAGCCCTCGATCTCATCCGAGAGCTCGATCTTGTCCCTCTGGCCATCAGTCAAGCCGCAGCCTACATACATGCGCGAGCACCACTGAGCTCCATTGAGAAGTATCTAGCTGAGTTCCGAGGGAGCGAGGCCAAGCGGCTACAGCTCCTTGAGCATGACGCCGGCGACCTGCGGCGGGAGGGAGGTGCATCCAACGCCATTCTCACAACCTGGCAGGTCTCATTCGACCACATTCGTTCCAAGAGTCCCTCTGCTGCCGATCTCCTCTCGTTGATGAGCTTCTTCAATGCACAAGGCATACCTGAGGACCTCCTTCGGATCTCTAGAAACACCCAGGGTAGTACACGATCGACTAGCCCAGAGTCATCGCTATCACAACCGGACTTGCCCACTTCGAGGGATGGACATTCTTTCAACAGGTTTGTAAAGAAGGCGTCACGCAAATTCAAGAAATCGATACCTTTGCTCCCACATCGCGCCTTCCATTTCTTCTCCCGCGGCACAAGTTGCAAACTCAACCATGTCGGACATCCGAAAATTGACGATGAGAGAATGGGGTTTGAATCCCATAGTGGTGCTGCCGGCACCATGGACTCCGAATCCAATCGCAGTGATAGCATCACAGACGACGGATTTGAAGACGATGTGGCGATGTTGAGGGCTTTCTGTCTCATTACCACAAACGAGGGAGGACACGCCTTCGAGATGCACGGGCTCGTGCAGCTCTCGACTAAGCGTTGGCTGAAGGCCTATGGACAACAAGAAACCTTCAAGGGGCAGTACATCGAACTCATGGCCGACTCGTTTCCAAGCGGAGAATACGAGACTTGGGGAACCTGTCAGAGACTCTTTCCACACCTTGAAGCGGCCTTCGAGTATCGCCCAACGAACCAGACTCAGGAGTCAGATTTGGCGTACCTTTTGTTCCGAGGCGGATTGTATGCAAGGGAACAGGGTATGTATGACGTGGCGGAGCGAATGGTTCGTCAAGCAGTCCAAATTGATGAGAATACACTAGGAAAGGATAATGAAGCGACTCTAGGAAGCACAGCACTACTTGCAAGTATTTTTCGTGGCAAGGGGATGTATAGAGAAGCAGAGAAGCTACAGGTTCAAGTGCTAGAGACTCGCAAGATGACGCTTGGGGTGGATCATCCTGACACGCTAAGAAGCATGAATAATCTTGCTAATATATGGCAAGAGTCAGGCCGATATGAGGACGCGATAGCGTTGATGAGGGAATGTGCTCAGGGTCAGCAACGGGTTTTAGGTCCAGAGCATCCAGACACTCTAAGAAGTCTAGCCTGGCTGGAGGAGT
The DNA here is from genome assembly GCA_037954315.1 of Neonectria punicea. Classification (NCBI taxonomy): domain Eukaryota; kingdom Fungi; phylum Ascomycota; class Sordariomycetes; order Hypocreales; family Nectriaceae; genus Neonectria; species Neonectria punicea. Next base: position 238,046 of record JAZAVJ010000008.1, read on the forward strand.
GAGAAACGTAGACAGCGTGTAATATAGGTCTCAGATATGCACAAAAGAGAGAGTGTTCCTAGTATTTCGTGATCTTCATATTTCAATCCCGGACCGGAGTCGAGTGGCCCAGCGGCGGCACCGGAGCAAAGTGGTTCTCGGCGCGGAGTTGGCTGGACGTCAACCCGGGCCGGAGCAGCATGTCACCGGAGAAAGTGGTTCTCTGTATGGATTGACCAGACACTTCGCTGCTGTAGGTTACAAATTTCGACACCAACCTATGTATCCGACTCTTTATAATACAGCTCTTCTCCCTTTTGGCTACCGTCTCTTCTGCCTATCACAATTAAATTTCACTCGCTTCTGTCCACTAACATGGCATCGACACCCGAGACAAAGCTACCAGGAAAGATAGAAGTTGACGCTCTGTCCTAGATGCCCCCACAAGAATAAGGTAAATAGGCCTCGCTGGAAGTATGTGCTCGACTTAAATCTTTGCCTGACCCAGAGACCAGATGTTGAGTCCAACAAGCAGCCTCAGGGTGAGGAGATCATCTACCCTGCCGACGCCCTCTTGACACCACGGCAAATCCTCTTTGATGAGACTTTCTGTACGAGCATGATATTCAACCAAGCTGGACTCGGAAATACTTTAACGACTGTCGGTGTCATCGGGCAGTCCTTCGGCATCACCAACCCGGGCCAGCTATCCTGGTTAATCGCCGGCTACAGTTTGACCATTGGCACATTCATTCTCATCGGCGGACGCTTGGGTGATGAGTTCGGCAACAAGAAGATCTTCGTCATCTGCATGGGCTGATTTCCGTTGTGGTCGCTCGTAGTCGGCCTCTCTGTCTACTCTCCCTACGTCCTCTTCATCTTCGCTCGCGTCTTCCAGGGCATCGGGCCGGCGCTGACCTTACCCAACGGGCTTGCCATCCTGGGCCAGTCTTACTCACCGGGGCCACGCAAAAACATGTCGTTTGCCTGGTTCGGCGGCTCGGCTCCTTTTGGCGCTATCGCTGGGTTCGTGTTCGGAGGTCTCTTTGCTCTTGCTTGGTGGCCGTGGATTTACTGGAGCCAGGCAATTACCCTCGCCGGTATGGCCGCGTTCGCCGCCTGGACGATTCCTCCTCTGCCTGTTCAGCCAACCCAGGACCGAACACTCCGTGAGAAGCTCATTGATTTGGATATTCCTGGGGGGTTGGCTGGTGTGACGACGCTGGTCTTGTTCAACTTTGCGTAGAACCAGGCCGTTGTTGTCGGTTGGTTGCCCTACGTTCACGTCTGTCTGATTCTCGGCTTACTTTTCGGTGTGGGCTTCTTTTGCATCGAAGTCTACTGGGTGAAGACTCCTATTCTCCCTTTGGCTGCTTTCAATACGGATATCGGATATTGCCCTCGTTTTTGCTTGCACTGCAACGGGCTGGGCTTGTTTCGGCATTTGGGTAAGACTTCTTGTAACTGGGGTAGACGGGTCCGAACTAATGCTCTTCCCAGGTCTTCTACATCGGCCAAGTAGCGATCAACATTGGTGGAAATACTCCGCTTCAAATGGCAGCGTAGTTTCTTCCCATCATTCCTTCGGGCTTAATCTCAGCATTAGCCGTCGGAAAGCTGCTCGGCAAGATTCCTGCTTCGTGGATCATGGTTGTCGGACAGATCGCCTCCCTCGCCGGATCCATCCTCGCCGCTACTCGACCTGCAGATTCGATTTACTGGACATACTATTTCTTCATGTATCCCAGACCACCAAATACACCTCCGTTCTTTCCAGTAATGCATCAGGTGTTAATGCGGGATTTCACTTCAATGGCCTACAAAGGACTTTATAGTACAGACCGAGTGAGATAAATTACTAATGAGTAGGATAACTACCAAACATGGCATTCATAATCATAGCGAAAGTGGGACCATACGATCTTCCTGGAGAGGACTGGAACATGTGGTGTAGGAGTGGAAATAACAAATAGCAAGTTTTATGATTCGCTTCCGTCTATGTCTGTGTCTATGTCTATCTCATCTAATTATTAGTTTGTGGAATGTCCCGTACTCTAAAGCTCTCATATCCAACCCGACTTCTGTCTCCTAATTGTGTGCGTACCATGGTCTGTCTATGAAGCGTAGAGGCTAGGATAGGCAGCCTTGATCATGTCGGCGCCCTATTTTACTTAGTCAGTCTTGTCTTTCTGGTCCCTCTGTTCTAGGGTGGCACTGACCTTCTCGGCAATCATGTAGACTGAGTTCTGAATGCGGCAATCGGGGATCACCGGGATGATGGAGGCGTCAATGACACGTAGGTTGTCAACGCCAAAGACCTTGAGCTTGGAATCAACAGCCCCCTGCTCAATGTCTTGACCCAGACGGGCAGTGCCACAGGGGTCTGTAGGGTTTGGTGAGGTTAGTATTGTTCCGTCAAGTCAGAGACAGATCGGAAGGAAAACTTACGGAAGCCTGTTTGGGACCGCTCCTTGATCATGATGTCCATAGCTTCATCCGAAGCCCTAGGCATGGCCCAGGGATAGTCCTCTTCGACAATGTCCTTCATGCCATCGCCATTCAAGATGATATCATCCACAAAGCGAACTCCCTGTCGCATAGCGACCAAGTCCAGGTCGTTGGAAAAGAAGTTGATGTTGATGTTGGCCTGGTCGAGAGGGTTGGTCGAATTGAGGGTAACGGTCCCGTTCTTTGAGAGAGGTCTCAGAAGATCGACGATAACGGTCATATAATCACCCTTTGGCGGGGTAGGGATGTGCCACTGGAAGGCATCGCAAAACATAGGGACGAAGTCGATCTCGAAGTGAGGCTGACCAGCAGGACCGAAAGGATCAATACCGCCATTGGACTGTTTGAAGGCCACGTATTCGGGGGACTTCTCGAGGTATTTATCGATTCGGGGCAAACCAACGAGTTCGAGGAGACCGCTAGTCAGAGGGCCCTTGTTCTTCCAGCGGTAGGCAGAGGCAGCGGCATCCTTCTCCAAGCCGGGGCGCAGAAGGTGGTTGTCAAGCCCGTATCCATCCTTGAGCTTGAAAACGTGAGGCAGGATAGGGTGATCCAAAAGGTTCTGACCGACATGCTCCGACTTGACAACTGTCTCGATGCCGAATTTGGCCAGTTCGGCCTCAGGGCCAATGCCTGAGAGTAGTAGGAGCTTGGGCGTCTCATAGACACCGAGCGACACAATGACTTCGTAGGCGGCACGGAGGGAAAACGTCTGACCGTCGGGGCCAATGACCTCGACACCCACAGTCTTTCTGTTCTCGAAAATCAGCTGTTTGGCGTTGGTCTCGCCCAGTACCGTGATGTTCGGCTTGTTCTCGAGGAAGCGCCAGCTGGACGACCGCTTGCCATTGTAAATCGTGTTGATACATTTCCAGAGGCCATTCATGGTGCCGTTATGAACGTCATCGGTCAGTCGCTCACCCTTGCTGACCCAAGCCTGTGTGAGGGCATTGCGGAAACCCTCTGTCTCGGGCAGCATGTCGGAGTGGGCAACGGGCAAAGGGCCGCCCTGACCGATGTACTTTAGCTCGGGACGGTGCTCACCACGGTCGTCGTGATAGGTCGCGGGCTAATTGAGATCAAGGTTAGAATCCTGAGTTTGCTTTGTGTTGTATAGAGAAGCTGACCTTGTAAAGATACTCCTTGCACGTGTCCCAGGTCCATTCGCTCCCACCAAACTCAGCCCAATCATCAAATGTAGCGGCGCTTCCGGGAATCCAAGTATAGTAGTTAAGGCACGAACTACCGCCAAGGACCTTGCCGCGAGTGTTCGGCTTCTCGATGCGAGTGTAGTCAGGTCGATCAATCATACCAGTCTTAAAGGACCAATCATACTTAGAACCTCGGAGCGAGAACGCGGTAGCGGGAGTAGTGGTTATCAATTCCAGCCTCGACGATGAGAATGGACACATTGGGGTTTTCGGCAAGTCGACCGGCGACGACGCATCCGGCAGTACCACCTATAGAAATGTCAGACTTTTATGGTAATTGTCAAGGAAGTTACTGAGTTGTCTCGAACCTCCAACAACAATGAAGTCGAATGTTTTTCGGGGTTCGTTGAGACCGGCCATTGCGATTGTCGGGTTGAGTGACTTGAGTCTGGAGGCGATGTTGAGTTGCAGATGGTATTAATTAAAAGCTGACTGAAGATGGTCGTAAATTGGACTGTTGAAGATGAAGCTGGCGAGGTGTTGGATGTGCGAGAGTGTTGATTGATGATGCGAGTGATGCTGGTTTGAGTCTCAGGATTGAGCGAGAACAGCTCTCTTAATATAGCTTGTGGACAATACGATGCCATCCAGACGAGTCTCTTCAATCTGCCTCGCAATACGCACTCACCCGCCATTTGCGTGAATAGCCCATAGCGATGACCTCATCCGGGGTTGAACTGCCGTCCAAGCTGGCCTTCGCAAAGACTTCGGGAAGGTCGGCGTGCTCGGCGAGGCTCGCGATGCCATGTTACAACGCCGACCACGGCACCGCATTCCGGCCGGGCATAGCTCGTAGTCTCCTACACGGCAGATTTAGTGCCGGCGCGTCAGCGGCGCCTCGTCAGCAGAGTGCCGCAAGTTCCGCGTCGCCAGCTATTCCCGGGGGATGTCCTTTTCTCTCCTTAGACGCGACACGGAAGTGCCGAGTATGATGCAGCTGCTTCCTTGGATTCTCTTGGACGGCCTGGAAATACTCCGTGGTCTAGTTGATGCTCTGCAGGGAACCTTTCGTTTGGTAGAGACGGCCTCCAGGTCTCGGTGTCGCCGATGTGCTCTCATGCCGTGCTCGTCGAGCAAAGCCTTGGCGAGGAGAAAAAGTCCGCATATTCCTGCCATGATGACACCTCAATTGCACCCAATGCAACAACGAGCTGTCCATCTTCCACGGTCTAGTAAATGTAACTCAAAACATCTCTAAATGTTGCTTGGCATTTTTTACCATATTTAAATCCGGGGTTGAGTCCCTGAACTTGCACGGTAGTTGGTCGCCGAGAATACTTTTTTCTTGGCTCCGCCCGATCCGAGCGCATCCAAAGGTGCGACCGAGGCAGTTAGCCTACCCTGGATCCAGACGGAAGGGAGTAAATCAGTCAATTGGCAACCGAATTAAACTCAGGTCGTTTACGATATGTAGAACTGTTGATATCGGATTGTTTGCAACTGTTTTTAAGATGATTTTACTGTCTATCTTATGCGTTTCGTGTTTTGTGGTAGCTAAAACTTGCCGGTTTTCCACTTCGCGCGATTCCGTGTGTCTCATGTTTTGCAATCCCGTAAAAACATGACAACCGTGGCAAAAGAAAGAGGTTCAAACAGAGAGATGTAGTTTTCCAACTAAGGATCAGCTTCCAATAGCTTTGCGTGCTGTATTAAACCTTTGTGACGAGGTCGGTCGTGCTGTGCCGTTTGGAGTGGGGTGTTGTCTACGAAGTACCGCAAGCTACCACCGCTCGGAAGAATTAACCCGATTCTCTTTATTGCCTATGGGCCATTTGGAATAGAACGTCTACTGGATACTAGTCATCCGTGCCCTCGTTCAGTAGGGAGGATGGAAGGAGGTGCTTCTCCGTAATGTGAGCACGGGAGCTTGCAGAGGATCGACACCGGAATCTCTGGAACAATTTACGCGACTGGCCTAGTGGGTGCTGTAGTGGCCCTCCAGCTGGAGTACATTGTTGGGTTCGTCGAAGGCACAGAATCCACCAATACGAGACGAACATGGGGATTGACCGCTGTCGTGGATTCCGTCGTGGATTCCTGTGCTTTCCACTTGGAGAACAGCGCTGCATTGTTGCAGACCAGTCTTATCGAGGTCAACGGCAACCGTCTTCGAACACAGCTCCTGCGGCTCAGCATGCCAGAGCAGACATTCTTTAGCCTCAGTCGCTGCTCACTATCAGCAAAGCACGAGACACGCTGCCTGCCATTTATTCTGACCCCCATGGTCAGACAGACGCAGCATTCCTAGTATCGTGGAGTCTATGTGTGTATCTATCGAGGGAATCGGATCTCGTCGGAGTCGAGGGCCACAGTTGTTATTCGGGACAGCGAGTGGGCGAGTCGGATAGTCGAGATCACGCTGGCCTGGGAGCCACGGGGTACGTCGTGGACTACTTCGTGATCCTACAGCTGAGGTATTGTGCCTCCCGTCAAAGTGGTGGCAATTCGGTGGTATTCTTTAGGAATTGGAGACGGGGGGATCGTGGATGCGGTGGTTCATGAGGTAGAGAACGACTTCCTCCATCTTTTTCTTCAAGTATCTTCGTTCGACTCGGATTATGGGCTTCGGCGGCGCGTAAGGGAGGTCCTTCTTGAAGATGTGACGACGACGGGCGGGCTTTGTAGTAGAGGCGGGTTCTTGTGCGGGAGCTACCTCGGGTGTTGGTTGCGTCGCTACTTCGAGCGCTGGTTGCGAGGCCATCTCGGACGCTGGGATCTCGGGTGTTGATTGCGAGTCATCTCTGGCGTTGATGTCTCGGGCGTAGGTTGTGAGGCCATCGTCGGCGTTGATGGTGTTGACATCTCAAGCGTTGGTTGTTGTTGCCATTATCGCGTTCGTTGTTGTCGACTTTCTGAGTGGATGGAATTGACAAAGTCCCGTCCTGACTAGCGTGCCGGGGATACGAAGGTACGTACCGACCTTATCCACTCGGGGCTCCGGCGATGGCACGGCCGCGTCGTCGAGATCTGTATGAGAGCGCATTCGAAGGGAGCGACGGCGTTGGTATCACGGCGTGGAAGCTGGAGACGTCGATGCAATCAATTCAATCGGCAATTTCGAGTCACCGAGCAGCAACGTGTCCAGCGACGATGACCAGGAAGAAACCTCGGATGAGTCTCAGGGAGGCGCAACAAGAAAGAGGAAGCCCGGATCAGCAGGCCCGAGTCAACGACCTCCAAAGGGGCTGATGCGCGCCATCGAAGCGGCCACCCAGAGTATCCAAAGAGGGACAGCAGCTCTAAGGGCTACTATGAAAGCACCCAATGACGTCGATAAAGCAGTCCCGGATATCCGACGCAGGTTCGCCGGTACGCGGACACTTGATGACATTAACGCACTTTGTCAGTATGTGTCTGACAATCCATTGGAGGCCCGTATCTATAACCTCATGGATGAGGATTTAAGGGATGTGATGTTCTCAGACACGATTGGAGATTTAGCTGAAGGGAAGGCGGAGAAAAAGACAACTGCCTCATGAGTGTAGCATCAGGACCACGTACCGGCACAGCCCTCCTTCATCAATGACGATCATGCAGTCTGGCTGATCCGTGATATTACTACCAAATATTGTACGGAGAAGGACGCGCCAATTTGCCGCAACGCTTTGCGGTCGGACTTTTCTGTAGATGACAGCGGCAGCTTCTGCATCGAGAAGAAGACGGTCGGAATCATGTAGGTTGGCAAATGCTCCGCGAGCTTGTCCTCGATCTCTGGAGACACGGCAAAGGTCCTGGCGGCGATAGGATCTAGGCCATCAGCCTGAGGGAGAGGAGTATGAAACTGAAGGAAGGCTGCAAGCTCCGGGCTTGCGTCTTCGCCTTGGGGCATGATGACCTCGACGGCAACCTGGGCAATGTCGGGGATGTATTCCTGGACCCAATGCTCAATCTCTCCAAGCTCAACTCGCTGGCCGCGGATCTTGACTTGGCCGTCCTTTCGGCCAATGTAGGCTATGCTCCCGTCCTTGTTCTGTCGGACCAAATCACCCGTCTTGTATAGTCTACCACGGCGACCCGTGTGGTTGGTTGTGCCTTGGAGTAACCACACCGGATCCTCGACGAAGGTGGCGACCGTCTTCTCGATATCGTTCAGATAGCCGCGGCCAACCAGGGGACCTTCAAGCAACAACTCGCCGACGCATCCCGGCGGGAGCAGAAGATCATGCTTTGTCGAGTCTACGACCCAAGTGACAACGCCGGCTCCTGTACCGATGTGGGTAGCCTCGTCGGGGCTCGATGAAGAGTCGTTGATGACGGTCAGTGTCGTGCACTCACTAGGACCGTAGCCATTGATAACCCGGACGGTATCCCACCAAGGCTTGACGTCTTGTATTCGTAAAGCCTCGCCGAGGAAGATGATGGACTCAACGGCAGGGACCTGCTCTGGGGAGATGAGCTGGGCAACCGAGGGAGTCAGGATAAGGATGTTCGATTGTAGAGATGTGATGCTTGATGCCAACTCGTTCTTGCGCTGTTCCTCGCTCGGGATGCACAAGCAGCCTCCCGCGACGAGCGTGGCAAAGGTGCTGAAGACCGAGGCGTCGAAGCTATAGGATGAAAAGTCGTAGACTCTTGACTTGGAGGTGAGACCAAACCGACTTCCCTGATGCCGCAAAGCCGACGTGACGCTGACGTGCGCGAGAGCAGCTCCCTTTGGCGTGCCGGTTGTGCCTGACGTGAATATGGCATACAGTAGAGACTCAGCGCTGGGGGCTGGGAAATACTCCGTCGTTTTGTTGCTGAGTCCGGAGAAGAAGCTGGAGCTGAGTGTGACCACTTCGCGGCAGAGACGAGAGCTGAGTGCCTGGTTGTCGGGAGACGAAACGATAAGTCTGGCTTTAGTTTGCTGGATAATCGACTGGAGTCGTTGCTCAGGCAGTGATGGATCAAGCAGAACGAAACCTCCACCGGCTTTCAGGACACCGAGGATAGCAACAGTCGTCCACATTGACTTCTCAAAACACAGAGGAACCAGTGTATTGGGACCGACTCCCAAGTCGATGAGACGACGAGCGAGTCCTCCAGCGAGCCAGTCGAGCTGGGCATACGTTAATTCTCCGTCCCAGGCGCAGACGGCCGGTGCGTTGGGCTGGGCTTGGACGCGAGCCTCGATGATCTCATGAACGCATCGGTCGATGGACTCGGGGACGGTTTTGTTCCAGTCCCAGAGCTGCTTCGTGTCTCGGGAGGTGGACACGTCAATATCAGACAAGGCCTTGTCGGGAGCTGCTTCGACGAGCTGGTGCATGACGCACTCTAGACGCTCTAGCAGTGCTTGCGCTATCCACGGCTCGATGGCCTTGGAGTCGAAGCTGGCCTTAGCTGTGATTTTCTCGGATCCAAGCTGTGCCTCAAGAACGAGGGCATATGTGTTGATGCCCTGTTGACGGCCGTCGTCTCGCCACTTCCCGAGGACGCCTCCGCTGTCGTCGTTGTCGTTCTGGGGCTGGACAATGAGAAGCGTCTGGAACGTGCATGCTTGCTTTGCCCCGGGACACGCTTTGACGATGCGTTGCAGGCCGGTCTGTTCGAATTGGATCATCTCTGTTGCCTGCTTCTGCACCGAAGTCAGATAGTCCGAGACGGTGTGCTCGCCGGCGAGGTTGATGCGGACGGGGACGGTGGCGATGGTCGGGCCGGTCATGGCGTCGATGCCCACTACGGGGGCGCTTCTTCCGGACACAGTTGCGCCGAAGACGATGTCCTCGGAGTTGGTCATCTGTCTGGTGATCAAGGCCCACGCGGCGCGAACTACCGATGAGGTCGTGATGTCGAGAGTGCCATGTTGCGGCTTGGGGAACTCGTGCTCAATAAAGGTGTTTGCCACTGGTGGCTCAACCGAGGGGAGGGCCGGGAATGGCATAGACTCGCAGTCAGTCAAAGCACTTCGCCAGTAATCCATCATGTCCTCTTCGGTTTGCTTCCCGAGATACTTGATAAAGGACTGGAACTGAAGCCCCTGCTCAACAGACTCGTCCTGGTACAGCCGATTGACCGCATCAAAGACCAGCGAGACGGACCAGCCGTCGTAGAGGGCATGATGGATCGTCCACACGAAGCAAGGGATGCCTTCGCTATTTGGAGCCATGGCATAGCGGACGAGTGGCTGGCCTACCCCCATTGGCTGCTTCCGGTCCGACTCGAGGTATGCATCGAGGTCGGCGGGCTCAACCCAGTTGATGCCTTCATCCAACACAACCTGCGAGAAGCCTACGGTGTTTTGGTGGACGATTCTCGTACGCAGGATGTTTGTTGTTCGAACAACCTCCTCCCATGCGTGGCGGAACTTTGGGATGTTGATATCGCGAGGGAGCTCCATAGCAGCCTGCATTACATAGTCCCCAGTTCGCTTCGACGTCAGCGACAAGAGACCTTCCTGGAGGGCGGTGCATGGGTATGCGTCTTGAACCTTCTGGGGATCCAAGGAGTACTGAGCTGAGATATCTTGTAGAAATGACTCCGTGTCCAAGCCATGACCAAGGAGAGAAAAGGGAGGGATGTCCTGAGAACTGTCGTCCTCGGTCTGAGGCCCCTTCTTGGAAACATCACGCAGCGCCGGATTCCGGAAGATATCTGCGACGGCGAGCTCGATTCCAGCCTTGCGAGCTTGGCCAACAACCTTCATCGCCGCAACTGAATCTCCTCCAAGCTGGAAGAAGCTATCATCCAAGCCAATAGTTGCCTGTTCCATGTTCAGGACCACAGCCCAGATCCGCTGCATCTGGCGCTCTGCCTCCGTAGTGGGCTGTTTTGCTAATCCTCGTGCTGCCGTCCGAATCTGGACACTCTCCGTAAGGGCGACACGATCGACCTTGCCGTTCTGGTTGACGGGCAGCTTCTCGAGGATGTTGATGGCGCGGGGAATCATATACGCGGGCAAGTGGGCTCGAAGCTTGTCGTGGAGCTCTTCGCGGATCTTCTGCCTAACCTGCTGGCGGAGCGGTTGGCTGCTGAGGGAGTGGCGGTCGCGGCCCTGGTAGTCAACGGGGAAGCGGAACATGACTCTATCTCCAGCTGAGGGCTCGTAGCGGTGGAAGATGGCATCGAGGCCGCCGCGCTGAGAGTGCTGACGTGCCCAGCTGATTTCCACTCGGCAGTTGGCCTGGCGGGCTACTTCGACCAGGTCGAGGGCGGACAGCGAAGGGCAGCTCTGGGACTCGTGATGAGCAGATGAGACCCAGTCGGGGTTGTTCGAGGTTTTGGCTGTTCTTCCTTCGAGGGAATCGATGACACGTCTCTCGAGCAGTGTCTTGCTGTGGGGGATGTTGCTGACAGCGACAACCGACGGGGATGAAGACGAGGATCGCTTGATGAGCTGGAGTAGGGATTGTCGATCAAGCTTTTGTGACTTGAAATCGACCCAACTCTTGTCAGACACATCGTGGATCTTCTGCTGCCGCTGTGAACTTGGACGCCTCACGTGGACAACAGCGGCGTAGCGATAACAGCTAAGTTCGTTGGTGGCCACCATCTTTTTGGGCAGAATCTCAACATGCTCGATAGCATGGGGCAGACGACTCGGCAAAGCTGTGAAGAACGCCGGGTCGACGAGCAACTCCAGCTCGCCCTGTTCGATTTCTGACATCTTCCTTCGAAGCTCGTCCTTGGTCGCCTTTTCACCCAGCATGGCCAGCGCCTTGGTCACCCGGAAGTCCTTGTACAGCGCATAGGATCTCATGTCGCCGAAGAAAAGCCTCTCAATGCCCTTAAGTTTGACTAGGTTTTCGACCACTCGGAAGAGGTACTCCTGGCTGGGAAAATACTGGGCGACCGAGTTGATGACGGCGAGCGTGGGAGAAACCTGCGTGGACAACCGGCCGATATCCATGGCTGAAGCGGCATGCATACGGACCTTGTCTGCGAGGGAGGGGATCGACTTTGCTGTCTTGGTGACGAAGGCGACGGCTTTCTCAGAGGGCTCGAGACCGACATAGCTCTTGAGGCCCTTTGTCAGATTAAACAAGATCATTCCTGAGCCTGTGCCGACCTCGATGACATGACCAGCATCGCCGCCGTTGAGGATTGCGCTGATGCCGTCGTCCAGCCACTCATTCATTTCTCCCTTATCAATGTTACTGCCGTCATACATCGAAGTCCATCCAACAAAGTCGCGTCCGATGGTATCATTCTGGACAGTGTCGATAGCGTCATAAGTGTCGTCCTCGAAAAGCTCTCGCCACACTTCGACATGTTCCGTCTCATTGCTGCTGTTGAGCTGCTGGATGGCATCGGCCTCGCTTTGGATCTCCGCCTCGCGGAATGTGACAAAGCCGATGAGTTGGGGTTCTTGGTCGTTGCTGTGCTGCAAGACCGCAACGGCATCGTTGACGCAGTGGTGGCTACCGAGAACATGTTCGATCTCTCCAAGCTCTACGCGTTGACCGCGAATCTTTATCTGCCCATCCATGCGCCCAAAACACTCAAGCTGGCCGTCTGTGGGTCGATAGCGCACGAAATCTCCGGTCCGATACGCTTTGACGAGCTGGCCGGAGATCATGACGGAGATGAACCGGTTGAGGTTCTTTTCCGAATCGGTGTAGCCACGTGCGAGGCCATCGCCAGTTACCACAAGCTCACCGACAACGCCCAGCGGGACGAGTCGCTGCTGGGGATCCATGACGTACGCCCCTGAGTTGGTAACTGCTCGTCCGATCGGGACACCCGTGGCAAATGCATCGTCCTCGAGGCAGTACATGGTACTCGCGACTGTGTTTTCGGTCGGGCCGTAAGCGTTGATGACGCTGCCTCGTACAAGCTTCCTGGCTTTGGCCATGTCTTGCGGGTCAGCGCGATCTCCGCCGACATAGAGTGTCTCCAGCTGGCGGATCGTGGCCGGCGACTCGAGGAGGTGCTGCTTCAACAGGGCCGGTGTGAACATGGCAGCTTGAATCTGCTCGAGGGCAAATATGTCGCTGAGAAGGGCATAATCCAAAACAGCCATGGTATCTATGCAGATCAACGTTCCTCCGTTGAGGAGCGTAGAATACATCTCCCACGTGGAAGCGTCGAAGGCAATGTTCGCGATATGGGCTGTAATGGCGTTTGCAGGCAGAGGTTGCACCATGTTACTGTTTTTGACGAGGCGGACGATCCCGCGATGGTCGAGCATGACGCCCTTGGGCTGTCCCGTAGAGCCGGACGTGAACATGACATAGGCGAGACTCGTAGCTGAAGGTCCAGCGGCCGGAGACTTCTCATGAGAAACTCCATTGGTTTGGGGCTGGCTGTCGAGAGCATCGGCAATGTTGGCGAACTCAACGTCGGGGAGTTCAACGATGGGAGGTTGAACATCGGACCCGAACAGGATGAGCTTGTGACCAGCCCTCGACGAGAGAATGGTGTGCAGTCGACCACCGGGGATCTTGACATCTAGCGGCAGATACGCCAAGTTGGCTTTAAGGATACCGAGGAAAGTGGCGACTGTCTGACAGGAACGAGTTGCAAACACGCCGATCAGGGTCCCGGGAGGGAATCCCCTCTTTGACAACCACTTGGCGATCCGGTCTGACTGCTGGTCCAGCTGCGCGTACGAGAGCTGAGAGACGGAATCTTTGACAGCAACTCTGTTAGGGCTGGCGGCAACCTGCTGTTTGAAGACGTCAATGATACTCGATTCTCTAGGGTAGTCTGCTCGGTCAACGTGGATCAGGCCCATGTTGTCAAGCGTGGCGTGGTCATCTTCAGTCAACAACGGCAATGAGGCAATCGGCGTCTTAGGCTCGCGGAGGGCTTGCTCGAGAACTCTGCAGAAAACTGACAGAATGTTGCTGACAGTCTTGGATTCGTAGAGGTCGGTCGAGTAGACCATCTGGCCGCGCAGGCCGTTGCGTTCTTGGAAGAAATGGAATTCTAAATCGAATCGCGAGGTCATGTCTCCGCTCATCCCTTCGGTTTCTATTCCTTCAAGAGTGAAGTTGCCCAAATCCAGCTGAGAATTGAGAGAGAAGACGACCTGGACCAACGGGTGACGGGATAGATCCCTTTCCTTCTGTAGCTTCGAGACGATGTCTTCAAATGGGACATCTTGATTGGTAAAGGAAGCTATCGTTGTCGCTTCAACCTGACGCACGAGGTGGTCGAATGATTCTTCTTCGACCTTGATGCGCAGACACTGCATGTTGACGAAGAACCCGATCATGTCCTTGAGCTCCCACTGGTTCCGGTTGGCATTCGCCGTGCCTATAGTTGCATCTCGCGATCCGGTCAGACGGAAGTGGGCAGCCCGGAAAGCAGACAGGAGGACCACGAAAGGTGTCACTCCACGCTCTTTGCAAAATGTCTGTACGGAATCATAGAGCGGCCCTTGGAGGAAGATTTCCTGGACATCAGCCAAGCCCGACATGGTGGCTGGCCGAGGCTTGTCACATAGCAGCTCGGCGGGGCGGCTGGTCTGTAGCTGTCCAATCCAGTAATCTAGCTGCCGTTGGTGCTCCTCTGCTTGCTCAGGCTGTTTTTGCCATATCGAGAAGTCTCGATACTGGATGGGTAATGGGTCAATCTGCGCCAATGGATCCTTGCCCTGGAGCGCAGCTGAATAGAAGGCAGCTAGCTCCTTGCGGAGGATGTCGATAGACCAGCCATCGGAGATGATGTGGTGCATGACCATCGATAAGACATGATGTTGGTCATCAAGACGATAGACAGACACTCTCCACCCCGGCTCGGCCTCTAGGTTGAACGGTGTCGACTCGGCCTTCTGCAACGCGGACGCTAGAAGAGCTTCTTGGTTGTCGATGGCGATGTCGATGATTTTCAGACCCTTCTGACTGACCGGCTGTATTTTCTGCACATTAACGCCGTCGTGGGAAGAAAAGGTCGTTCTCAGGGTCTCGTGGCGAGTCTCCATCGCGCGGATTGTGGTATGCAGGGCATCTAGTCGGAGCGGTCCTCGAAGACGGATAGAACACGGCATGAGATACCAGGTTAGTCCAGGGTAGAGCTGATCCAAGAACCACAATCTTCCTTGGGCAAAGGACTGTGGGATAGGCCAAGTGACATCAGCCTTCGGGATGGCCCTGAGAGCGTTCTCGACGGAAGAGTTCTCTTGGTTGACGATGTCTTGCAGCTTTGGATGACGGAAGATATCTGCCACCACCAGCTCAATACCGACCTTGCGCGCCTGGCCAACGAGCTTCATGGCAGCAAGCGAATCGCCGCCGAGCTGGAAGAAGTTGTCATCGAGACCGATGCTGATGGGCTCCATGTTGAGGATCTCAGCCCAAATCTTCTGCATCTGCCGCTCGGCGTCCGACGTCGGCTGGCGGATCGCGCTTCGCTGGCCCCTCCGCACCTGCACACTCTCCGCAAGGACCTTTCGGTCGACCTTTCCATTGACGTTGACCGGCATTTCGTCAAGGATGTGGATGGCTCGGGGAACGATGTATGATGGAAGCTGAGCTCGGAGCGTCTCCTGGAGCTGTTCCCGGAGCTGTTGTCGGATTTGTTGCTTCAGGGGTTGACTGCTGAGCGACTGAGTCGGCCGTCCTTGATGGTCCGTTGGGAATTTGAACAAAGTCCTGATGTGGCCGTTGTCTGGCTCGTAGCGGTGGAACACAGCGTCTAAGCCGCCTCGAAGGGAGTGTTGGCGAGCCCAGCTGAGTTCGACTCTGAACCCGGCTTGTTTAGCCAGGTCCACCAAGTCAACAGCAGAAAGCGAAGGGCAGCTATCGGCGTTGCTATGGGTGGCAGACATCCAATCGCTGGAATCGTCGATGGTGTCGTGGAGCGAATCAATGACATGGCGTTCGAGAATCGTCTTGCTATGTGGGATGTCGCTGACCGCGACAATGGATGATTTCGAGGATCGCTGTAAGTGCCGCAAGAGTGACTGGCGGTCTAAGCCTTGCTCCCTGAAGTTGGTCCACGCGCTGTCATCCACGTCGTGAATTGTTTGTCGCTGATGCCCGGGTCTCTTGACATGGACGACGGCGGCATAGCGGTAGCAACTCAGCTCATTTGTAGCTTTCATCTTCTTGGGTAGGATTTCCACATGCTCGACCAGGTCAGGCAGCCGAGTAGTCAGGGACGTAAAAAGGGCCGGATCCACGAGGAGCTCAAGCTCTCCATGCTCGAGCTCTGCCACCTTTCGCCTGACATCGCCCTTGCTGGCAGTCTCCCCAAGAAGATGTAAGGCCCTAGTGACACGGAACTCTTTATACAGTGCAAAGGACCGCATATCTCCAAAGAATAGTCGTTGGATGCCCTTCAGCTGGAGAAGGTCCTGCACAATCTGGAATAGGTACTCCTGGCTGGGGAAGTATTGAGCCACGGAATTGATGATGGAAAGACTGGGGGAGACAGGGGTGGATAGTCGAGAAATATCGACCGCGGTTCCCTTGTGCATGCGGACGTTGGACAGTGAAGGGATAGACTTCGCCGTTTTCGTGACGAATGCAACAGCCTTCGCAGAGGGCTCAAGGCCGATGTAGCTCTGTAACCCGTCCGTCAGATTGAAGAGAATCATGCCGGTTCCTGTTCCAATTTCGATGACATCGCCCGCAGGAGAGCCGTCAAGGATCGTGTCCATAGTGTCATCCAACCACTCATTCATTTCCCCCTTATCGATATCATTGCCGTCGTACATGGACGTCCACCCAATGAAATCCCGTCCAATAGTCTCAGGCTTCACACTCTCGATCGAGACATAGGTGTCGGCGTTGAAAAGATCCTCCCAGACCTCAACGTGGTCTGTCTCGACAGTGTCGCTGGGCTCGTAGCGCTCTGCGACCTCAGTGGCCGTCACGAAAGCAACGATGTGTGCCTCGCGGCCTTCTTCCTGCTGGAGGATGGCGGCCGCATCCCGAATAGTGGTTTCGCTGCGGAGCACATGTTCGACTTCGCCCAGCTCGACACGTTGGCCACGGATCTTGACTTGGCCGTCAATTCGGCCGAAGAACTCTAACTGTCCATCTGAAGGGCGGTATCGGACATAGTCTCCGGTGCGGTAAGCCTTGACGGATTCTTCATTGATGGTCACGGAGACGAAGCGATCGACATCGCGTCGCGGGTCCGTGTATCCCCGAGCCACGCCGTCACCAGTTACGACGAGTTCTCCGATGACTCCCAGGGGAACAAGACGTTGTTCCGGGTCCATCACGTAGGCACCTGAGTTGGTGATGGCCCGACCGATGGGAATGCCGTTGGTGTAGGTCGCCCCTGCTGGCATGGGGTACATCGTGCTGTAGCTGGTGTTTTCAGTCGGCCCGTACACATGGATGATTTTTCCTTGCATGAGTTGTCGCGTTGTGAGAACGTCTTGCGGGTCGACCCTCTCGCCTCCCAGGTAGATAGTTTGCAACGATCCGAACATTGCAGGACACTCTAGCAGGTATTGCTTCAGTAGAGCCGGCGTAATGAACAGTGTCCGGATTTCCTCTCGCGCGAAAAGATCACCAAGAGCCTTGTGATCAAGGACAACCATATTCTCGATGCAAACCATCGTTCCGCCATTGAGGAGAGTAACGTAGATCTCCCAGGTGGAGGCGTCGAAGGCAATGTTAGCCAGGTGAGCCATAGTCCCCGCTACCGAGTGCTGAACCACGTTGTTCTCTTTGACGAGCCGGAGAATGTTGCGATGCTCAATCATGACTCCCTTTGGCTGCCCTGTTGAGCCCGAGGTAAACATTACATAGGCCAGACTGTTGGCGGAGGGCGACGGGATTCGAGTCTTCTGGACTGGTGTGTTGAGAGCGTCTGTGATGCGAACAAACTCGATGTGCTGCAGTTCTACGGCAGGTTTTGCCTCGGTTCCGAGTAAGACAAGCTTACAGTCTTCGACAGAGGACAGCACAGTCTCCAGTCGGCGGACTGGAGTTCTGACGTCGAATGGTAGGTAGGCGAGGTTAGCCTTGAGAATACCAAGGAACGCAACGATAGTCTCACACGACCGGCTCGCAAAGACACCGACGAGCGTTTCAGCTGACAAATATTGCCTTGTTAGCCACTGGGCAAGGATATCTGACTTTTCGTCCAGCTGGGAATATGTCAGATCGCCCAAATTGTCTCTAACAGCTACCTTGTCGGGACAGATAGCAGCTTGCTGGCGGAAGACCTCGACGACGCTAGAGTCGCGCGGGTAGTCTGTTGTCTGCACCTGGATGAGACCGAGACCGTCGAGCGCGGAGTAATCATCGTGCGTTAACAGCGGCAACGATGCAATGGATGTTTTGGGCTCGTTCAGACCCCGGTCAAGAACTTTGTGGAAGACAGACAACATGTTCTTGATGGTCTGCGGGTTGTACAAGTCTTTAGAATAAAGAAGAGTACCTCGCAGGCCTTGGTTCTCGGGGAAGAAGTGAAACTCCAGGTCGAAGCGGGATGTGTCGGGCAGTGGTAAGTCTTCCGTTTCGACACCCTCGAACGAAAACTTGCCAAGGTCCAACTGAGAGTGCACTGCGAAGACGACCTGAACCAGAGGATGTCGAGAAAGATCCCTCTCCTTTTGCAGCTTGGAGACGATATCCTCAAAGGGGACGTCTTGATTCGAAAACGAGGCAACTGTGGTTTCCTGAACTTGGCGGACCAGCTCGTCAAACCCCTCTCCATCGTCGATCTTGATTCGAAGACATTGCAAATTGACGAAGAAGCCGATCATGTCTTTGAGCTCCCAGCGGTTGCGATTGGCATTGGCTGTCCCGACTGTTACGTCGGTTGCACCGGTTAGGCGGAAGTGGGTGGCCCTAAACGCAGCCAGAAGGACGTTGAAAGGCGTGGCCGATCTCTCTTTGCAGAAGTGTTGGAGTTTCTTGTAGAGCGGTCCGTCGAGAAGAAGCTCTTCCACTCCGGCGTCTCCGGAGAGAGACGACGGGCGCGGCTTGTCGCAGAGAAACTCGGCTGGACGGCTTGTCTGCAGCTGCTCGACCCAATACTCTAGCTGTCTCTCGTGTTCCATTTGCTGGGTAGGTTGCTTTTGCCACGTAGAATAATGCTGATACTGAATAGGCAATGGTTGTACCTGCGACAGCGGATCCTGCCCGCGAATTGCGGCGGCGTAGAAAGTCGTCAGCTCCTTGCGAAGCACATCGATAGACCAGCCGTCAGAAATGATGTGATGCATGACGATCGATAGCACGTGGTCGTGTGTGTTGATACGGTAGATGGAGAAGCGCCAGCCTGGTTCAGTCTGAAGGTCAAAGGGAGTTGTCTGGTCGCGGTATAAGGCATCTCGGACACCGTCCTCGTGAGGGATGTCGACCACGTTTAGGTCCTGCTTACGGAAATCTTTGATCTTCTGCAAGCTGATACCGTCGTGGGTTGCAAAGACTGTCCGGAGGGGCTCGTGACGCTGCTCAATGGCCTGAAGAGCAGCGTTGAGAGCGTCAAGCTGAAGGGGTCCTCGGATCCTCGTTGCGGACGGCATCAAATACCACGTCTGGCCGGGATAGAGCTGGTCTAAGAACCACAGCCTGCCCTGCGCAAAGGATTGTTCAACAGGCCCACTTTGTTGAATATGTGGGATGTCCTTGGAAGCGTTAGACGACAGTGTTAAGTTGGCCACCTGCTGTAACCGACGATGACGGAAAATGTCGACTGCCGTGACTTCGATCCCGCGTCTGCGAGCCTCGGCCCCGACCTTCATCGCGGCGATGGAATCACCGCCAAGTTGGAAAAAGCTGTCATCCAGTCCAATAGTCGCAGGCTCGACGTTGAGGACCTGGGCCCAGATGGTTTGCATGAGAGTCTCGACCTGTGTTGTTGGCTGTCGCTTCGTTCCTCGACCGCCTGCCTGCAACTCAGCGAGCTCCTGGAATGAAAACAAGCTGCCTAGTCCACGTAGGCTTTTGCGGTCCATCTTGCCCGTAGCTGTGACGGGGAGCTTTTGCATGGCAAAGAACACCGTCGGGACCATGTAGCTGGGGAGATGTTCGGCCAACTTGTCCTCAACCTCTGAAGTAATTGGGAGAAGCTTGGCCTCTCTGGCCGCTGTCTCATTGTCGGCCTTATCGCCAAGCTGAAGGAAGGCTACTAGGGTAGGACTTGAGTTCTCGCCTTGCGGGATGATGACCTCGGCCACGACCTGCGTGGCCTCTGGAAGACACTGCTTCACGCGATACTCGACCTCGCCAAGCTCCACGCGCTGTCCGCGGATCTTGACCTGGGCGTCCTTGCGACCGACAAACGTGATACCTCCATCTACCGTATATCGGACCAAGTCCCCGGTCTTGTAAAGTCGCGCATGGCGCCCCGGTCGACCAGAAGCTCCTTTGAGCATCCAAGCCGGATCCTCGATGAAGGCCTCTGCAGTCTTGGCAGGGTCGTGTAAGTAGCCCGGACCGACGAGGGGACCTTCCAACAGCAGCTCGCCCACACATCCTGGAGGCAACAAGGAGTCATGGTTGTTGGCATCGACAATCCACGTCAGCATACCAGCACCTTTTCCAATGTCGATGACCGCGTCGGGGCTAGAGGAGTAATCATTAACGACACACACCGGAGTGCATTCGCTAGGACCGTAGACGTTGATGACTCGTGCCGCTCCCCACCACGGCCTGACGTCTTTTACGTGCAGAGCTTCACCAGCAAAGAGGATCAGATCCACGTTGGGTGTCTGCTCGGGAGATATCAGCTGTGCAACTGTCGGGGTTAGGATAATGGCATTGGCCTTTGAAGACGCTATGCTTCTCGCCAGGTTATTCTTCCGGTCATCGTCTCTGGGCACGCATAGGCAACCACCTGCGGCAAGGACAGTGAAAGCGTTGAGAATAGCTGCATCGAAGGCGTACGACGAAAAGTCATAGACTCGCGTCTTCTCTGTAAAGTGGAACCGGGCGACCTGGTGCTTCGTGCCTGAAGCGGCGTTGCGATGATTGAGGGTTGCTCCCTTGGGTGTTCCAGTGCTACCAGACGTAAAAACGATGTAAGCCAGCGAGTCCAAGTTAGGGCTGGGGAGGTAGTCGACGTCTTGTGTCCCCATCTTGGCGAAGAAGTCGGCAGAGATGGTGATGACTTCGGGACACAACCCGGAACTTAGGGCTTGATTCACGGGAGATGACACGATCAATGTTGACTTAGCCCGCCGGACTATGGCTTGAAGACGTTGTGGTGGAAGAGAAGGGTCGAGCAAGACAAAGGCTGCGCCGGCTTTGAGAACACCAAGCATCGCCACTGTTGTCCACATCGACTTCTCGAAGCAAAGTGGGACGATCATGTTTGCCACGACGCCAATGTCAACAAAGTGCCCAGCTAGACCAGTGGCAAGGTCATTGAGTCTTCCATACGTGAGCTCGCCGTCCCAGGCGGACACTGCGGGTGCATCTGGTCTCAGACGGGCTTGTTGCTGGATAATGTCGTGGACGCATTCCTGAGATGCCGCGGGAAGTGTCTTATTCCACTCCCACACCTGTTGCAGGTCCTGCGGCATGACAAATTCGACCTCTTCGAGGTTCTTCTCCGGTGCCATGCTTCCAAGCTGCTGCGTGGCGTATTTAAGCCGCTGTAGCAGCTTCTCTACGATCTGGGGCTGGATGACCCTCGAGTCGTAGCTAGCTTTGACCGTAATCCGTCCTGCTCCCAGCTGGATCTCAACCATGAGAGCGTAGGTGTTGAACTGCTGCATCTGGCTGCTATCCTTCCACGTTCCAAGATCGCCCTCAGGGATATTAGTCTCTTGGGGCTGGACGACAAGGAGCGTCTGGAACTTGCACGCTTGCTGCGTGTTGGCCGAGAAGCCGGCAATCCGGTGCAGCCCCGTCTGTTCAAATGGGATCATGTCTGCGGCCTGCTTGTGTACGGCCTTGAGGTACGTCGAGACACTCTGGTTGGTATGTAATTGGACACGAACTGGGACTGTCGCGATGGTCGGGGCCACCACAGACTCGATACCTGCGACTGGAGCACTCCGTCCTGAGACTGTGACGCCAAACACGACATCCTCGGAACTGGTCATCTGTTTAACAACAAGGGCCCATGCGGCACGGAGAAGCGTGGCCGTAGTGATGCCGAGGGAATGCTCCTGGGGGTAAGGAAGGTGTTGCTCTATGACCTGATCTGCAACTGGCTGATCGATGGATGGAGGCAGAACCGGGAACGGGACGGCCTCGTTGTCTGGGTGCGCGTTCCGCCAGTACGCCGCCGTGTCGTTCTCGCCCTGGTCCTTGATGTACTTGATGAAGGCTTGGAATTGAGGTCCTTGCTCAAGGGCATCACCACGGTAAGCCCGGTTGACTGCGCCTGTGATGATAGGCATCGACCATCCATCATAGAGAGCGTGGTGAACCGTCCAGACAAAGTACCGAGCGCCAGCGTCGTCGTGGACAAGTGCGTACCGGGTAAGCGGCTGACCGAGGCCCATTGGGTTCCTCTGATCAGCTTCAGTATACTCCTCCAGCGAGGTAGTCTCAGTCCACCGGATCTCCTCGTCCAGAACCACTTGCACGAGACCGAGGTGATTATGCTGGACAATCCTGGTTCGCAGAATCGGCATTGCGCGGGCCACTTTTCCCCAGGCGTTGCGGAAAGTGCTCAGTTGGACAAGAGGTGACAATTCTAGCACCGCTTGCATGATGTAGTCTCCCGGCCTCTTCGAGGTCAATGACAGGAGACCTTCTTGAAGCGGCGTGCAGGGATATGCATCCTGGACGCTAACTGGTCGAACTAGACACTGGGACGACAGATGCTCGACGATTGTCGGGATATCAAGCCCGTCTCTGAGTAGAGAAAATGGCGAAATGTGCTCGACAGCGCTGTCCAGCAACTGGGTTCCCTGACCAGCTAGATCAACAAGCTGAGGACTGCGGAAGATGTCGGCAACAGCCAAATTAAGCCCGACTTTACGAGCCTGGCTCACAACCTTCATCGCAGCAAGTGAGTCGCCGCCAAGCTGGAAGAAATTGTCGTCAAGCCCAATAGTGGCGAGGTCCATGTTGAGCACCTGCGCCCAGATCGACTGCATCTTCCGCTCGTCGTCCGTCGTGGGCTTGCGCATGGCCCCCTGGTGTCCCGTCCGCGTCGTCTTGGCACTAGCTGCGAGGGCTTTGCGATCGACCTTACCGTTGTCGTTGACGGGAATCTTGTCGAGGATGTGGAGCACCCGCGGGACTTGGTAGGCAGGAAGCTGGGCTCGTAGCATCTCTTGAAGCTGCTCGCGGACGGTCTGCCGAAGCTGCTGTCGCAGAGGCTGACTGCTGAGAGTGTGTTGCGGACGGTCCTGAGCCTCGAAGGGGAAGTTGAACATGATGCGCTTCTCTCCCTTGGTAGGCTTGTGCCGGTGGAAGACAGCGTCGAGTCCGCCGCGTTGAGTGTATTGTCGTGCGCAACTGACTTCGACTCGGAAGCCCGCCTCCTGACCTAGCTCTGCCAAGTCGAGCGCCGAGAGTGAAGGGCAAAGCCGGGCTTTCGCTTGGACAGACGACATCCAGTCTTCGTCAACCGCATCCTCAGCGCGGTTGTCCAGCGCGTCGATGACGTGCCTCTCGATGAGAGTCTTGCTATAGGGGATATTGCTGACCGCAACAACGGCCGAGCTCGACGAATTTTGCAGCAGGCGTAACAGCGACTGACGATCCAACTTGTCCGCCATAAAGTCGACCCATCCGTTGCCCACGTCGTGGATCTTCTGTTGCTTTGATTTGGCGTGGATAACAGCAGAGTATCGATAACAGCTGAGCTCGTTAGTAGCCTTCATCCGCTTCGGGATGATTTCCACGTGCGATACAAGATGCGGCAACCGGGCCGGCAGCGTGGTGAAGAAAGCCGGATCGACAAGCAGCTCAAGCTCGGCCTGCTCCATCTCGGAAACCTTGCGACGAATGTCGTCTTTGCTTGCGTTCTTGCCGAAAACGTGCAGAGCCTTGGTGACCCGGAACTGCTTGTACAGGGCGTGCGAGCGCATATCGCCAAAGAAGACCGTCTTCATCGTCTTCAGCTGGAGCAGCTCCTCCAGAGCCCGGAATAGATAGTCTTGGCTGGGGAAGTACTGTGCAACCGAGTTGATGACGGCCAGGTCGGGGGAAACGGTCTTAGAGAGGCGCCCGATGTCTGCTGCTGTGGCCTTGTGCATCTGCACCTTGTCGGCGAGGGCTGGCATCGTCTTGGCGGCTCGAGACACGAAGCTGACGGCCTTTTGGGCGGGCTCGAGGCCAACATAGCTCTGCAGTCCCTGGGTCAGGTTGAAGAGAATCATGCCGGACCCTGTTCCGATCTCGAGGACGTTCCCAGCCTGGCCGCCGTTGCTGTGCAGGATGGTCTCGATCGTGTCGTCCAGCCACTCGTTCATGTCTGTCTTGTCGATCTCGCTTCCGTCGTACATGGACGTCCAGCCGATGAAGTCTCGACCGATATTCTTAGTGTCCACGTTATCGATGGAAACATACATATCTGCCTCAAAGGCATCTTCCCAGACATCCATGTGGTCTGACTCGCCGTGCGTGTCCGGCTGGCCGTTGCTGCGTTCTGCCACGTCAGACACGGTAACGAAACCAACAATCTGCGCATCGCGGTCATCTCCGTCTTGCAGAATCGCAACCGCGTCGTTCACAGAATCGTGAGTGCGGAGGACGTGTTCAATCTCGCCCAGTTCAACGCGCTGACCACGGATCTTGACCTGTCCGTCCATACGGCCAAAGAATTCGAGCTGCCCATCGCCTGGCCTGTATCGAACAAAATCCCCCGTTCGGTACGCCTTGGTGGGCCTTCCGTCGATATCGATGGACACGAATCGATCAATGTTGCGCTTAGGGTCGGAATAGCCTCGTGCCAGTCCGTCGCCGGTGACCACGAGCTCTCCAACCACGCCGATTGGCACCAGGCGCATCTTCGCGTCCATGACATAGGCACCCGAGTTTGTGACGGCGCGACCGATAGGTACACTATTGACATATTCATCGTCCTTGCCTAGAGAATAAATAGCGCTTGCCACAGTGTTTTCAGTAGGCCCATATACGTTGATAACCTTCCCGTTCACGAGCTCCCGGGCTTTCAGCATGTCTTGCGGATCAGCGCGATCGCCACCAACCCAAAGCATTTGCAACTGGCTGATCGTAGCGGGGGACTCGAGATGTTGCCTCAGTAGGGCTGGCGTAAAGAAAGCAGCCTGTACCTTCTGCCGACGAAAGACTTCCCCAAGAGCCTTGCAGTCCAAGACGGCCATGGTGTCCACGCAAACCAACGTGCCGCCATTGAGCAGCGAGGCGTAGATCTCCTCAGTAGACGCGTCAAACGCAACGTTAGAGATGTGTGCTATCACCGGCGCTGTCGGCAAATGCTCCGTCATGTTGCTGTTTATGACTATCCGGAGGATGCTGCGATGATCAATCATCACTCCCTTCGGAAGACCCGTTGACCCGGAAGTGAACATGACATACGCAAGGCTGGAGGCTGACGGTGACGAAGGGTTCGACACCTTAGGACTTTCAGCCAACGCGTCTTCAATGCGTAGATACTCAACATCTTGCAGTCGAGTAACTGGAGGCTTTGCGTCGAGTCCCACGAGCACCAGCTTGTTACCCTGGATCGATGACAAGACCGTCTCCAATCGACCCGCCGGGATTCTCACGTCCAGCGGCAGATACGCCAAGTTGGCCTTCAAGACACCTAGCATGGCAACAATCGCCTCACAGGAGCGACTCGCGAACACCCCAACAAGCGAGCCAACGGGCAGTGAGCGAGCCGCAAGCGAACGAGCAAGAGCATCTGATTGCTGGTCCAGCTGTGTGTAGGTCAGATCCGCTGACTGATCTCGAACAGCTGCCCGATCCGGGAAAGCAGCGACCTGTTCTCGGAAGACGTCAATGACGCTGGAATCTCGAGGGTACTTGTTCTTCTGGACTTGAATGAGGCCGAGCTTGTTGAGGGCTGAGTAGTCATTCTCGGTCAATAAAGGCAACGACGAGACCATGGTGGTAGGTTCGTCAAGACCTCGTTCAAGGACTCGTTGTAACACGGAAAGCATGTTGGCGATTGTTTCCGGGTTGAAGAGGTCAGTCGAGTATAGAATCTGACCCCTCTGCGCGTTCTTCTCCGGGAAGAAATGGAACTCGAGGTCAAATCTCGAGGTGTCCTTTAGGGCTACTGGCTCTGTGTCTAAGCCTTCTAGCGTAAACTGGCCCAAGTCCATCTGTGAATGAACGGTAAAGACGATCTGGACCAGCGGGTGCCTAGACAAGTCTCGGTCTTTCTGAAGCTTGGAAACGATGTTCTCAAACGGAACGTCCTGGTTCGTGAAGGAGTCGATGGCGGTTGCATGGACCTGCTGAACCAATTCATCGAAGGTCTCGTCTTCGACTTTGACACGAAGACACTGCATGTTGACGAAGAACCCGACCATGTCTTTGACTTCAGCACGGCTACGGTTCGCGTTGGCCGTACCAATAGTCGCGTCGCTCACGCCCGTGAGGCGGAAATGCGTTGCCCGGAAGGCCGCGAGGAGAACAGTAAACGGGGTCACAGAGCGGTCCTTGCAGAAATTCTGCAACTTCTCGTAAAGAGGGCCCTCAACCATCAGTTGCTGTTCACCAGCCTTGCCAGATAGGGTAGCCGGACGAGGCTTGTCGCAAAGGAGCTCCGCGGGCCGGCTCGTCTCCAAATGCTCGACCCAATAGTCGAGTTGTCGCTGGTGTTCGACAACTTGATCTGGCTGCCGTTGCCAAACCGAGTAATCTTTGAATTGAATGGGTAGAGCTGGGGTTTTGGAGAGAGGGTCCTGCCCTCGAATGGATGTAGAATAGAAGGCGGCAAGCTCTCGACGAAGCACATCGACAGACCAACCGTCTGAAACGATGTGATGCATGACAATAGAAAGTAAATGATCGTCCTTGCCTAGTCGATAGACCGAAACCCTCCATCCAGGTTCGATTCGCAAATCGAACGGCGTGGCTTGATCGCGCTGCAACAGACGCTGGAGAGTCTCGTCATCACCAGCCGGGACATCCACCACATTCAAATCCTTTTTCCGGAAGGCCTGAACCTGCTGCAAATTGACGCCATCCTGCGAGGAGAAAACAGTTCGAAGGGTCTCATGACGGCGCTCCAAGGCCTGCAGCGCGGTGTTGAGCGCGCTGAGCTGGAGCGGCCCGCGGAGTCGCATTGCACAGGGCATGATGTACCAGCTAAGCCCGGGGTACAGCTGATCCAGGAACCAAAGTCGTCCCTGGGAGAAAGACTGCTCCACGGGACCGGCCTTTTGCGACTTTGTAATCTCTCCCACGCCGTTTAGTGTAGAAATTTGCGCGCTCGCGACGTGGTGTAGCCTGCGATGGCGAAAGATGTCTGCGACAGAAACCTCAACGCCAACCTTGCGAGCCTCACCGACGACCTTCATGGCCGCAATTGAATCACCGCCAAGCTGGAAAAAGCTGTCGTCTTGCCCAATTGTTGCCTCATCGATCTTCAGCACTTGGGCCCAGATCCTCTGCATGAGACGTTCCCCCTTGGTTGTAGGCTGACGCTTCGGGCCTCGTCCGTTGGTGCGGACTTCAGCCAGCTGCTGGACAGAGAATGAAGTGCCGATCTCGCGTAGTTTCTTGCGGTCCATCTTGTCCGTGGTTGTCATGGGGATGTCTCGCATGGCGAAGAAGGCGGTTGGAACCATGTAGCTGGGCAGCTTCTCAGCAAGCCTGTCCTCGACGTCGACTGGGATAGAGAGGATCGTGGCAAGAGCAGAGTCTCCGTTGGTTTCCGCCGTAGAGTTGTTGATTTGAAGAAACACAACCAAAGTTGGGCTGGACGCTTCTCCCTGCGGTGTGATGACTTCGGCGACGACTTTGGTGGCATGGGACATGCACTCTTGCACGCGATGTTCAACTTCGCCGAGCTCAACACGCTGACCTCGGATCTTGACCTGGGCATCCTTGCGACCCAGGAAGGTCAAAATTCCGTCCTTATTGCTGTACTGGACCAGATCACCAGTCTTATAGAGTCGTCCGCGCCGCCCTGCTCGACCAGGTGCACCTTGTAGCAGAAACACCGGGTCCTCGATGAAAGCCTCGGCGGTTCTCGCAGCATCATTGAGGTAGCCTCGCCCAACGAGAGGACCTTCGAGAAGCAATTCACCGGTGCATCCGGGAGCGAGCAAAACGTCGTGGTTCTGGGGATCGACAACCCAAGTGACAAGACCCGCGCCGTTTCCGATGTTCGCCGCGTCTTCAGGAGTGGCAGGGTTGCCGTTGATGGTGCTCATAATGCTGCATTCGGAAGGGCCGTAGGCGTTGACAACGTCTGCTTTTCCCCACCAGCGCAACGCATCCTCGGCAGAGACGGCCTCACCACCCAAGATTATAGTCCTCAAATCAGGCACCGCGGCCGGGTCGATGAGACGAGCCACCGAGGGCGCCATCTCTACAACAGTCGCGCGTAAATCTCGCATGGCCTTGCCAATATTATTCCTGCGATCACTGTCAGTTGGGATACAAAGACATCCTCCGGTCACGAAGACACCAAAGACGTTTAGGACCGCCATGTCAAAAGCGTAGGATGCAAAGTCAAAGACCCTGGCATCCTTGCCAAACCGCAGGAGATGTGCGAGATACTTCACACTGGACGAGAAGTTAGTATGGGTGAGGATTACGCCCTTGGGCGTGCCTGTGCTTCCCGATGTGAAGACTGCAAACATTGCCGTCGACGCGGACTGCGGGTGTCGTTGCTGAGCCCTCACGGCTTTGAGCTGCTTCATCGATTCTGCATCGACTTTGATAACTGTCTTGGACAGCCTCGAACTAAGCTCCAGGTTCGATGCTGAGGACAAGATCACGTCGGTGTTGGTCTGCTGGACGATGGCTTGCAGTCGCTGCTTGGGGAGAGATGTCTCCAGCAGCACAAAGGCGCCGCCGGCCTTGAGCACCGCAAGCATCGCCACCGGCGTCCACATGGACTTTTCGAAGCAGAGCGGCACCAGAGTTTCTGGCTTGATACCGAGGGTCACAAGCTGGGCCGAGAGTCGAGTCGCCAGCTGCTCAAGCTCCGTATAAGTCAAGTCGCCATCCCAAGCGCACACGGCGGGAGCGTTGGGCTGCGCTTGCACCCGGTTGTGAACCAGGTCGTGGACACAGTGCTCAAAGGCCGCGGGAACCTCGCTGTTCCAGTTCCAAATCTGCTGGAGGTCCTGAGGCGTGACCATATCAATCTCCGCCACCGCTTGGTCGGGGTTGTGGTCCAGCTGCTGCATGACGTGTTCGAGCGCCTTCATCAGCTTGTCCACGACCCACGGCTCGATGGCTCTCGAGTCAAAGCTGGCGGTGGCTTTTATGCTGTTTCCTCCGAGCTGTATTTGTAGCATGAGGCCATAGGTGTTGACAAACTCCAGCTGGTTTCCCTCCAGCTTCCCAAGGATATCCTCGGTGTCGTCTTCCTCGGGATGGACAACCAGCAGTGTCTGAAACATACACGCTTGTCGACTGTCCGATGACATCTTGGCGATCCGATGCAGACCCGTCTGTTCGAACGGAATCATGTCTGCGGCTTGCTGTTGCACGGTCTCAAGGTATTCAGAAATAGTCTGGTCCTTTTCGAGCCTCACGCGCACTGGGACAGTTGCGATTGCGGGAGCCGGCATCTCATCGATACCAGGAACAGGGGCATTTCTGCCTGAGACGGTGACGCCGAAAACAACATCGTCCGAGTTGGCCATTGATCCGGTGACGAGAGCCCACGCAGCACGAATGAGGGTCGATGTCGTAATGGCGCGGGACTGTTGCGGGAGTGAAAGCTGGTGCTCAGTCACTCTGTCTGCCACTGGTTGTTGGACCGACGGCGGCAGTGTCGGAAACGGCGCAGAGTTGCAGTCGGCAAGGGATGTCCGCCAATACTCGGCCATGGCCTCATCGTCTTGCTCTCCGATGTATTTGACCAAGGTGTTGAACTGCGGTGCAGCCTTGATCACTTCACCACGGTACGCACGACTAACAGCGTTCATGATGAGAGGCATCGACCAGCCGTCGTAAAGTGCGTGATGGATCGTCCACAAAAAAGAGCAAGTCTTTCCCTCTTGAACCAGGCCATACCGAGTGAGAGGCTGGCCAATCTCCATGGGCTGCTTCTGGTCGGCTTCCATGTACTCGTTGAGCGAGGTTGCTTCCTTCCAGTGGATATCCTCCTCCAGGACAACCTGCAAGAGACCAACAGCGTGTTGCACAATGCGAGTGCGCAAGACTGGGAGTGCCTCGGCCACTTGCTCCCACGCGGCACGGAATCTATTGACTTCAATATCGGGCGGTAGTTCAAGCGTGGACTGCATGATGTAGTCCCCGGACCGCTTGGATGTCAACGATATCAAACCCTCCTGGAGAGGCGTGCAGGGGTAAGCGTCCTGAATACTCGCCGCTTCAAGTCGGTATTCCGTCGATAGCTCCTGGATCAAGGAGTCAATGTCGACCTCGTCGTCCAACAACGCGAATGGCAAGATCTTCCCCGTGGGACTGGCTGACACTCGAAGGCCCTTTCCAGCCACCTCTCCAAGCTGAGGGTGACGGAAGATGTCGGCGACGGATATTTCGATGCCAATCTTGCGGGACTCGCGAACCACTCTCATTGCCGCAATCGAGTCACCTCCAAGACGGAAGAAGCTATCGTCTAGTCCAATTACCGCGCGCTCCATATCAAGAACCTCAGCCCAGATAGTCTGTATCTGACGTTCCTTGTCAGTCTTGGGTTGCCTCTTCAGCCCATCTGTTCGCTTCTCAGCGAGCAGCCGAGCAGAAAACGAGCCACCGATCTCGCGCAGTCGCCTCCGGTTCATCTTCCCCGTGGCCGTCATGGGAAGCGTCCGGGCGGCGAAGAAGACGCTCGGGACCATGTAACTGGGCAGATGCTCGCACAGCTTTTGCTCAATGTGAGCAGGGATGGGAAGTATTGTCGTCGCCGTGGGATCTGACACGTCCGCCTCGGTCAGGTAGTCGATCTGAAGGAACACGGCCAACGCCGGGCTCGCGTTCTTGCCCCGGGGCGTGATGACTTCAGCCACGGTCTGCGACGCCTCGGGCATGCACTGGTTCACGCGATGCTCGACTTCTCCAAGCTCGACACGCTGGCCTCGGATCTTGACCTGCGCATCTTTGCGGCCGAGGAAGGCCAGGCTTCCCTGCTGGTTGTACTGAGCGAGATCACCAGTTTTGTAGAGCCTTCCGCGTCGTCCGGGTCTACCAGGCGTGCCTCGTACCAGCCAAGTCGGGTCCGAGATAAACGCCGCCGCCGTCTTCTCCGGATCTTCGATATAGCCTCGTCCAACAGAAGGTCCCTCGAGGAGAAGCTCGCCAACGCAGCCGGGAGGGAGCAGAGAGTTGTGGTCTTCGGGATCCACGATCCAAGTAACGTGGCCAGCGCCCTTTCCTATGCGGGCAGCGTCTTCTGCATCGGACGCTGAGCTGTTCATTGTGCTGAGTGGCGTGCACTCAGCAGGTCCGTAGCCGTTGCAGACTCGCACCTTCCCCCACCAAGCATCTACATCGTTGACATGTAATGCTTCGCCCATGAAGACGATAGACTCGAGCTCTGGGATATCAGCCGGGGACAATTGTCGAGCAACTGACGGGGTGATGATGACGACAGTTGCGTGGGACGCAGCTATGCTCTCCGCTAGCCTGTCGCGTCTGTCTTGGTCACTCGGGACACACAAGCAACCACCAGCAGTCAGAGTAGTGAAGACGTTGCAGACGGCCATGTCGAAGGAATATGCAACGAAGTCGAAAACCCTCGACTGCGGTGTAAGTCCGAGACTCTCCTTCTGGTGGTATAGAGCTGAAGCGAGGTTCTGGTGTGTGATGGTTACGCCCTTTGGTGTTCCTGTACTTCCGGATGTGAAGACGAGGTACATGGCGGAAGAGGGGTTAGGAGAGGGCAGTTGTCGGTTTGTTCGATCACGCAAGTTTGTGAAGAAACTCGCGTCGATAGTAATGGCCTGCTGAGCTAGCCGGGAGCTCAGAGCCTCGTTGGGGGTGGAGGAGAGGATGATCCTCGCTCTGGTTTGTTGGGTAATAGCCAGAAGCCGCTGCTCGGGGAGGGAAGAGTCCAAGAGTAGAAACGCTCCGCCAGCCTTGAGCACACCAAGAATGGCCACAGTTGTCCACACCGACTTCTCAAAGCACAGCGGCACCACGACTTCAGGGCCAACACCAAGGCTGACAAGTCGGCCAGCCAGCCTCGATGCTAGCTGGTCGAGCTCACGGTAGGTCAACTCGCCGTCCCAGGCAGACACGGCCGGTGCGGTGGGCTGGACGCGGGCCAGCTCCTCGATCATCGTGTGAACGCAGCGTTCCACCGGCGCCGGGACCGTCTTGTTCCACTCCCAGATCTGAGCCAGATCCTCGGGCCCAATCGTCTCCAGGGCAGCCAGTGTCGTCTGAGGCCCTGCAACATCTAGCTGCTGCATCACATGGCTCAGGCCTTTTAGCAGGCCGTGTACCGCCCAGGGCTCCATCACCCTGGAGTCGAAGTGCGCCGTGACCTTGGGCTTGTCCAGGCCGAGCTGGATATCAAGGATGAGGGCGTGATTGGTAGAGCGTTGTCTTTGGGTGCCGTTTTGCGTGCCATTCTGAGTACCGTTCTGAGTACCGTTCTGAGCGCCCTGGCTCTCATACGGATGCATCACCAGCAGCGTCTGGAACATGCAAGCTTCCTGGGCCTCAGGGCACGTCTTCGAAATCCCATGCAGACCAGCCTGCTCAAACGGGATCATCTCTCTTTCTTGCCGCTGCACATCCTCCAAGTAATCCGAAACCTTCTGTTCGCGGGCCAGCTTCACACGCACCGGAGCCGTCGTCGTCGCTGCAGCCCTGGTTACGCCGAATACAACATCGTGGGAATTGGTCATGCGACCAGCAACAAGGGCCCAAGCACCACGAACCACCGTCGAGGCGGCCGATAGCTCTCGAAGCTGCGGGAGGGGATGCTCAATCACCTGGTCGGCCACGGGCTTGTCTATGGACGGCGGGAGGGCTGGGGAGGGTACGGCCTCGCAGTCGGCCAGAGCTGAGCGCCAGTACTTGTCCATTTTCACACTGTCGTCGTCTTTGACAGTCATCGTCAGGGGATATTCTCTTACGAGTAGCAATACACAAAGGTTGCGTCTGTTGGGTGCTCCTTCGTGCGGGTCAGCAACTCAGTCCCTTCAAAGCATCACGTTTGGTTGATCATCCAAGCAGCATACCTAACAATTATGTCTGAAAACCAATCGTAACAAGAGTTTTTAAAGTCAAAACAGCATTTGCTAGCCAAGTAAGCTCTGAGGTATGGCCTTGTATTATGCCGGAATCTCAATTTTGGCTGGGGGGTGAGGGCTGTGTCTTGTCTCGAATGAGACGGAAGTATGCTTTATACACGCTGCCCTCTCCCTACGCCCTTACCCATTCCAAGTCGCTTAAATGACTGGCTCTACTCGCTCCTGGAGGGTCGACCGCCTGCACGGTTGGCCAAATTGAGTCTGAAAGAGTGTCTCGAAGGGCAAGGATCATTTCCACAGGGGTCGATGTAGTTTGACACAACATGTGGCGCCAGCCTTAAAGCCGTGCCGTGTTGGAACTCTGAGAGGTTGCCGAAGCCTCTGCACATCCTCATCGTCATCATCATCATCACGCAAGAAGAGCGAGGACGGGTCTGAGCCATCCCTGTAAGCCAGATCCCGCAGTCACATCACCAAATGATTGCCCCGTCGGCAACTTACACGTTACATAATTAGAACATGCAAACGGCTGCTGGTCTGGCCCGCCGCGGAAGCGACCTGCAGTTCATCCACCTCCGCGCTTTTGGGAAAGTCCACCAGTCTCCTGGCCCAGCCTCGTCAGACGAAGGCGGGAAGGCGGCCGAAAGGCCCGATTCTCTCGAGTGCTGATGTGCCGAAGTGCAGCTTGTCTCACTCTCCCTGATGTGATCGGCACCGTCCGTCCCGTCACGATGGCGAATTCGATCCTTAGCTGCACCGCCCTTTGTATTGTGCAGTGTCCCTAACCGTCAGTTTCGGGTGCTGCTCTCTGAGTTCGCTCCGGTGGATTACTATGCGTTGCACTCCCCTGATCTACATCCAGCCGTCCCGCCACGATGGCGTATTAATGGTTGCCTCGCTCCGCCTGCATATCAGATGCCTGCTGATTGGGGCTCGCTCCTCGAATCAGTAACGTTTCCGGTCTTTTTTCCCTTCACTGTGACATGTCTTCCCGTTGCATTGTCGATCCATTGTCGGAAGTCATCCAAGACAGATTTTCGCTTCTCCGCGAGATTACCTCCGACACTACGATGCGGGGCGGCTGGGCTAACTAGTATCACATTTATGTTCGTCGTCTATCTCGTCACATGCCATGCCACGCGGGTCTCTGGTATACCTAGTTCCCTTTCAGTTGCTTCCTTGCGTCCCTATATTTTCCGGTTTCCACTCTCGGCCCTTGGCCCCGTTATCCTCGCATTGCTTAATCTGGCCCACAACGGTTGGTTGTCAACATCCTTGCGCTGTTGGTTCCGGGGCTGTCAGCCGCTGCTTGCCTCAGGGTAGGATTATGTTGCTTCTTGTGCTTCCGGTGTATGCAATGTCACGTTGAAGCACCCTGTCATTTCTAAGGGTTGTCATCGTCCCAGAGAAGTCGACGGTCAACAGGGACACTTCACTTTAGGCTATTCATTGAGTCAATTCAGTCAACTAAGTTACATGCCTAGCCTAAGTAGCACAACACAAGCTCTCGCGTGTGGGGTTCTCCACTTCAGTGACAGCTCTGACATATTGAGTTCCTTTGGATGTCCGGAGAGTAGCGAGCCGATGGCTTGCAGCGTCGATCAATTAGCTAGTGATTACGATCAGCTGCTCCCGAAGCTAAACTTCACCTGCTATTGATACATCTCAACCTCATTGCTGTGATGCAGCTTGCATCGTTGACCGCCGTGTCCCGTGTTTTGGTACTACCCTCCATCTCCACTCCGCCACGCCTTTTCTACTGGCCGGTGCACCGCAGCTCATCACCATCAGTTCGTCGAAGGGATAAGCACGGCTTTTGTACTCTACCTTTTCCTGGAATGCCATTTTCGGATCTCAGGCTGCATGACGTCAGGTCTCAGGGATGGCCGGCTTTGACAACACACGCATCCTGACCCACGGCATGGGCTGACACACACATCCCGTCTTGAGACATGGCCTGACGGGTGCATTCGAGCGGTTTTCCAGAGTTCAAAATTTTATAATTCCCCCGCGTCATTGTTCTAGAATATTGCCGAACTCACATCCCTTCCGGCAGTTGAATTATCACTGTGTGCAATGGTGCGGCTGTCGACCTGACCGTCGGCATATTTGTTCGAGGCTGGGATTATCAGGTTATCAGATAAATGCTTCCCATCGAACTGATTATTAAACGAGGAGCATGGTAGCCAACCAGATCCCGGCTTAATCAAGCATGTAGGTGGGTAAACTAAACTTTGATCTGCTCCACAAGCATCAAGTTGTGCTACCCTACACATCCAGTCACAATTTGCCGTCATTTCTTACATCGTTCATGGCATGTCTCAGAAGGAAGTTACTCTACAACGACATTCTTTGTACCAGTGAATCGGCTCAAATAACCTGGTTTGAAATGAACTCACGATCGCCGATGATGTGACACAAAGGATGCCAAGTGCTTGGCGTCTGACTCTCGGGATAAGCATATTGTCGCTTTGGCATTTACAGTTGTCGATCAACCATGGGGGCGGTGACAACTCCAACACTGGATGATTCAATTGGCTCCTACGTCTTGTCACACGAGAGGCGTCTTATATTTTTCAAAGGCAATGTGTTCCCTTGCATATGGTGTGATTGGCGGGCATATGAACGAACACATAGTTATTCGTAATGGAGGTCAATTTGCCCTGAGCTGAGGGTTGAACGACCTGAGATGAATGCTCTCAGTGCTACGGAAACCGCTCCACCTCCAAGTGCAAATCTTCCTCAACAAATCAACCAAGATTCTAGGGCCCCGTCTAGATGCCAGAACATTGCGTCGCGAATCCTTGTTATGGGGTGCTCCACCACGGCACCGGACGCTACGGTAGCTACCCGCTCCCTTCTCAGCCGACGGGGAATTTCTCTGACAGCCTAACACACAATAGGACTCGGTCGGCCTATGAAGGGACGCGGCTCGGGCATACATCAGGAGCGGTACGGTGACCATTCACGGCATTTTGTCACCAGTCTCGCCTCTCCCGTGCGTAGGTTCCGCCGTGCTATTTCTGGCGACCCTAGGCCAGACAGTTCGACATCAGGCACCCAATGAACGAGCAAAAATCTCTCAGTGATCACCTGGTAGACTAGGTCATGGACAGCGGAAGAAGCCTCCGGCTGTAGGCCTGGACTGATGCCGAGCCTTTGAAGGGAAATGCCCAAGGGTTGGTTGTGCTGATCCCGTCTCATTAATACCCCTGACTTTTCGGCTCACGTCTGAAATTAATTACAGTTCAAACACTTTGCTAGGGAGTCCGTTACTTTTGTGATGCTTTGCTATGTAAACTTATTTAGGGCCTCCTCCCGCACAATGTTGATCCCTCCCATTGCGGTTCCACGAAATGGAAATTGACAAACCGGACAAGGAAAGGCCATAAGCCTTTGGCCGTTGGGACACAACACAGCCGAATCATTGCTTCATCTGCCGTCAGCCGCCCGGCCTAACCCTTGCAGAAAAATACTCCGCAGACACTGGAATGTTGACACACCCGAATGGCTGGCGTCTGAGACACACCCCACACATGCATGTGCATTCCGCCCATGTATTCACAGTCTGGCCACGATTGATTACTCGACCGGTTGGCGAGTACGGTATGAGTCCATAACTCGCACTCACCAAAGCCCTATCCATCCGGGGGTTCCCGCTGAATACTGCCCTGTTGATCTCACCTTGGAGTTGCGGGTTACGAAGGCCTTTTTATCACCGGCCGGTGACGTAGACAGCCAACACGCAACCTGTTGCCCGAGACAAGACACGATCTCGCATGTTCTTTGTTGGTCACAACGAACGGGCGGAACCGGATCTTCTGAACCGCCGGCGGCAGGCGTGAAGATCTCACGACGCGTGTAGAGGCATGCACAGCAACCTTGTCGTCATCCGACATGCACGCCTGTTAGTAATCTCCTCGTTCTAATACCTGACGCATCCTCCCTCGTCACTGAACCCAGGGCCTTGCTTGTTTTGCAGTGGATTCTACACAAGCGACCATGGCGCCGAAATCAACATACGACTCGATTCCACTGCGGCGGTTAACGGATGCTTCATCTCACGACGGCCACCATGACTTGGATCGAGGTGATTCCGAAGAACGAACCGTCGGATGCCCCGAACTGGACCAACCCGACAGCAAAGTCGTCACCCCACAAAGGCCAGACGAAGATCCGTACAAAAATCTCTCCGAGGATGAAGCTGTCATTCTCAAACGTCAAGTTGCTGCACCGGAGATCACCGCGGGATTCACCACACTCTACCGATATGCGTCGACAAAAGATGTGATAATCATCCTGGTTTCTTGCTTCATGTCTATTGCCAGCGGTGCTACGATGCCTTTGATGATTGTCGTGTTTGGAAGCTTGCAGGGCACATTCCAAGACTTCTTTCAGGGGAATGCAGATGTCGACGCGTTTAGCAAGGAGCTAGGCCGCACAGTCTTGTACTTTGTCTATCTCGCGATTGGTGGATTTGTGGCTACTTACACGTCCACCGTTGGGTTTATCTGTACGTAACGGACCTGATGTCGAAAATATTAGTTCTAACTTCCTACAGACACAGGAGAACATGTCAGCGCCAAGATCCGAGAGCGATATTTGGAGCATTGTCTACGTCAAAACATCGGGTTCTTCGATAAGCTGGGCGCCGGAGAAGTAACGACGAGGATCACGGCCGATACCAACTTGATCCAAGAGGGAATCTCGGAAAAGGTCGGCTTGACTCTGGCGGCTCTTTCAACATTCTTCACAGCCTTCATCATCGCGTACATCAAGTACTGGAAGCTTGCTCTGATCCTCTCATCTATTGTTGTTGCTCTGGTCACTTGGATGGGAGGCGGATCGAAATTTATGATGAAGTACAGCACCCAGTCGCTCAGTGCCCACGGCCTCGGAGGCAGCCTCGCTGACGAAGTCATCGGCTCGATTCGAAACGCCGTTGCGTTTGGTGCGCAAGATCGGCTCGCGAAGCAATACGAGACTCACCTGGACAAGGCTGAATTCTTTGGTTTCCGGTCTAAGTCCGCCATGGGAATCATCATGGCCGGCGTCATCTCGATCATTCAGCTGGGCTACGGCCTGGCGTTCTGGCAGGGCGGCCAATATGTGGTCTACCAGGGACTACCCTTCGAAAAGGTCCTTGTCACCGTCATGGCTGTTGTGCTGGGCTCTTTCAGCATCGGGAATGTTGCGCCCAACGCCCAGGCCTTTGCAGCCGGATTGGCTGCTGCTAGCAAGATCTACAGCACCATCGACCGGCAGTCACCTCTAGATCCCTTCAGTGATTCTGGCGAGAAATTGGAGAAGGTTGAGGGGTCAATTCGACTTGAAAATGTCAAGCACGTCTACCCGTCGCGGCCGGAGGTGGTTGTAATGGACGACGTGGGCCTTGTGGTTCCCGCGGGAAAGACGACAGCATTGGTGGGTGCTTCTGGCTCCGGCAAAAGCACCATCGTTGGTCTCATTGAGAGATTCTATGAACCCATCGGAGGGTCTGTCTATATCGATGGACATGACATCAGTACGTTGAATCTGCGTTGGCTGCGTCAGCAAATCTCCTTGGTCGGCCAGGAGCCCACTCTTTTTGGCACCACCATCTACGAGAACATCAAGCACGGTCTCATTGGCACGAGTCACATTACGGAAAGCGAAGATGATAAACGCGCGTTGATCGTCGAGGCTGCGAAAAAGGCCAACGCTCACGACTTCATTAGCGGCCTACCGGATGGATACGAGACGAACGTTGGGACAACAGGCTTCCTGCTCTCTGGTGGACAGAAGCAGCGCATTGCTATTGCGAGGGCAATTGTATCCGATCCAAAGAGTAAGTTAAGCCTATCTTCTCTGATTCAGAACCGTACTAACGTTTTCAAGTCCTCCTCCTCGACGAAGCAACATCCGCCTTGGACACAAAGTCAGAAGGCGTAGTCCAAGCTGCTCTTGAAGCCGCTTCCGAAAGCCGGACCACGATTGTCATCGCCCATCGACTGTCAACAATCAGGAACGCCCACAACATCGTCGTCATGTCTCGTGGAAGAATCGTCGAGCAAGGCACACACGACGAGCTTCTCCAAAGGCACGGTGCTTATTCCGATCTTGTCACAGCTCAGAACCTCAGTCGTCGGAGCGACGCATTCGACGACGGTCAGCCATCATCGCAGAATGAAGACGAGGAATTCGTCAAGCCAGCCCTGAAACAGTCATGGTCTAAGGAGGGAAAAGGCACCAAGAGCACAGAATTCAACAGCCCTCGTCGTGTTTCTACCTCGGCGTCTGCAATCGACCTTGGCGCACAGGAAGATGTCTCACCAGAAGCACAACTTTCCCTGTGGTCTTCGGCCAAGTTCATTGGCTCCTTCAACAAGAAGGAAAAGGCGTCTATGATCATCGGTCTCTTCTTCTCCATCATCAGCGGAGGCGGCACCCCTGTCCAAGCTGTCTTGCTCTCCAAGGCGATTAGCACACTGTCAACTCCACTCAATCCTTCAAACCGTGCCCAAGTCAAGAAGGACTCCGACTTCTGGGCTGCAATGTACGTTATGTTGGCTGGTGTACTGGGCTTCGCGTATGCCACCCACGGTATCCTGTTTGCCAAGTGTTCCGAGCGGCTTATCCATCGTACGCGCTACACGACCTTTCGAGCTCTTCTTCGTCAAGACATCTCGTTCTTCGATGCAGATAAGAACACCGCTGGAGCGCTGACGTCGTTCCTGTCAACAAAGACGACGGATCTCGCTGGACTTAGCGGAGTAACTCTTGGAACGCTCCTCACGATTGCGACAACCCTGATCGCTGGTATCATCGTCGGCATTGCTATCGGGTGGAAGCTGGCGCTTGTCTGTGCCTCAACGGTTCCAATTCTACTTGCTTGCGGCTACTTTCGATTCTGGGTGCTCTCCCACTTTGAGACTCGCTCGAAGAACGTCTACTCCAACTCAGAAAGCTACGCATCTGAAGCCGTGTCAGCAATCCGCACCATTGCATCTCTTACTCGGGAGGCAGATGTCCTGAGCCAGTACCGCGACTCGTTGGCGACACAACAACGCTTGAGCTTGTATTCCGTTCTCAAGTCAAGCCTCCTCTTCGCACTTTCAGAATCTTTGACTTTCCTCATCCTTGGCCTCTGCTTCTGGTACGGCGGAACTCTCATTGCCAAGGGCGAGTATTCCATGTTTCAGTTTTTCGTTTGTTTCATGTCCATCGTCTTCAGCGCTCAGTCTGCTGGGGCTTTCTTTTCTTACGCAGCCAACATGAGCAAAGCGTATGCAGCCGCACAAGAACTCAAGACCTTGTTCGACAGGAAGCCGACCATTGATGCCTGGTCCAAAGAGGGTGAGGCAATTGCCAGCACCGACGGCCATGTCGAATTTCGTGATGTGCACTTTCGGTACCCAACACGACCTGACCAGCCCGTACTTCGCGGTATCAACCTTGACATCCACCCCGGCCAGTACGTCGCTCTGGTTGGTGCTTCAGGTTGCGGGAAGAGTACAACCATCTCGCTACTTGAAAGGTTCTACGACCCTGTCAAAGGAGGGATCTTTGTAGACGGCAAGGAGATCGGCACTCTCAACGTTAGTGACTACCGCGCTCTGATTGCCATTGTCAGCCAAGAGCCTACCCTCTACCAGGGAACAATCAGGGAGAACATCGTGCTAGGGACTTCAGACGAAAATGTCTCTGACAGTTCCATTGAGCGGGTCTGTCGCGAGGCCAACATCTACGACTTCATCATATCTCTCCCAGACGGCCTCGAAACCACAGTGGGAAGCAAGGGAGCTCTCCTCTCGGGCGGCCAGAAGCAGCGCATCGCAATCGCTCGAGCTCTTATCCGCGACCCTAAAATTCTCTTGCTCGATGAGGCAACATCTGCTCTTGATTCTGAATCCGAGCACGTCGTTCAGGCGGCGCTCGACAAAGCGGCGAAGGGACGCACAACCATTGCTGTCGCACATCGACTCAGCACTATTCAAAAGGCTGATGTCATTTTTGTATTTGATCAAGGTCGCATAGTTGAGAAGGGCACGCATAATGAATTACTCCAGAAGAACGGGTTCTATGCTGAGCTCGTGAGTCTGCAAAGTCTCGAAGAGCACCACTGAGTTAGAGAAAAACCGTTTGTACATTAATATAGAGATTTACATCCATTTCTCTGTCGTTTCTTTAACAAGTATGTTCTTCTTGTTCCTGGGACAGCTTCTTTTTTGAAGGTTGCTACTATGGCATAATTTGGCGTCTGTGCTTCTCAGATGCTCACGCCTTCATTCTTCCACATCATGAACAAGAAGAGTCTACCAACCTCCAAAGACACTAGCCTAGGTAGCAGAAGCCATCCTAGCTTTGAAGACACAAGTGGATCCGCCCGTAATTACAAAACTCCCCGTCCTCCTCTGATAAAGCCCTGATTAGCACGAGATGCGTAATTTGGATGCACGTGCTATATCACGTGTGAGAAATCCACTATCATTTCTCACTTTCGACGCGAAGGCGATGAACTGCTGGAAAGATATCACCATTTGCTAACTGATTTAGTAAGGCACTAGGGGTCCTTTGCCCACTGAGTCAAGAACCTCGCTTAGAATGGACTTTTTCAAAACTCTGTCTTGGTCGGGAGCGGAGTGGTTTTCTGCTGGACTTACCTCGTCGTTCCCCAACCTCGGCTCGGACGAGGATATCGTGTCACACCCGCGGATGTGCAACGCAGATCTGAAGCCAGGTTGCAAAGTTTTCCAAGTACCAAGTGAAGACATCTCCAAGGCTTCCGAGGTTCCAATCTCAACGGACGGTCTTGGGCCGTCTGAAATCCCTGGAGCCTTGCAGGGCCAGGTTCTTGTGTTCCAGCACAAGGGCAAGTTCCATGCCATTGATCATGTAAGTCCGGTGCCATCACCTCATAGTTCAACAAAGCTGAGTCCCATTTCCTCAGCAATGCCCTCATTCCTCATACCCTCTTTCGAATGGAACGACTTTTGATATCGAGGACTTTGGCGTTGTTCTCAGCGCTGGATTGACGTGTCCTAAGCATGGCTGGTCGTTTGATCTGTTCACTGGAACGTCAGATCGCGGGAGGTATCAGCTCAAGATGTGGGATGTCCAACTCCGGGAGGTCAAGGGCATAAGCCCATCTCTATCAACGGACCAGGGTGTCGATGCATCAGAGAGCACGGAAAAGGAGGTCTGGGTGAGGAGAAAGCCAAGAATTGGTTAGACTCGACTTAGAAGTCCGTTATTACCATTGCTTCCAGATAGCCCTTCAGCCGCTACCTCCGCGCTTTTTAACGTCATCATACAGTAATATGTAAGCGGTGACTCAGTTGAAACAAGGTAGCCGTGTGCAAGGTCCAGATTTAGTTATGATAAGTTCTTAGACTTCTTCAACCTTGTCCTTACAGCCGATGTGACCAGAGGCAGGACATTATCATGGCTGTCAAGGATGCCATTGCGGGTGAGATAGTTCAGGCAGTGCAACGTGTGAGCACAGCGAATAACAGCGTACATTCGCACGTCTTTGTTCCACTTTTGCTTGGCATTGCACTCGAGAACTTAACCTATCCGGTTAAAATCAGCGTCAAACGGGGGCTGGCGTTCGTCGTTTCGTTCGAAATCCCAAGATGACAGTGGCCCTTTCGTTCTAATCGTAGAGGCGCAATTGTTAGCCCTGTGTGGCTTCTATGGCTGAGTCATTAATGGATGCAACCACCTGATAGCCTTGCCTCCGAGTTCAAGAAAGCGGTACAGAGTGCTGAAGACGACGATGAGGCTGTCCTTCATCACTCAGATTCGACTTGCAGAGTGTATGTGCTCGCAGAAGCCGATTTCGCCCTTTTTTCTGTCGCTGATAGAACGTTTTCTCTAGCTTTGTGTGCGCCTTCACAAAAATGCTAAATACTCCTGTCCTGCTTCGCTCCTACGATACCGACGACAGTGTTAATGCCCTGTCGACCTCGAACGGCACCATTCGGGAGGCAGCACGAGCTAATTCAGCAGCCGCGACCTTCTTCGACCCCATCCAGATCGGCAGGCAGGAATATGTGGATGGAGCGACAGGCTACAACAATCCGGTAGAAGCTGTGCTGGACGAAGCGAGATCAATATGGAAAGACTTGACATCTAGA
Source organism: Neonectria punicea (assembly GCA_037954315.1). Taxonomy (NCBI): domain Eukaryota; kingdom Fungi; phylum Ascomycota; class Sordariomycetes; order Hypocreales; family Nectriaceae; genus Neonectria; species Neonectria punicea. The sequence continues at coordinate 280,945 of JAZAVJ010000008.1, forward strand.
GTCCAGTGTCTGGTGAGCATTGGAACTGGTGTCCCTGACCTTCGCGATTTTGGCGACAACTTGAAGGAGGTAGTCAATACCCTCAAGGCCATCGCTACCGAGACGGAGCAGACCGAGAAGCGGTTCTTCAAGAATGGCGGACAACTGGGCGTCGGTGGCCATTACTTCAGATTCAACGTCAACAGAGACTTGCGCGGTGTTGGTTTGGACGAGCACCAGAAGCTGGACCGTATTGAGGCGGCAACGGAGGAGTACCTGAGAGACCCGAGAGTGAAGCAGACAGTTGAGACATTCGTTTCTGCTGGGGCCTTCAAAGACTGTACGTACTCGCGGGGAGAGTGAACCATACGGTCACAGTCCTTAGCTTACATTGAGGGCAGCGCCGGTCGATGCTGAAGAGAAACACAAGTATCCCAAGTGGCTGCCGTACATCGATCCCCTGGAGTATCACAACATTGCTTCCCAGTACCGGACCACGAAGTCCGCGGGCGGCTGGTTTCTAAATCGGCAGTTCGAAACATTTAAGGAACGGCGACGATCTTTCCTCTGGCTTTATGCAAAAGGTTCGTGTTCCATCTCGTCAGCATGACATGAGTTAATTTTTCACGGCTTTCCAGCCGGGTCCGGCAAGACAGTTCTAAGCTCGGCAATAATTGGCGAAATCGAATCGCAACGCCTGGGAACTCTAGCCCACTTCTATTCTCTTTCCAGAGCAAGTTGCCACAGGATCTCCGCCATTTCAAGTGCACACTCCTGACGCAAATTGTCCGAGGTCTCGTGTCTGAACTCCCAAACCAGCCCGGCGGGTTTGTTTTCCCCAAAGTGTTTCGACGACTGTATAACTCGTCCTTTCCGTCGCGGAACCCCAAGGCGGAAGATCTAGACGCCACTTTCTGCGCTGTTCTTGGCGAATCCGAGAGTACTTACATCGTCGTCGATACTCTGGACGAGTGTGCTTCCGAAGAGGAGCGGGCAGACATCGTGGCATTTCTGGCAGATCTCGTTGACACAGCCGACCAAGGTATCCACGTTCTGATCACTAGTCGTCGAGAGGAATACATCGAAACTGCAATCAGCAACGCACCAGGCCCGAATCTCATAGTTTCGATGGAAGTCGACAAGGTCAACGAGGACATTCGGAACCATCTAGAGGACCGTATTGCTAAGCCCCCATACAACAAGTGGGAACAAGATCTTAGGGCAGAGGTGGTTGACTATCTTGTTGAGCACGCGGACGGCGTCTTTCGATGGGCTGATCTGCAACTCAGAAGCCTTCGGGGCAAACTACGACGCAAAGACGTCGAGAAAGCCCTCTCATCCCTTCCCAAGAACCTACCGAAGACGTATGGACGTATGTTAGAGCATATCGATGCGGAGTATCCATCCCAAGCCATTTCCATCCTCAGGTGGCTCGCCTATTCGGACCGCCCGCTCGTGTTAGCGGAAGCCGCTGAAATTGCTGCCTTCGAATGCTGCCATACGGCGTTTCTCAACGGAGAGGACAATGCCTCCGTGACATTTCCACCTGAAGATCGGTTCCACGACATCTCCTGGGTGAGACGAATCCTCGCGGGACTCGTCACCATCTCTGGCATCGACGATGCGGTGCAGTCCGACGCGGAGGCGGAGCCGTCCGAGACGCTGCGGAACGGGCAAATATCGTTTTCTCACTTCTCCGTCAAAGAGTATCTGGAGAGTGACAAGGTCCGTCCGCCGCACTTTCGCTTGACACCTGTGAGCGGCCAGTGCTTTATTATTAAGGGTTGCCTGACCTACATGATAAGCTACGACAACTCCGAAGAACTGGATAAGGCCAGAGGAGTTCCGTATACGCTTCTTCCGTACGCTTGCCAGTATCTGTGGAGCCACTTTAGAAAGCTATGCGGAAGTCTGAAAGAGCCAGCCACTGAACGTTACGTCGAAGAGCTCACCTCCCTGCAAGATGGACTGGATGGGGTAGCATTCCGGCTCTCAGCATTAGCCACGACAATATTTGATGAATGCGAGCCGGGCGACGCAGCACAAAATCTAGCTCTAAGCCGGGCACGCCAATTTGTTGTCGAGGGTCAGCTGCCAGAGATTGGCTTGCGGAAAAGACTTGACGACGCCAAGTTTGAGGACTACTCTCAATATGCCAACATCGACTTTGATAGCACTTCTTCTCTACACACCACCTCCTCAACGGGCCACTTCGACCTGGTCAAAATGCTACTTGATTCCGGCCTTGACGTCAACATGTGTATACCGGATGTAGGGACGCCCCTACATTTTGCGGCCGAGGAGGGACACGATGAAGTAGCTAGACTGCTACTTGAAAGAGGAGCGAGCGTCGACGCTATACGATTTGTAGCGTGGCGAAGGAGTTCCGGATGGACGCCACTGCACTCGGCCGCGGCAAGTGGGCATGGTGCGACGGTACGCCTTTTGCTGGAGTCAGGGGCAAGCGTAAACGCCCGGGTATGTATCAAGGCTCAGCGCCTTTGTCATATTCTCAACACCACTAAATAACGCGGAGCGAGCCGGGCATTAATCAATAGTTGAGTTTCTGCGCGACAAGACCGAGGATGAGCCAAATTCTTTTCCGAGCGTGGGTAAACAGACAGCTCTCTTTCTCGCCGCGGGCAACGGTCACGATGAAGTGGTGCGACTGCTAGTGGAGATGGGGGCGGACGTCAACGCAGTCGGTATATGGGAGTCGAATCCTGTGCTAGTATATTGGTCAAGCGACGTACTGCACGGAGGATACAAGTCTTCGTCCCGCCTGAGAGTCTTGAACTTCTACAGACCTCCCGCACAGTGAGTCGATGGATGTCACATTCGATACAATATCACTACCCATCGGCGGAGGGACCATTGCCTGCCATCCCTCCCTTTGATTCTGCTTCGGTAAGCCTTGGGGTGAAATTCAAGAAGATTAAAGTCTTCAATAAGACATATTCGTCTAGTTCAAGATAGAACAACGGTCAGTGATGATGTTTTTCGAAGACTAAGCTAGGCTATCGCGGGGAATTATTAAATGACAGTAGTTGGTGCATTTCTCGTAGGTAATGTTTAGGCCCGATGTCCTGTGCACCAAAAAAGAATCATTATGCATGAGTGAAATCCAGCAATCGATCGTGTTTCAGTCTCTAAGCGCCGCATAGAGCCCCCTTTCCTCCAAATGGAGTTCTTCGTCAAGTTTCTCCCAAACCTCGCGTCTTGCATTCTCGTCAGCACAGTAAGGCATCGACTGGGCCGGCCATATGCGATTAATGTAGTGCCCTCCACCTATTCCACCGGGAGCACCAACGCCTTGAACTTCAGGGTCCGGACCAAGTGTAGGACTGGTGGCAGCGTTGACAATGGCAAGACTACCTTGCTGGGGAGTAATCGCCAAGTACCGTGCCAGGAACTTGAAGAATGCCGTGCTGCGTGTCTCAGAGCGGGACTGGGTTATATCTGGTCGAGGATTGTTCCAGATCCCCGAGTTGACGTATCCGGGGTTGATGCCGTTGACAGTGATGTGCTTCAACCTGTCGTTGGCAAGAAAGCGCTTCTGGAGCTCTGTTACCCACATCTGGTAGTACAGTTTGTTGTTTCCATAGGGCTCTCCTCGCATGCCTGGGTCACTGTTGAAGTGTTCCAGGTCGAAGGTGCCAAGGAAATGGTGACACGAGGTAGTGCAAACGATTCTTGGCTCGGAGCTTTGTACCAAAGACGGAAGCAGTCGAAGTGTGATGTAGACGTGTGACAGAAAATTGATCTAAATCGTCAGTACTGCTGAGATGCTCAAGAATGTCACTAGGGTATCACGTACCTGGTGTGTGAGTTCGAAGCCATCCTTGGTGTGAACCTTCTGGGCACCCGTCGTGGAAATTCCGGCGTTGTTGCAGAGAACGTCGAGCATACGATTCGCATCTCGCCATCGTTGCGCGAAACCGTCAATGCTGCCGAGGTCCGTCAAGTCCAGCTTCCACCACTCGATTGTTGAAGCATGGCCTGCTGATTCCGCCAGGGCTTTGCACTCTTGTTCCGCAACTGAAGGGTGCGTCTCCCACTCCGGAGGCTCGCGGCAGGCCAAGATCAAGTTCGCTCCCCATTTGGCAAAAGTCTTGGCTGCTTCGAGGCCAATGCCGTTATTAGCCCCGGTGACGATAATCCACTTGCCTGTCAAGTCTCTTTCGGGCACTTCGCGGTTTGTCAAAAATGTGCTGTTTGTCCCTCTCAACGTTTGCCAGATTCTCCAGAACCTCGACGGGGATGTAGTCGTTGAGGCCTTGTCCATGTTTTTGGTGTGACAGGTCCAGAAATAGTACTCTGAAGGTTTAACGACTAGGGTATTCAACTACGCCCGATAGCTTCAGAACCTATCTTGGTCTGGACGAGTGGGCTCGATGAAGATGGGAGTATGAGAGAGCCAGCTTGACAATGATGCAAAGCGATGGCACCTGTCAGATGCGGGGTGTCGCGTCATGCGACTTTATTCTCATTTGATGCCGTGATGAGTGATGCAAGGATCGAAAGTGCAAGGGTCAGTCACATCTCTTTATCCAGCTTACGGTGGCCTATCATATCAGCAAAGCAGACGAAGGATCATGCAAGGCTACAACTGACTACAGAGATATCACCGTTTGATGTCTGAGGACACGGAAGACCCGGAAAGGTCGACTATGGCCACTGGCTTCTTTATCATCGATCATTCCGCTTGATGGTGCGAACTATTCTGTCTTCTGCCCATTTCAAGTGCAACAGGCTTGGCCGTGAAGCTAGGATGTTATTGACATCTAACTTGGCTCTAGGCACATACATGGACCTGCTGCTCCTAAACAGTTCGGTAATAGAACACGTCGATAAGCTTCCCACTGTTTCTTGATATCACTCAGGAATGAGGAGGTTTTAAACAAAGAGACAACGTTCAAAAAACCATCTGTTTCTGGGGTTCGCTTGATGCCTTAGGTTCTAAATCAGTATCGAGACTTCTACCGATACTCAAACCCGATGTCAACGGGGGATCAGACGAAGCAAATTGACGCTAGCGATGATCTGTGACATTGTGTAGGAAGCAGATTTATTTAGGAAGAACTACCAGGGTTAGCCACCGAATATTAGGCGTATTCTACATAATGCCGACATCCCTCATCTATTAAGACGTCCCCAGAACCTAATAAGCCATATTTCATTCGCAGGACAGTCGTTCAATTCTTTTATGGATCTAACCACGGCCCCACCCGAAGCCGGGATATGGAAATGCCCCTCTTCGTATCATATTCAGCTTGAGAGGCACAAGTGTTAGGCTCGCGATCCCGGCAAAGAGCCGTCTAATCTCGTGTCTTGTTCCGGACGTAAAAAGGGTATGGATGAAACCAAGCTATTTTGAAGAAGCCTGCTCAATGATACTTTCCGTGATCTTTAGAATACTAAGAGACTCTCACATTCCATCGAGGTTGGTAGAAAACAGAACTAAAGCGCGACATCATTTTACCAACCATGTGAAATGAGGATGTCATAAAGCATAAAATAGAACATCACTACTCTATCCGCTAAAACAGACACACAAATCTAGCAGATAAGACATTAAACTGATATGCATGCAACCGAAAATAAAACCAAATAGGAGTCTCATGATGGTGTGCTATCTATTCCTCCCGCCAGGCGAACTGTTATGCCAGACGTGATGGACATCACGCGAAAACTGCGCCGTCAAGTCACGAATCTTGCTGTTCGCCCTGTGTTAGCGGGCCATGATTTAGACGAAGATAACAATACCAAATGCGACGGGTACTTACTTGAGCTTGGACAGATCAAGGTCCATCGAGACGATGGCTGAGAGATCCGAAAGCTGACTCTGTGCTCTGGCATGTTCGTGCGCATCCACCATAGCCTGATGAATCTGCCGACTGTCCACCAAAGCGTCGGTTAATTGAGCCCAAGCCAGAGCCGCTTGGCTGAGGTTCTCTCCGATCTCGGTGACAACGGTCCTGGCTTGGTTGGTGGAGGCGGCACCCTTCGGCATCTTGCTTGATGTGATCTCGAGATTTTGGACGAGCAGGAGTAGGTTTTGGGCGGACTGCGGGTCGTGCTCGGGCTGAATAAGCGTAGGTTTCTTTGCGTTATTCATTGGGATTTTCTATCAAAGACGTCGGTAATTAGTTGGTAGCTCATCATTTTCTGGGCACTCAAACTCACGCTGATCTGGATCGTGGGAATGGGGAGTGCGTGGCGGAATTACTTCCGGTATTCCGAGCTGTACAAGAAGCTGTTGTCGCGAGGAGAATGGACGAGAAATCTATATTCGCGCTGGCTAGCCTGCGCCGCAACCAAAAAAAAAAAAAGAAGACAGGGTAGGATATAAATCAGAGGCAAACGTTCTAGAACCATGGTTCGCAATGCCCCGCGCGGCAGAGAAGGCGAAGACTCAATTGCACATTGTTCTCTCCCTGCAGTGCGGCAACTGGAACCAAACTAATGCACTGGCCAGCAAAATGCCAGTTGCGAGACGCTGAGAAAAGAGACAACAAGGCGGAGCGAATGCTAAATTAGCGCCTCACACTTTGGACTCGCCGGTTGGCCGCGTGCCACAGCATGAAGCCGACGCTGGGAATCGTGTGTTCCGAGGGTTTCCATTCTGGAACCGCCCGATCGACGACGGTTGGTTGTGTTTGGGGTTGGCCGACGCTCTTCTTGTCTCTTTTCTCTTTTCTCCTTTCTCGACCAGTCGCGCCGCTAAGTTAGACCTACGTACGGATCCCGCTCCGGGCCATGGCGCGATTCAGTTCGGACACGTCCCGGTCGGTGGGTGGCGAACTGACGCGGCCCGGTCTCTAGTCTCAGTCTCAGTCCCAGTCCCAGTCCCAGTCCCAGTCTCAGTCTCAGTCTCAGTCCCAGTCACTTCCTCACCGGCGGCTTGCCTCGGCGATAAGGAAGCAGAACAAAAAGCGGCTAAATTAAGTGGAAATCCGGGGTGTCTGCTGACGTGCAGCGAAGGGAGGGAAAAGCATCGGATCATGTCTTATGCGGCGAGAATGACATCAGCGGGAGAAGAACACGGACGCGGCAAATAAATCTTTGTCACTTTGCCATCGACTTGTTGTCACATTTCTGATCCCGAGAATCCGGGATTGGGCCCCTCATCTTCCCCCGCGCTAACTGTAGCTGCGTCGAGGTTGGCGAGAGCTAGCAAACGTTCCAGAGCGTCGATGATGAGCGGTGATTTGCAGCCTGGATGTCTGTGTAGATGCGCAAGGGACTACTGACTCGCCAGGTTTGACATTGATGAAATGTTACGGCCACCCCAGCAAACAAAGATCATCCAAGGCGCGTGCATGTAGGTACGGCGTGTTCTCAACGTGATTGGATTGTCCCAGAGTCGGCAAGACCTTCCCTTGTGCAATGAGCGATCGACGCTTGGCCAATTCCCACGCGAACTGAGACGACAGAGAAGAGACAACAAAATATATTCTCCCTCCCCTCCTCTCTCGTCTCCTTTCTCTTTCCTCCTCGCCTGTCCCCACCCGGCGTCCTCCGAAGTCTAGATCCCACGAGCAGGGGTCTATTTGCTCGGTCCCACAATACCAAACGAGAAGTGCCGGGTAGCGACCTTCACGCAAGCAAGCGGTGAGGTGAAGGCAACCGAGACAAGAGAGGAGAGCACATCAGCAGGATCCACATTTGGGAGTGTTTCCCGGTTCAAGTCAGAGTGTGAGTGGCTGGCCACACTAATGCACCCGGAACAATGGATCGGTAACTGGGCAGAATCTGCCGAAGATGGCTATCATCACTCGACCACGAACTCGAAGGCGACACGGAGCTCGCAGGTGAGCCCGGCGTAGATGCCTGACGCTGCCCAAGCCGAGAAAGATTCGCAGCATCAAAGAGCCCTTGGACTGATATTAAAACGGGAGAGTAATCGAATCTTATTCAGACTCAGTCCAATGGCTGTATTGCTCTGAATCGTCGAGGCGACAATAATTAGTCGATGCCACGCCAAGTGTTTAATTAGACATTGCTATACACACCCTGGAGCGACCTAAGTGAAGTGAGACGTCATCCTCGATGGCGGGAACTGCCCGTCGACCAACGACGGACCGAAATCCCCGAGTGTGAATACGGCCAACCGAACCCTTGATGGTTCGACATCAGATGGACTGCAATAATGAAGACCGAGAATCCATCCTGTCTACCCAGATAATACAAACATGCTACTAATGGAAAGCGGGCTGTTCTTCGACCTTGAACTTCTCCTAGAGCTCCTTGCGTTACAAGAGAAGAGGCTTCCACCCGACGGTGAGTGGGCACCTCTAGAGCTGGCGGCGAACAAATGTGCATGTGGGAATGCGGAACATTCAATTGGAAAAAGCCTCCGAATCCGGGCGAAGGCGAAACTGTCTCAATCACGTCTTGGTTGCCTCACGGCCTTGAGGAAGCCATTGGTCAGTGGGAGCGTCTTGGCGAGATCGCGAAAATGTGTTGGCCTTGTCGTTGGCACATCTGCGATGCCTTTTCAAGGCCCTCTCCTCCCTGCCTTGGTCGATCAGTTTGACCGGAGGTCTTTCGCCAAGGCTTGGCTCTGTGCCGCAATACGTCCTTCCTTTATCGTGCCGCTCCTAGTATAACAACATTTGCCTCCGAGCCCTTTACTGATATCTGCGTGGCCGAGTCCGTGGGTAACTGACGTCACATACACGTAAAAGAAAACCTTTGCGAATTTGCCTCTCTTCTCTCTACTACATCGGGCTCCATTTTCGGGAAACAAAGGCGACATGGAGGTGGATCGTGCCCGCGGCTATGGACTCTACAGAGTATTGAAGGACGGCCTGGCTAGAGGAGACCGATAACTACATTAAAGCCTGGCCGTTGAGTTACAGCTCATTACTGAGGGCTCATTGTGCTTCCATGCTCCCTTCCCACTGCATTTGCATCTCCTTGTAATTTTCTCTTTCTTCGTTCACAACGTCCCTGGCTGCTACTCTACGACGCTGGGCGCGGGGACCAACCGCCTACACACCCACACGATATTATATGCCACTATAAGTTACCTGGTAGGCCATCTGCACACGTCATTGGTGCACTACAGCCTACCAGTATATAATCCTTACGCTATTAAACTTCTAGCGCTCAATCGGCCGCTAATGCAGACTGGGCCGATTGATCTAACCAGCCCGGCCGCGGCCGCTAATTCTCGGCTTGTCGACTCGCCGTCCCATCCATCTGGGCTCAGGTCCGCTGACGGCGGGAGGGGAGTCGCGTGGTTCCACCGGATGCGAGTGATGGCCCTGGTTCTGGTCATGAGGCGCTTGCGGTTCAGCATGTCTTCACCGGTCGGACCCAACGAACCATGTCGGTAAAGTCTATCTAGCAATGGGGATTTCGCTGGTGGTAAGCGCGGAAGTATTGAGGAAACATGGCGGAATGGAGGATCAGAGAAGAGAGAGAAGAGAGCACTTGGTCGGTTGCCTCGTGCGCACCATGGCTGATCCCATTGCTGGCCCTCCTCAATTCGCTGTCGATTCTCAATTATAAATAACCAGCTTCATTCAACGAACTGCAGTCACTCTGCTCCCTAAGAACCAATAAATCACAGCCACACACAAACAATCTCCCTTCCATACCCAGCATGAGCAAGCCCTCAGTCCTCATCATCGGCGGAGGCGTCTTCGGAACCTCCACCGCCTTCCATCTCGCCCAGCGAGGCTACGACCAAGTCACCGTCGTCGATCGCTTTGACGCGCCGTCCAAGGACTCAGCCGCGACGGACCTGAACAAGATCATCCGCGCGGACTACCCGAACGCTCTCTACGCAGAGCTCGGGCTCGAGACGCTGGGTGTCTGGAAGGATCCCGCATCCCTGTTCTCCGGCCTGTACCATGAAACGGGCTGGATCATCGGCGGGCACGAGGCGACCAACGGGTGGCTGGAGAGCGCTAAAGAACTGGCTCGGAAGACTAACAGGCCAGGGGTCGAGTACATGTCGGCCGAGCAGATGCGGCAGAAGTGGCCAGCCCTGACGGGTGAGTTCCCGGACTGGACCAACCTGTACAGCCCCGAAGCTGGCTGGGTAATTAACGCACCGCCTATCTGCTAATTGAGTCTAACAACACGCGGGACTGACCGCCTTCCAGGTCCCCTCTGGACAAGCCCTCCTCCGAATGGCCAGGGCCGCCCACGCGTTGGGTGCCCGGTACATCACTGGACACGCCGGCCACATCAAGAAGCTGGTGTACGACCGGGACGGCACCTGCAGGGGTGCCGTTGCAGCCAACGGCGAGTTCCACACGGCCGACATGGTCGTCGTAGCCGCTGGAGCCAGCCTGCCCGCTCTTGTCGACGGCGCAGGAACCGATGTGACTGCGCAGACGTCGGCAATCTGTGTCATCCAACTCGAGCCACACGAGATCGAGCAGTACAAGGACATTCCCATCATCGACGACTTTGAGCAGGGTATGGCAGATTCACTCTGTGCGCTGTGCCATGTTAGGCGCTAATCAACTTGACAGGCATCCTTTTCCCGCCTGATGAACACGGCTTGATCAAGCTCTGCAGCGTCAGACTGGTGACCAACTACAACGACCACGAACATCCTGGAGCCTCAGTCTTGCACTCTGCGGGAGACTTCCCCTACGATGGGTGCCCGGAGGAACTCGACGCTGAGATCAGACAGTTCTTGCGGGACACGCTGCCAGAGCTTGCTGATCGGCCGTTTGTCCACACGCGACTGTGCTGGTAAGTCGATCTGACGCCCTCATCCTAAACTTCGCGGCGTTGGACCTCCGCCATCTGATAACAAGCTAACCCATCATCCCCGCAGGGACGGCATGGCCGCCGATCTCAACTTCCGCATCTGTCCCTACCCCGAGACCAAGAGCCTGTACATCGCCACGGCCGGCTCCAACCACGGCTTCAAGTTCCTGCCCGTGATTGGAAAGTACGTGGCCGACATGCTCGAGGGCAAGCTTGGCAAGGAATGGGTTGATCTCTGGAGCTGGAAGTTCGGGAGCGTTCCCGAGGACTTTCAAGACCCTCACCCGTTTCCACTGCGAGACTTGGCCGAACTGACAGGCTGGAAGAATAGAAACGCCCCCGGCGCTGGAAGGCTGCCCTGGACGTGGAGCCGGACAAGTCTTCTGTGAGCGAGAGGGAAGGCTATAGACACCCCTCCCTCCCTCGCCGCGAGGAATCTATGTACCAATCGCAGCCTGAGCAAGATACTATCTGCTGAGAAGAGAGGAGGCAACAAGGATTATTACATAGTAGTTCGAGTCAATCACATGACAGACCGGCTACCAAATAGATCCACAGAGAATGATGCAATTTGTAGGCTAGTCAGTCTACAGCAGGCCGCTACGTGGATTAGCGTTGTTGTCTCTGCTCCATGAATTCGCCCGGCTCTGTTTTCTCGCTCTTTAATGGACGCTCTGCTCCACCCACTCAGTGATAGCAACTGACTCGATGAGGCAAAAAGTCAACATGGCCAAGTTTTGAGCCGAGAGCGAACTCCTACGTCACCGTTTCCGGTTGAATGTCCATCAAGATTACATATGTATGTAGGACCCCTGCTTGCTTTCAAACGGCCGTCTCCGCGTCTTGGCTTTCTCCCTTTCTCCCTATGCTTTAAGGACACCTGCGTTGTTATTGAGTATCGGGCAACTTTCAGCGTCATCTATTTGCTGCGAAGCAAAGTTGGATTTCTCTAAAGGTATACCGCTCTTAACATCTGAACTGCCCTTGCGCCTACTCACCCATTTGCCGTAGTTCTGGGTACAGGAGCATGGGGTTGGAATGGGCAAGTTCAAAGGGCGCAGCGCTGTGGCATGTACGGCATGTCACACACAAAAGCTGAAATGCGGTGGTGGTACGTGGCGTTTCTTCTCTACCATGCATAGAACAGAAACATTAAGTTGAGGACACTGTCTAACTTTCACGTCACAGGGACTCCATGCGACCGATGTTCGCTACGCAACCGAGAGTGTGTTTACCCAAAGAAGGATAAGTTTGTCGCCGTACCGGAGAGCTATCTGCGAGAGATCGAAGGGGAAGCAAGTCTCAACCGACAATCCAGCGCCGCCGAGGGCTCTTCCGTGGGCACCGAGTCCAGTTTCCTTACATCCGACCGACAAGAGCCAACCGACTATCCACAGGCAGATGACAACCATACAGCAACAGACCACTTAAGAGAGGACTCAAGTGTGGAGCGCTTCATCCAGAAGTTGAAGGATCTATCCGCGTCGTTACAGCCTTATGTCCAGTCGGATTTATCTCAGTCGTCGGGGGCTGGCGAGGAGAGTGGCTATACGTATTTGCGACTGAAGTCCGACTCTCAGCGTAGGTGAACGAACTCTAGATCTTGATTGCGTTTATGCTCTCACGATCTCTGCTGATGTCACACTTGTCACGGTTTTAGATCCCGAGGTTTTAGTAAAGTTACCGCCCGAACCATACGCCTGGCATCTCTTCGACATCTTCGAAGAAATGTTCTGCGACTACCATTAGTTCCTACGAAAGGACTTCAGAGACCGACTCTTCCGTACATATTCCCATCCGATCAGCCAGTCTGGGGACAGGAACTGGCTCTGCCGAGTTTCTGTTGTTCTTGCCCTGGCCGAGACGTGTATATGCAACGACGCTCCAGTCTCGTCCGAACCGGAACATCCTAGTTCTAGCTCAGAAGACAGCACGAGCAGTTCTACTCCACCTCCCGGATCAAATTTCTTCGAACAGGCGGTCCTTTTATTCAAGACATTGTCAGAGAAGCCTGTCTTAGAGGACATCGAGGCATTAAATCTGATGGTCAGCTATCCCCTCGTCATCATTCTTCTACATTCTATTAACAATCAGATTTGGCTCAGGCCTTCTATTGCTATTCGGTCAACCGTCCGAAAACCGCCTTCATCTACTCCAGTCAGAGTATAGCATTGGCCAAGCTTCTACATTTAGACAAGCACAAACCATCCCATCCAAACGATGTCGCTACTCAAAACGTCAACAACGAACGCATGAGACGACTCTGGTGGACATCCTATTGCATGGATCGAATAGTGGCAGTCGAACTCGGCCTATCACCAACACAGTGAACTGTTCCGCAGGAAGTACAGTTACCGTCATCTACCGATCTGATTCTAGTTCTTCTGTATCTGACCCAACAAGACAAGATTGGTTAGATCATCTCTTTGTACTCTCGTTGACTATCCTCCCCCGCAAAGCCGCTCCGTTTCATCCAATATAGGCTAACAGAGTATACAGCCAAGTTGGGATACTGGGACTCGGTTCACCTCTTTTCGGCGCTAGCAATTCTTTCGATTTCCAATACTCCTTCTCTAGGCCTTAAAGAGGCGAAGCTCAACGCCGACGTTCAACTATATACAGGCTGTCGAGCGATTCTTGAGGAGATGGCACGAAGTGGGAACTCTGCAGCGAAGAACCACGAAACTCTTCTCACGGAGGTGGAAGCTAAGGTGAAAGAAGCATCGGCTTGGACGGGTCAGCCGATGCTAGATTTGGAGGCTGCTAGCACTCTCCCTTTTCAGGCCCTTGGGCTCTACCAGTTGATATCTCATCAGCTCTGGGCGGACCTTGGTTGGAGTGATCCTTCCAATCCTGAAGGTTCGCTAGGTAGCTGATTATAGAGTGTTTACTTCCTGGTTACTGGTAAGTATCCAGAACCTTCACATGGATCCAGCCGCTTCCACATTGTTCCAATGAGGTCTTCTCTTTGATGTCGCCCTAGAAATCAGAGCAACACTAGGCTCAAGTTACTACCTCAGGGTATGAGAAGGACACATTGTCAGCTGTAACCGATAAAACATGTATTGACTGAATAATAACGCTATGCAAGAAGAAACGAAATAGAAGCGGATGGAATCCAAGGCACTGGCACAAAAGAACACCGTCATGGCAACACCAGCCTATATCACTGGCAAGCAATGCCACGACAAGACTTGGTGCTGGCACCTGCATCTCGAACTAGGAGAGTAGTACAAGAAGAGGCTTGCGGAACAAAGGGAGCAAAAGCAAAGGACTAGGACAGGAGCGCCAATGTAACAAGCCGCATACCTAGAGAAGGTGTACGAATAACGGACTGGTGGCCGATGTGAAATTGCACGAGTGCTAATATATCATGGCTCACATGTTGGATTACCTTTGCTAATGCACGAGAATCAAGTCTTGGAGTTTGGTACACGCAACTTGCAATATGGACTAGTTGCTATTGTTGTTGATACAATATCTCATACGAGAGCCATTGGAAACCTTCCATGTTGAACCGAAGTAGTTGAAGCATCCCAGCTGATGGCGAAACGAATCGGAAAGCGTGCCCCAAGGCCACAGGCGGTCAGAAAGAATGTCCGGGGGCATATAGCCATGGGAGCGCCGTTGGGAGTACACCGTTGTTCGGGTCCTGGACTTCCTTGTTCTCTTCATCCTCTTCGTCTTCCTCGCCTTCCTCGCCTTCCTCGCCCTCCTCGCCCTCCTCGCCCTCCTCGCCCTCCTCGCCCGCCTCGTCCATATTAGCATCACCGTCTTCCTCGTCCCCAACCACGGTTTCGCCCCCGGCGGCCACGGCTTCTTCATCGGGCAGTTCAATTCCAAAACGTCCCATGATGACTTCGATCAGGGTGATGAGTCTGCGCAGGAGCCGAGCCGTCTCGTCGTTGGCGCTGGGTGCAGGGACCGCGTCCGGCGTCGGCATCGATTCGGGCACAAGCATCGACATGGGTGTAGGCAGTGACTGCGTGGTATTGCACGTGGGTATCGAGATGTTGTTTGCAGGCATCGAATTGTTGTATGTAAGCATCGTGGAGTTGTTCACAGGCATCGTGGTGTTGTTCACAGGCATCGACACGTTGTTTGTAAACAGCGAAGTGTTGTAAGCAGGCATCGTGTTGTTGAATGTAGACATCGACTCCGTCGTGTTGTTTACGGGCATCGAGGCGTTGTTTGTAAACATCGAGGTGTTGTATGGAGGCATTGACAATGACCCTGTCGCGTTGTATGCAGACATTGACTCAGTGGTATTGTAAGTGGGCATCGAGGTATTGTTTGTCGACATCGACGCAGGCCTCGATCTGTTTGTAGACGTCGAGGTGGCCGTTGCAGGCCTCGAATTGTTTATGGACATCAAGATGGCGGTTGCGTCACCAGTCTGTGAGTTGGCAGTCTGTTCAGCGCGGGTAAACCAGGCACCGGCAGCCATCACGGCCATGGGCTGAGGCGAAGTTAGCAAAGCATGCAGAGGCACGATGTTGCAAGTGGAACGTACACGATCGGTGCTGTGAGAATCAAGCCATGCTTTGGAAGCAGCAGCGAGCTGACGAGCAGCAGCAACGACGGGCGATGTGGCCCCGTAAAGGTCAGAAGGCTGGCGACGACTGGTTAGCGACGGACACAACATCAATGGAAAGCACTCACCAAGATGCAACTCTTTTGAGAGTGGAAACAGCTAACGCAGCTGCTGCCGTCGCCTAGGGGAGTCAGGCTCACGCAAAACAAGCAGGGAACCGCACGGGAACAAACCATGCGGAAGACAGGAACGAGGAACTCCCCCGCCGGCCATGAGTCGGGCACACTCAAGGCAGGGTTCGTTGACATCGCCACCGGCGCTCTGAAGGCTGGTTAGTGAGTCTCATCCAACTGGGGGAAAAACGGACCTGATTCCGTTGCTGGCTTGAAGGCCGCATTGCGCCAGAGATCCGGGCACGAGCACTCCGACGCATGTGTGCGGGAGCGGGATGAGCGATGTGTGAGGATGATTGAGGGCAGGATGAGTTCACGCGCCGTGAGAGTACGCGCGGAAAACGCGAATGATGAAAGGAAAGTGAGAAGAGAAATTAAAACGAAGAGGTGAACATGTTTCAAATATTCACTGGCGCCAACCGGGGGCGCGCCTGCGAACAGCTGTCAACGGCTGCGGGCTCAGTCGCCCAGCAACTGCAGGGCAAATCTATTACCTACGCTTTAACTGGTTGAGATTGAGAGAAAGAAATAGCCATTGAATTGAAACAGGAACCAGTTAGCTGTTGAGGATCACTTGAAGCAACATTAGACGAGTTTCCTATGAAAAGTGCATTTGCTGGTCATATATGGCTGAGGATTGCCACTTCGGTGCAACTGTCCCCACCGCGGCTGCTGCTGCTCCTCAGAGCGGGAGGAGGAAGCTTGACGGGTCGTCGGCTCTTGGAAGATGGTTACTCATGGAGAGTCTCGAGTTTGCCGGCTAGAAAGAGAGTGGCCGCTCGCGATACCCACGCAACGGGACGTTTTGAGACGCTTGAGTAGGTTCGTACCCATCGAACCCGCTGGACAGCCGTTGTACTCCGCCTTGAACGACTGTGCATGTGAAGTGGTTTGAGGCAAAGGCCGACGCTGCTGAAGGATGCCGGATTGCGATGGAGCTGTGGTGGTAATGGGGGATCCTGCTCTTCTCGGCGACGGCGTTTTCTGTGTTGCTGTCGGCGTTGCAAGGCGGTTGGTACTGGTGGCGCAGCCGCAGGTACGGTGACAGGTACAGGGACAGAAGTAGGAACAGAAGTAGCGGCAAGCGGACGAGCAGACGCTGGGGCAGATGCAGGAGCAGGCGGTGGAACATGACTTGGAACAGGTCCCGGTACAGGAACAGCCACATTCTGCGGATGCCGCCTCTGCGCAATGATATGCGCGTGCCGAGCTCGACGGTAAGGGTTGTTCTCAAGCTGCAATCATCAGCACACGGAGTTTTGGAAGCTTATCAGTTTGGTACTCACAAGATCCCGACGAAGCAGCCAGTTGTTATCCCATAAAGCCAGTTCCAACGGATTCGAGACCGTTACCTGACACTGCTCTCCTTGGCCCTGACACAATAGATACCGAATAATGACATGGCTGCACGGGAGCCCGTATTGTGCACTGAAACTGTTGGTACAAGGAGTCCAAGCGTGGTGTTGAGGGTCCATGAGCGACGCCCTGGCGATGTGAAACTGTTTGTGGACGAGACGGAGGCTCTTCCAAGAGACCCTTCTTACCACAAGCGGGAACAGCGCTTCGCGGAAGACAGGTTCGGACCGAGTCGACTCAACACCGCATTGTGTTTCGTACGTGTCGTAGAAAGCCTTGTACTGTACTCTTACAGCGTTGAACAGTTCTATGAGAGTGAGTCTGTGATGCTTTCGGAAGGTTCGGTTGTTGAATTGCTGGACATCTGATGGCGTCGTCGTTTGCTGGCCGTAGTTGCGGTAGAATCGAGTATAGGCACGAGCCCACTGAGGCGCAATTTGGATGTACGTTCCACGGAGGTAGGAGACCAGATCTGTGTTATAATCAGTCCTTGCCCTTTTCCTCAAATGAGATCGTGGAATTAGCTCACTGACCTGCTTGAGAAGTCCAGTCTGCTTGGAGATCAAGCCACCGTTCCTCAAAATCGTGAAGGGTAGGGGCATGCATCACCAGTCTTCAACTCTTCAAGAAGTCGTTCCTCGTGAGACCACCCGGCCTGGTGTCGTCTGGACTTTGCTCTTCGTTGATCATGTGCGGGATACTCATCATGTCTTCGGGAGCCGAGAGATGTTCGGGAAAGGCTGGAGGACGGCTTGGATCGTGATTGTGCGTGCCACACATTAGCGTCATGTACTAGAGGTCACCGAGATTTCTGCGCTGGACCAGCTTCAACTTGGACGGGCAGTTGGTCTTTTGAGTGGAAGACTTGCGGATGCCAAGCGAGTTCTTGGTGTAGGGTAGGCCACCACAAGCGCACACCACATCCATTCGTCGGGGAACTCCATTGTGGTAGTTGCTCGGCTTGAAGCGTACTACAGCGTAGCCTTGGCCCCGAGCCCATTCTTGGATGACTTCAAAGGCAATTTCCTGGCTGACGAATCCCTGAGGGAAGTCAGGCGGCTCGAGAGGGAAGGTTGTGATTTGTGTTATCAGTGGAGATGGTACGAACAGCAACATTCGCCGCCGTAAGAGGCTAGTGAGGTTGTCGACGATGAGAAAGTGAAGCCTTCACGGGATGAACAGGGCCATAAACTGAGGCGACGGTTTAGAAACGGGAATGAAGTCACGTGCAGCTGTTCGGGCAGTACGTTCCACGTACCTGATAATTCCATGGACCTAGGCACAACGCATAACAGGGAAAACGAGTGCAGTAAAACTGCTGCATTGATGAATCTCTACGTTGTTGTCTCTTGGGGTCAACTTCTCGGTCTGCTCGGTTGTTTTCTCGTTTGTCGTCCTGCACCGTTTGTTGAAATCACGGATGAACGCGTTAATGACGGAGCCTGCCGCTAGTCCCATCGTGGCTTAGTAGGCTACCTCAAGCACGCTCTGGAGACAGGCAAAGCAAAGTGATGTTCAGCCTGTTCTCATAATTTGATAATTATAATCGAATCTCGATGGACTCCAATGATCTGTCCATCTTCCATCCTTCATCCCATCAGGGCAATTATCATACATCTTGTTTAAAAAATAATCGGACAATGTCTTCATGCAACACTCCGACTGGTGAAGCAGCTATTCGTACTGTATCAAGTTGATAAGGTGTGTTGGCCTGAGGCACCCAGTCTACCGCCAAGCTTGAACCCCACGCGCCAACAGATGCGTCACATATCACTGCAACAACTCGCGAATCACGATGATGTCCAGAAACAGGGATGCTCGGAGCCTCGTCGCTTCGCTGCATCGGGCCATTCCCCAAAGGTCACCAAGCGTTGGCCTGACCTACTCCGGAAGAACCTGTTTCCATACCACATCTTCGTCACGAACCGATGGCGTATTCCGTGGGTTGGCAGATACCAGACTGCCCATGCCATGGATAGAGGCCTTCCGCCTTCAGCAGCAGGGGAAACCAGCTCAGAGCCCTGAGGACTCCCCCAAAGAACGTGACCTCACCCCGAAGAAGATGAGTGACAGTTACCATCGTGTCGTGCTCCCCCTCGGCCAGGACCCTTGGCTATCCGACACGTACATCAACTCTTCTGGCCACATAAGGTAGACAACTCGATCAACTGGCACTCTCTGTTCATTCAACTCACTGATTCGGATTGTACTCAGGCTCGGCACATTGTTCATGGACCTCGATGCCCTCTCCGGCATCATCGTTTACAAACACACCGGCCCTGGCGTTACTACAGTCACAGCCGCTCTGGACCGAATCACGATAGCGCACCCTCTCACTGAGATCTGTGATCTCGAATACAGTGGTGAGGTCACGTATGCTTCTGGGAGGAGCAGTGTGGAGATTACCTGCAAGGTTGCCAAGGCCAGGGCCGAAGGCGAGCCAAGCAAACCGGAGGATGTTCTCCTTACCTGCACGTTCACCATGGTGGCCCTGGATCCGGAGACCAGAAAGCCTGTCAACATCCCGAAACTCGAATACACCACTCCGGAGGAAGAAAAGATATACAGGGCCGGTGAGGCGAAATCACTGGCGAAGAAGGAAACTTTGAAGGCTTCGCTGCTCCAATCCGAACCGAATGATCCCGAATCGGCTTTGATTCATCGCATCTGGCTCAGACAACTCGCATATCACGACCCGAACAACAAGCTGCGCCAACCCCGAAACGTCATCTCCATGGCCAAAACGCAATTATCGACAGCCGCAATCATGCAGCCTCAATATCGCAATCGGCACCAAACGATGATCTTTGGTGGATTTCACTTGAAGCAGACTTTCGAGTTGGCGTTCTGCTGTGCAGCCAGTTTCGCCCATGCACGGCCAACCTTTATCAGCGCCGACCCTTGCACGTTCCGCAACCCTGTCCCCATCGGCAGCGTCCTGTACTTGACCGCGACGGTCGCATATACCGATCCTCCCCTACTGGAAGAGGACGGTACCGAACCGAGCCATGCGGACCCTGATAAGCCCATGACGCGGGTGCACGTTCGAGTCGACAGCAAGGTCCGGGACGTTGAGCATGGTGTTGCCAAGTCAACGGGCCAATTCAACTACACCTTCTCCGTGCCTAAGGACCTGAAGGTTCTGCCGCATACGTATGAGGAGTACATGATCTATATTGATGCTAGGAGGCGTGTAACGCTAGGAGACATTCAACGGAAAGAAGAGTCGAAAGCCTTGTTTGATGAGAAGCGTAACGTCCCCGAAGGTGTTAATCTTATAGGATAGAAGTAAACGGGCTGAATAGACGAACCTGGATTTGATTTGATTGATCGAGCTACAACGCTGCAGAGCTCGTATACGAGCAAGTCCGTCTACAGAATCCGCCATTCCGTCCATCTAATACTTCAAGCCCCAGTACGCCTGCTTCTTTTTATTTGGCTCTTGGAAACCCTCGCGAACTCTCCAATTTCAATAATTTCCTGCGTATTAGGGGGGTGGCATACTAAGTCAGCGAGGTGCTTGACAAAATGCTGGCAGTTGTTCAGCTTGGGGTGGTATTTCCCATGCGTTTCCATATGTTTGATGACGCGACGAGCTGATCGATCTTTGTCAGCGTAAGTGAACTCAGACTATTATCTTGTCGCCGCTTACCTAACTCATCTATCTTCTCGTTACTCTCGCAGGTGTATCCGACCTCGTCATGCTCAACAGTCCACCCAGGTGGTGGGTTGGCTCCACAGCGAGATCTCTGTATGCGGAGTGTTTTGTTCCTAATTCGGCTCTGTAGTTCAAATATCCGATTCCCAACGCGTAAGCCCCAGTGCCGGATGGAACGCTGTTGATAATGCGTGGCCTTCTTGCGAGCGTACGATACGATTCTGTGGCCGGGGCGTGGGATGATCGATATTGGCCTCGTTAACCAGGTCAGTTTGGTATGCCTACAGTCCCGGCCTTCACATGTAGTCATGGTGATAGTCCGGATCGAGTTCTCGGCGTTGTATAAGCGTACAATTTGCACCTTGGTGATTCGATGCGCCGTGTGTAGAATCCGTACGCTGCGGATGCTGTCGGTATGTCCGGGGCAGTACTGTTGTTTTATCTGAACAAGGTGGTACTTGAAAGACGTGATGGCAGGCTTGGCATCGACAAACGTTGGCCAACGGCATCTCCGGCGTTCAACCACGCCTGTACTGGTGCAAGCTTTAACAAGGATAGAGGCAAGAGTGGCCTGACTTTTGCATTGAACGGCGGGGCAGAGGCACCTCGTATATGCATGGTGAGATATGCAAGAGCTGGCCTCGCCGTTTCGGCCGATTGGGAGCCTCGTAAGAGTTAAGATCCGAAGATGCGCGGTTGACCAACCGGGGAAGACATGACATGCCCGTCTTTACCTATCCGATGATGCCATAAGAACCGGCAATAATTCCGAAGCTCTGCCAGTCTGATTCATGCCCATATTTGCCCTTGCCCAGGCTTCCCATCGACCATTCGGCCTTTGATCATCATCCTCTTACTTTCGAGATAGTTACCTCCGATATGGCAGATGACAGCAACCTGAGACAGGCTGATCCAGGGGACGCCAAAGGGTGGGAAAGTCTCACCCGCCAGGCATGCATAGTAGACGACAGCAACAAAACACAGCTCCCAGTCACCGATGGCTTCATCCTTGCGTTTGCCTTGCGTGGTCGGTACGGCAGACGCCTCGACCGCGGCGAGCCTCTTCCACCTGATCATCCGTGGAGGAGCAAAATGTTGAGCAAGACTGAAAGTGATGAGGAAAACGACGGTCCATGGGAGTTTTCGACCGAGATCATTTCCAGCGATGAAGATGAAGTTGTCGACGACCAGCCAATACCAGTGGCGGTTCAGGCGACGGGTCAACCCCGAGTGCAATTTGATCCAAACGCGACACCAAACCCCGAGGTTACCACCCTTTTCGGCCTGACGGGTGTCATGCAGCTTCAGTCTGGCCGAACCGGGTTTGACGAACTGTTCTTTTCCTCCCATGGCTCAACCACCGATACAAGCACGCCTGATTCAACACCACTTTCCGACCTCCTCTGGCTAGCGTACGGATGCATCCCTTCTTCATCCGACGAAATAGACTGCCTGTTCGACGTGCTTAAATCTCCAGCCCTATGGGATTCCTCCCGGTCAAAGAACAGTGGCTACTGGCACTTCCGTCGAGCGACCAACAAGCACCCCGTCACGAGGCGAGCCATCGACATGGGATTACCTGAGCCCACAGCCGTGCTAGTTCTAAAGAAGGCATCGAAAGCTGCGCAACGTGGCGCGAAATGGCATCGCCGGCAGAGTGGTTTAAATGGTGTGTACTTAAAGTGGTCGGATATCTACCGCCTGGCCCACGCGATCTTGTCGCTTCGAGTGGGCAAGAATTCTTTCCTGTTCCCGAGCCAATGTTCAATCAGTCGCATCTTTGACATTGAACGACGACAATCAATGCTGAAGGAGTTGCTTCGCAGGAAACTGGAGTTTACTCAAGCAGAGAACAATCACGAGACTGCAGTCTCTTGGCTCTGCCAGTATCTCGAGCACCCTGTGGAGATTTATAGTCGAGAACGTATGTGCCTCGGGTATAAAGTCTTGGAAGACGTCTCGGCTTCGCTGCCTCCGCAACCTTGGAGGGATATAATCGGCATACTTGCCATCGCCAACACTGGTTTCCGCCGACTGCTCGACCGGATCCATGCGGGGGATGGCGCCGCTTGGTTCATCTCTATCCTTCCAACTGCCGAAGTAGAGGTTACTCCACCATCAGAAAGGCCAACGAGGTTTTCCTTCGAGGTTCATACCGTGCTGCCGGATAATGGGCTTATCAATGCCAATGGAACTGAGGAGATCAGAAGCGAATTCAGCCACCAAGCTATCACAGACTCTTGCATATATGCTCTTACTATACTGCTAATGCATAGCAGAGTTGTGGCGTCGGATGATATCCGAGATTTGGCAGACAAGATGAAGAAGAACATCCGCATCTCATCCGACGTGGAATTACCGCATGCTCTGGCTCCTTTTAAGGTACTAGGAAAGACAGTACCTTCCGAGAGCGATAGCAGTGGAAGTGAAGCAACAGCATCAGGGAGCGGGTCGGCGATTTGTTATTCGAGCTCAAATGACTCTACGGAATACGAAGATGGTGATGTGCATGACGGGGAAGCAGACGAACCTCGAGGTTCTGGACGTGACGAGCTCGCCAGAAGAGCTCGAGGTGGAACGCCTTCCGGCCGTGGAAGACCGTTCAGAGGAGCTATCCGACGGAGAACAGCGGCTTCTGAAATCGGCCAAAGATCTAGGCCTGAGAGGACATATGCAAGACGGAGAAATCCCCCTGAGATCGATGAACAACATAGCGTTGGTGGACGAACGCGGCAGGGAGATCGTCAACCATTGACGGGGACCACCAGGCGTGGTCGGCCACCTAGGAGGTGATCAGGATATCATGTTCATGAACCGGAACTTCAAAGCAAGCTCTTGTATGTGCCTAGAGAATTAAACACCACTTGTTGTTGAGCTGCTCCATTTTGTGACAGAGTACGTTGTGAACCCTCAGTAGGTTACTATTTCAAGATCCCGAGTTACTGTTGGATGCCCTCATGTCGAAACCAACCGCAAGGGCAGATCTCGTTCATGAGTTCCCCTCCGTACCGACAAAGTAACAATGTATAACTGATAAGGAATGATTGAAGAAAGAAAAAGCAAGCAGGACGGTGAATGATACCGCGACCTGAAGAGACGGGTTTGAAGAGCTCCAAAGTAAAGCTGATAAACCAACGATGAAAGAGATGACAGCGAATCGCAACATCATCACCGGCACCTGCCAAACATAGGCGGAAAAGACCGAAGACCAACCAAGCATATTCCTCAAGTCCTCCGTATGATCTCGTGCACGATACCGGTGGAGGGTGACACCTTGCTGAGTGGCAGTGGAAATGCTGCCAAGGATCAGGATAAGACCACAAAACCAGCATCCTTTTGTGAAGTTATCATCGGACTGAAGGAACGGCCAGGTGAATGCGCTGGCAAAAAGACTCGCAAGGATGGCTGCCTGTTCATAATTCGTAAGGTTCCTTGTGACGGGGCAAGCAATACGAGGCAGAGGGTTCGACCAACGTACAGTAACTCCAACGAAGCCAAGTTCATGGATCTTTGCATCCACCCATGTCTTGATGTGATCATCATCTAGTCCCTTGTTGAATAGCCCCTCGGTGGAGTCAAAAGCTACGTGTATTAATACACTGACCAAAGCTTTGGGGAGTGCTGTGGCCCTCATGGTATCTTGACGACGTGGTATATTCTCTAGAAGTAATAAGCTGCGGCGAAAGAGATCGATGGGTGCGGTTGGCCAATAGTATCAGATTCTGGTCTGATACACGCTCGCTGTGCTGCCAGTCCGCCTCTTTGCGTGTACGTAGGCCTGGGTACGTCCGTGTTGCTAGGTGCAGACAGACTCGGGCACAATGTACGTGACACTCGACGACAAAATATTGAGGGTGCTAAGGTGTGGTAATAAGAATTTGTTTCCGTTTGGAGACATCAGTCCCACGGCTACCCGGTGAGAGCCAAGGGCCAAAAGCTGCACGTTCGGCAAGATGGTAAAGGGGAGAGGCAGAGGGGTTTAGGTCTAAAGGACAAAGGGGAATGTGATCTTAGAACAGGGACCAGACGTGCTGCGACCAATAAGAACCTGGGCGAATAGCAGAGAGGGGGAAGAGAGACGAGAGAAGAGAGAAGAGAGGAGTGGCTGGAGGGGTGTGGGATATCCTGCATCCATACCCAACTACTACCCAAGAATTGGCCTGATTCAGCCGTACCACACCAACCCTTGACCATTGGGAAACATGGATAACGCAGCCTACGCCCTTGGAGAAGCGGCTGACCAGAATCGGCGTTGTAAGCCAACTTGATAGCGTCTTCTTCTCTGTTGAACCTAATGACGGGAGCGAGAGACATATGGTTTCACTTTTACTGAGAAGTTGATGGGGCTGGGCACGGTCAATGAATATTTTAGCTACTCGATGTGTGACTTTTCTTATGACATATCGCCCCAGAGCCAGACGATGTTCGTGCAAAGAATTAAGACGGGTATTCGATCATGGTCCGTGGCTCAAGAGGAAGGTATCTGCCAGAAAACGGGAGTCGTATGATTAGATAAGTGCTCCAGCGACTCGAAAGACAATGCTGTTTTCGCACTCGGCGAGAGAGCACAGGAATTTAACGGCGTGCAAGGACAGTGTTTCGTCACTCTCCCGAGCCCAGTTGAGTGGAAGGCCAATGACGGCATGCTGTACCTGATCGACCTCGCTACAGTAGATCTGAAGTTGCCCTCGATAACACCATTCATGCCACTCAGCTGATGAAGGAGGCACGACAAAACAGCGCCTTTGACCCAAGGGGTATTCTACCATGAACTTACTGTTATATTAACCTCTTCCGTGCCCTGAATTGTAGATGTATTATCATGGCACGCAGCGCCCTGCGTATGCATTCTTCGGCGCTGTGTCTACTCCTCAACTTGCAGGACCCAACAACAGGAAAAACGCTGGCCGGTATAAGCAATAAAACTACAAGCCAGGTGGTTCACACATTTCATAACATTGTCCATCGAATCATCGAGTTTCTTCACACACGAACGAGTGAGAATTACTCACGTGCCCCTGGGGAAAATTGCGGGGAGCTGCGGAATCGGAGCGCTTGGTCCTCAACTATTCAGTGAGCGCCATAAATTGGTCCGCGAACTTCATTTTCGCCCACACACTCACTCTCACGGCCGCGTGGCCACGCTTCCCAATGGCCATGTGCCTCTGCAGTACTGTCGGCAAACTGGCCAAAAACTTCGACGAAGCCACCGCAAAGCAGCTTATCCCGACTCTGAATCAACACCTGGCTGCCATTCGATCCATCCTTGCGCAGTCGAAGCCAGTCGCCCGCGATGTGCATTACAACGTCAGCTCGAACAACCAACGGGCAATGAAGATTCTGTCCATTCAGTCCGTCGACATGACACGGGTTAACCTGGTCTGCGATTCGTTCAAAGACAACTTGGACGGATTCTGGATGCCGTCCAGCGACCCAACTCACGTCGAACTGCACCGTCGACTTGCATGTATCACCATCTTTCTCAGGTCAAGATTGGATCCCGATGCCCCGGTGCCGCCTCATCTTGTTCCCTTCGTTCAAGGACAGCAGCTTTCCGAGCTGCGATACGCAGGCAAGAAGTACATCAAAATAGCACGGAAGCTTGGTGGCATTGGATCAGTGTTTTGTCTGCCACTGGATGTCCCGTTTTCAACGCAAGTGTCACTCAAGAGTTACCACTGTTCACTTACTCACCAGAGTAGATACGAGAGATACGTCAATATGGACGATGAAGAAACTTTTACTCACCTAAATTCGGTCATCCCGAGGATCCAAGGCTATAGTGGCCTTGTACAACGCTTGATTTCAAGCCAAATGGAAGGTATCTCTATTTTTGTTCCCGATTACCTGATCACAGTGGCTGATAGTCTAGATCCTCTGTTGAACGTCTCATACCACAACCTATTCGCTGAATATGGCGATTTATTCCCAGACTCAGAGCAACTACTCCTATTGCTGCACTCTCTCGGCGGCCATGAAGTTCCTGTCGTCCTCCTCGAGAGTACACGCCTTCCTCAAAGACGCTGGAATGCTGCGGGTGAAATCCAAAAAACCGATGCCAAAGAATTCGGCCTTCCTCCCGAGCTTTCTGGTCTGCTGTCGGATGAAACCCGCCTCGCTCAGGCTGCTACGCGTCCAGAAATTACAGCAAACTTGCTGGAAGATGGTACCGTTACCTGGTCTATTCGTCCAGACACAAATTCTCTGCTTGCCATCAGTCTACTTCCTCAAACAGCAGAAGAATTGGTAGCCATTGCCTTAAAACTCATATGTTTCGCCTGCCCTCCTTGCTTTGAAGGCAACACAACTTGGTATGAACCGTTCTCTCCATGCCATAGATTATTGCTTACCAGCATTCATAGGTCGCCCCAACTAAAAGCAGCCGTCTGGGAATTGCTGGACAAAGCCACCCAAGGAAAAAAAGTACCACTGTCGCTGAGAAGCTCTGTCATAGAAGCGCTTCTGTACTTTGCTGAGAGAGACTCTTTCACTATTCGTCGACTTGCCGTCGAATGGGCGAGGAGGCTTCTCCGGAAATCCATGCCTTATTGCCTCCACGCTTCAGTAGCTCTCTTCCAAAGCATCCTCTACCGCCTAGACGGAGACCTCGCCAAGTCAGACACCAAAATACGGGAATTCCAGACGAAGAATCAGGATGCAATCACCCGCAGTGATAATGCCTTAAGAGGCAGAGTTCATGTCTCTCAGATCGAGAACAAAATCCAGCGATGTGATGACGATGTCGCGTCTTGTATCTACGATTGGCAAGGGGAGCGCCCGTTATCAACTCTTGAAATCGAGGTGACGCGGAGGGTGCAGAGCACCGCAGCAAGGTTCTTCCAATCTACAGGTGAATTTCAGACAGCACGAGCGTCCTTGGAGCAATACCTGTCCTTGAATCCAGCTGAACCAGTGCGGGTGAACACCCGCCGTCTTATTGTGGGTAGGCTTGCGGACATATATTGCGAACTTCAGGAATACGACAAAGCCACAGAGCTCTTGCAGGCAGAGTTCGAGTGTCTGAAAGATTGCGAGAAGAAGAGCAGGCCTGTCAGAAGACTGTTACTCGCGTCGGTAGAGTGTAACATCGGCCGGGGCAGACTCTACGACGCAGAATCAACGCTTCAAGAGCTGGCTGATGCTGAGCCTCTCGGTCTGGAAGACATTACCGATCAGCTGTTGCACATGCGTAGGCTATTAGCTGCAGCCCGCTCCGCCCACGGACAGCTAGATTTCAACGAAGCCCTGCGACGATGGAGGTTCGCTTTGCAGGAGATTGAACACCTTCTCACGTTCAAATTCAGGCACGGTTTCACGGCTGCTATTATCTACTTATCCATGGCCCACGCTCAGCTATTAACCGGGGACAAAGAGGGCGGTAGGCAATCATGGGCCATTGCTGCAGACATATTCAGGAGTGAGCGTTGCGAATATTGGATCCCGGTTGTTGCTACTGCGTGGCTACGCAAGATTGTCGGCGCGATATATGATATGCAGGGCTGGCTGTTTCGTATGATGCTCCCTGGGAGGAAGCCTGACGTGACATGGCCTTGAGAGTCTGGGTTGGACATGTGTAAATATCTCTTGCTTTCTTATAGTAGCTCCAAAGAACGCTCTAGGAAAATATTAATAGTAATTTCGACATTAATGCTCTGAAGTACAGTCCCGAGAAGCACTTACGCCGCTGTCTATGCCTAGCTACACCAGTGAAGGCCTTCTAATTAGGCGACTCAGTCCGTTCGAAGCCATCTACGATCTCTGTATCTCTCTTGGAACTATATTATTTGGAACATAAGACAGTTACCCTTGGGCTACGAAATATCGTCTCTTCCAGAACGGGCAAGCGCGGACATGGGCGCCTCGGGGTAACTCGGCGATGTGCGGCATCTCCGACACCCCGTTCTCGCGCTTCCAGCCACCGAACCCCCACGATCTGATAATCTCATCGTGAAAACACCGCTCGCTCCTCACGGTGAGAAATATGCGTGAAATTCTCTTCCATCTGACAGCTGAGGGAATGGGCTGGACCCTGAATCTCCCGCCTCTGTAGGGAAGTGCAGCGGAGCTCGTGGGTCCAAAGATTCAATCTGGGATGTTTTCTCACGGTGAGAGTACAGCTCGAATAAACCGCTCTTCAGCAGGGTTTTAGGACCGATATCCACTCACCAGCCAAGAAGAGGCTCGCGTCCCCGATCCTCGGGATAGACAGAGCCAGTCAAGTGTCACGCGCAAACCTCTCACCAGCCAATCTTTTGCTCTTGGTTCCTTGATGTACCACATGTTACAGCAGCATGTGCTTTGAACCGGCCTTTACGTCAAGGTGACTGACTGCTGCATTAAGGCGACGCCATTAACCAACCACTTGCGACTTACCAGGCCACCGCCCAGAATGACATCCTCATCGCGTCGCAGTCGCACTGTCGGCGCGTCACCGGCGGCGTCAAATGAGGAATCGCCTCTCCTCCCAGACCACCAACGAAAACTTGGACATGCAAAGCTCCCAACTCAAGACCCAATGGAGGGTTCCAGTCTTGAAGCCCAGAAAGCACCGGCGCCTGTATCATGGGCGTCGATTCCCCGAAAGGGCCAACTGGCCATCATGGTCTTCGCGCGCCTGGCGGAACCCTTGAGCGAGAGGTCCCTCACGTCGTACCTCTTCTACCAGCTGAAGTGGTTCGATCCGTCATTGGAGGACTCGGAAATCGCTAGACAGGCTGGATATCTCACTGCTGTCTTCGCTGCTGCGCAGTGTATCACGTCGATGTGGTGGGGACACGCTGCTGACAGCCCTCTATTTGGTCGGAAACGCGTTTTGATCATTGGCCTCGTTGGCACTACTCTTTCGGCAATTGGCATGGGATTCTCAACTTCATTGCGCTTTGCCTTTTTCCTCCGGTTCCTGGCTGGTGCTCTCAACGGAAATGTCGGTGTTCTCAGAACAATGGTGTCTGAGGTCATTGTCGATAAACGGTACGTTAAACAGGACTGCATATACAACGATGTTCTCACAGACCGAAAGATTTCAGTCTCGAGCCTTTCTGCTACTGCCAATGTGCTTCAACGTAGGAGTCATCATCGGACCCCTCCTCAGCGGCTTCCTCGCAGAACCCATCACCTCGCTCCCTGGCCTTTTCGGACCTGGCTCATTCTTTGGCGGCGATGATGGCGTGAAATGGATGGCCGACTTTCCCTACGCTCTACCCAACCTGTTTTCCGCTATGGTGTTAATCACTGCGGCCTGTGGTATTATTCTAGGACTTGACGAAACGCATCCACTGTTGCGCCATCGACCGGACCGTGGCCGACAGCTTGGGAGGTTCCTTGCTCGCAAATTCATGAGAAAACAAAAGGGCGACTACGCGTACGCGCCATTTGAGGGTGATTTTGATTGCGATGCCATCACTGCAACGGATCAAGTCGAGCAGACGCAGCCCTCGCCGGAATCGATAAAGGAACGACCGCTGCTCCGGTCCATATTCACGAAGAACGTCTGCATCACACTACTACAGGCCTTCCTTCAGGCCCTACACGTCTCTGCATTCAATGCCGTCTTCTTCGTTTTACTGCCAACTCCCAGAGCGGAGAATTCGCCGATCAGTTTGCCGTTCCGCTTCACCGGTGGTCTTGGACTTTCCAGCAGGAAGGTCGGCTTGGCCAACACCATTATCGGCACTGTTGGAATCCCCCTTCAACTATTTGTCTATCCCCGAGTCAACGACCACTTGGGTGTCCTGACATCTTACCGCATCTTCCTACCATTGAGCATTATGGCCTACTGTATGGTACCATACCTTGTGTTGCTCCCAGAAAAGGCCCTTGTCGTCTGGTCTTGCCTCATAGTGGTGCTGTCGTTGCACGTTATTTCGCGAACGTTTGTTGGGCCGGCAACAATGATCTTGGTGAACGAGTCAGCGCCAAGTCCTATCCTGCTCGGCACAGTCCACGGGTTTGCGTCGAGTACCTCAAGTGCTGCGCGCATCATGGGACCGACTATCGGAGGTGCTGTACTTGGCTGGGGACTGGCAAACAACTACGTGGGAATGCGACTGTGGGGAATGGCTACTGTTGCCATTGTGAACTGGGTACTTCTTCTCTGGATCAAAGATGTTGGGCTCTCTCATTAGTTAGATTCAGGGGCATGCTTAACTTCAACACCGTCGTAGCATCTAATCTACATTTTCATGGACATTAGGAGTACTTCTCATCTATGTCGTCATATCACCCTCCTAGATTCTATAGTTCTTAGCAGCCATACTGGTAGGTTGATGGAAGAACCACAACGCAACCCTTCGGTGCGGTTACGCCCCAAATTCTCGTAAAATTTCACAAAAAAGTAACCAAAAACATACAACAGTGAGGATTCCCCGGTCGTCACCGACCCGAGTACTAATTCACCGCTTCTCAGCTTGACTAACGGAGAGCGAACGGGATCCGGTATTTTCTAAGAGCTATGGTCGTATGTACCAGCAGCGGAGCCAAGACGGCACTTATCCATAGAGGTGGGTGCCTCAGTCCAAGAGATGTAGTAATTGTGTAGATTGTTCATCTCAACGAGTCAAGACTATATGACGAGAAAGTTTTGCAGCTGTGGGGCGTTGCTAGTTTTTCTGCAGGGCTTCAACTGAAAAGATGCTGAAATGTATCAAAGTTGGCGAGCTTTGCTGAAAGATAGTTATACCTTCCATGTTTAGATTAAAAATGATTTTTATTGTATTTTGTTTCTATTTGTCTTACTACTGATCCTGGATTCCTATCACCGGTATGCGTTGCTGTATGCTCAGGGTAGTCACATCGTCCACAGCCATTCTTTTAGTATATCATTGATGATATTGGTTCGAAGTGACGAAGACCATTCCCGACCAATATCGACAGCATCTCATCCTGGGTATATTATTTGGCAGACCAATTACGGAGGAGGATCTCTGGGGTTGAATTTTCTGGTGGACGATGTGTGGGTAAGATCCCTGTCGACCAGGGTTTTGAACTGCTGCTTTCCTCACGGTGAGAAATATGCGGATGTGTCACCCCCGGTTCACACCCAGCCAGTTTCTGGGAGCAAATTGCCTCAAGGCACTCATCCTGTGGATAAGTCGACGCGGCACTGACCAATGGACAATTTGTCCCGTCACCGACAGGCCGAAGAAGAAGTTGAAGGTCCACTTGATGCCCTTTGGACTGTGGCCTAAGCCCACACTACGAACCCAAAACATTAATCAGATGAGCTTTGAGAGTCGGAAGATGCTCGGTCCTTCGGCTTAAGTAACTCTGTTCACGCAAGTTCGGGTTTTAGTTGCATCTTATCAATCTGATTATGCCCCAAGCGCCGCGTCGACACTCCACAGGTCATTTCGCCGTGGGACCATGCGTGGACGCGTCCCTGCATCTGCAGCATTGATAAAGGCTGTGCAGGCCAGTGCCTATGCTATGCTTGCTGCCGGTGTGCTTCCATGATTGGATCAGACAAGCTATTCGACCTTTGTCTCATCACCTCCTGCATTACTTCACCAATGGCTCAACCCCAGGACGATGGCGCCAGGGAAGACTCCCCCGAGCAGCGCTTCGAGATCGGCAGCAAGGAGCACCACATCGTCAGCGAAGTCGAGCCGTCCAACAGCTCCAGCGATCTCGGTCGCGATGGCCTCAAGCCGGTGCCGCTGAGTTGGAAGCTCGCCTCCGTCGCGCTGGTCACGGCCATTGGCTTCGGCTCGCAGTGGAGTTCTGGCATCACGGGCGCTATGAAGACCACCATGAAGAAGGAGATGAACATCAACAACACCCAGTTTTCGCTCTTGGAGGCGAGTGAGGATTTCATGGTAACCGCCCTCATGCTTCTCAGCGGCATTGTCACGGATCGAATTGGAGGTGCCGGTAAGTTGTGCTGATAGTCGATATCGTCGACGATAATCTGGCTGACGATGGTCCCTTAGGTGCCATGTTGTACGGCAATGCCATCTACTCAGTCGGATCGATCCTCGTAGCCGCAGCCGCGCAGACTCGCTCATACAAGTTTATGATCGCCGGCAGAGTCATCCGCGCTCTCGGAGACATCGCCACCCAGGTCGCGCAGTACAAAGTCTTCTCGTCCTGGTTCGCGCCCGGAAACGGCTTTGCCTCAACCCTTGGCTTCGAGCTGGGAATCGGCAAGATCGGCGCCTTTGCGGGCAAGTCGTCGGCCAACATCATCGCCAAGAACACCGGAGACTTTGCCTGGGTCTTCTGGGTCGCCGTGTTCATGAACATCTTCACCAACGTCATGACGGGCGTCTTCTACTGGTTCACAAAGGTCGCGAACCGCAAGTTCCATGGAGTCGACGACCCAGCCACCGGCGAAAGATTGACGGAAAAGACTAAGAAGTTTGAGCTCAGAAAGGTACTCGAGCTGCCGTGGTCGTTCTGGTGTGTCATGGGGTTCTCTCTCTTCGAAACTAGCACGGCGATTGTGTTCCTTCAGAATGCCACCGAACTCGCCGAGCAACGATTCGGCACCGACTCCATTGCGGCTGGTTGGTACAGCTCCGTGCTCCAATATTCTGGTAAGAACGGACTTTTGATATTGCTGTGGATGGCATCGACTAACATGCGCAATCAGGATTCTTCGTTGTTCCACTTCTCGGGGTCTTCCTTGACTTATATGGCCATCGGATTTCTATTCGTGAGTGGTCACTTCTAGAAACAGTGTTACAGTGACTCTGCTGACGTTTATTCAGTGGTCTTCTGCGGCATTGGTGTCTTCACATCCATGCTCCTCGTCACCTTCTCGTCTGGCACCACCGGCACAGCTGCATCTTTCGGAGTCTTTGCGTTTGCCTATTGCTTCGGACCTACCACCATCATTGACGGAACTCGTACGGCTATGTGGGACAGCACCGTCTTCGGATCCGCATATTCCATCAAGATTATGATGAACAACGCGTAAGACTAGACACTCGGTCTCCAAAAATGCGCCTTACTAACTAATGTTTGCAGCATGAACATCATTGTCCGCGTCATTACCGGTAGAATCCAGGACGCCGACGACAACTCGTACGACCGAGTCACCATCGTATACGTTGTCCTTGCCGGTCTCTCCGTCGTCGTGTCTCTGCTCCTTGCCGTCGTCGCCTGGAGGTCAGTCGATCTTGGACACCTGCAATGGTCACGAAAGAAGCGCATCGCCCATGGAAATGACCTGAACGACAGAAAAGCTAGGTTCCACGAGGAGAATGGTGGCCGAAACAGGAAGATCTCGATGGTGTGCTTTGGAAGCCTCATCGCTCTCACACTTGGTAGCTGGTGCGCGTATTTCTGGGGAGTGGCCACTGGTAACAATGAGTAATGGGAAGCATCCCGTTAGTCATGGGGGATTGAATAACGCAAAATTATTGAAACTCTACATATTCATACCAAAGTCCAATGTTCTTTGCCAACCTAATTTATCATTGATGTTTTTGAATTCCTCTCGCCATAAAGTCCTCCTTGCCCTGGTAATGGCTGTTCTACAAATATAATAAAACTATCGGTACGGAATACTTCTTAATATTTAGGTCGATCATGAAGCCGCTCTGTTAATTCATCTTCTGACTCCTATTCTAATCATGATGCAAGTTCTCGAGCCCTATTTCTCTGAGGTAGAATCCATGCCCTCTCACGCTATTGTTCCTTTTATTTACGGAAGATTGTACGTCTAGTTATCTACCAGCCGAAATCTTCACAGTGTATATCTATGCTCGGTCCGTTGGTCCGTATACATCTTCCAGCAACCGTCTTGATATCCTTCATCAGACCTGGGGGTCCACAGCCCGCAATGAGTACCCGTTCATCGACCCCAATAGATTCCATCAGCTCGCAAACGGTATCCTCGACATTCAACTTCTCGTACTTGATCTTGAAGTGGTCGTTCAGCTCAACTGGTTCAAGGGCCCAATTTTGTTGCTTGTTGTGGTCTGTGCCACCATTCAGCCCACCATTGCCGTTGAGATACTGCGGCGTCTTGAATGTGCCGTAAGTTTCTCTTGATAGCAATGGATCCTCATCACCATCCGCGGTTGGAGAATTAGGTTGATGCGTGGAAGCGGCACGTGTATCACTAGTGACGTGCAGTGCTACACTGACATGTGTTGGGTAGCAGCTTAAATCGTCCAGGTGTTTTGCGAACCAGCTCAAGTTTTCTATTGGAGTGTCAATACTGCCTTTAGTGGTAAATAAATCTCGCACATACCTTTCTCCTTCACTGCCCAGATAAAATCAACGAGTTGAGTTGAGCCCGGTTCAAAATCCCGAAGTAGGCTGTTCACGAGCGGAAAAGTGAACGCTGCTCCACTTCCCCCAGCGACGAGGATTATTCTGTCATAGTGTGCTAGGTTCGGAAACGACCCGTACGTTCCCTCGATGGACGCCTGGATAGAGGTGCCCGGGTTCAAGCATGCGTAGGCATACAAGTCCTTCGTGAAACCATCGTACGTCTTGATGATCAGCTCCAGGCCGGAAGACGTATTTGAGACAACAGTGAAAGGATGACCTTCAAAAGCACGGATTCCAGGGATCCATACAAAGCAGTGTGATCCCGGTACAGCTTTGGCGGCAGGTCTTTTGAAAAGCAGCCTGATGCCACCTTTTTGCAGTGGGTAAATAGCCGCTTCATTTTTATGAAGATTAGACACCAAGCTCATTGCTCGGATCAGCCGATCTAAGCCCCACAGGACAGCGGCAACGACCATTATTATAGGGATCGTTTCGATCCAGAACGGCCTGTGCAGGGCTGTGAATAGGATTGTTATGATACAACCGACGATGTGGGTGAGGTAGAAAATCTCGTATCCGATTTGCCTTAGTGTCCCCAGAAGCAGAACCAGCATGCCAACACCGGCGATGGAGCCCTCGAGGTTGGGGCGTTCAATGAAGATGTTCCATCGGTGTCGACTGTTGAAGTGCACCATGTAAACGACGGCGTGAAGAGCCGTCAAGCCGATGGCTATATAGCCGACGGCCCGATGAAGGACGTTGAGGCGATTATAAGAGTACGTGCTGAACAGAGCGAGCGGGGTATTCCTCAAGCCGAAAAATACAGACAAAGTGATGTTGGCCGCGGCGACCCTGGTTCTGTTAGCATACTTCGGATTCATGGAGCAGAGTGCATACCATCCAAGCCTCGAAGCGAGGTTACTTAGCTTGGAGAAGTCAACGTAAACGAAGCTCAAGACCACATTCATGATGAGATACACTGCAATCAATACGGCATGCCCCAGAGAAGGATAGACAGGCACTTGGCGCGCCGCACATCGCCTCGAGGCCCTGGAGACGCATTAGTGGCTGGCCGATCATATTGGCACTGTGACATCGCTTACCGACAGGCCGCCAGAACAATCCTAAAGCCTGGGAGTCGTCGCAGGGGTGATGATGTGGACCACCGATACTTGATGGCAAGAAGGCGTGCCCAGTGCAGAACAAGGAAAAGCAGAATCAGGCCGCAGAGGGCACATGCGTACAGCTTCAGAAGCCATTCGTTGACGAGCTGTCTGGGCTTGACGGGCTTGGGCACCAACCCGGAGACAGTCATGGTGCGTGAGGCCCGAGCCGCGGGAATGAGCCGGGTTGTAGTGAGTGTCAACTAAGGAGTAGAACGTGCTGCTCGGGAAGTATCGCAGAACAAAGAGAGCGGAGGGCGACCTGCCATCGACCGTGCATTGTAGTAAGGGGACATTGGTCATCCACGCATCGGTCAACGAAACACTTGGGCTGCTGGCATTTAAGGAGCAGGCGCGTATTCCCTGCAGGAGCCATGCAGCCTGCCAGGGTTTCTGGAATAGGCCTAGACGCTTAGGGCCTGGACAGATTGATAAACAGATTGATAACGCCGAGCTCTGTGCCGACATCGCGAGATCCACCAGGTACGTACTTCTTTAGTTGGGGGTGGGGGTACGTGAGAAGGAAGCCCCATTATTCGATTCCTAGGGTTTTACGGAGCAAGGAATCCCATTTCTTATTTTATCGCTCAAGTGGGTTTCACTGCCCAAATGCTAACACGGAGGATATCAATTAGCAATCTGTGGTCGGCAAGAAAACCTGGATTCATCTCCGACATCAAGGTCAGCTTTCTCGCCACAGCAACGGCGCGTCCGAGTTTGCAGTTCTGCTAGGAGGAAAACAAGCTCGCTCCTTCTCCCGCACCTCTTCATTGCCAATGTAGAGGTCCAGGTGAGAAAGTTTGAAGCTGTTCTCCAGGCTTGAGGTCAGGTGCGGAATCATCTCAAGCAAGAACTGCCCTGCAATGCAGTAGTACAGCATGTTCTTGCTATGGTCGATTTTTTGGCCGACAGCCACAAAGTCATTCCACCGCCTTACCGCTGCCCTGTGGCTGTCTATACTCTTGTAATTCAGCACATCAGGAACTGGTGCGAAAAAGGTGTGGGGTGTAAGTGAAATGTCTTGGGCGTGAGACGTAAAGGCCGAAATGAGAGAGGTCAAGTAACCGCGCTCTTCATGGAATGGGCCTCGATCTAAGGCAAGCGAGTCTCTCTCTTGCCAGGTGAGTGACGGCGAAAGACATTCACCAACGAGATAATTGCCATTTTCATCGTTGAATATCGAACCAATCTTCGCAAAGCGATGATCAGATAATTCCGACATGATGGCACCAAGCTGGCTCATGACTTTCTCTCGGCCCTTGTCAGAAAGGGGCAGAAGTGGGCGTTGATTTCGAGATGCCGTTACTCGATACCGAGATTGAGACCAGTCGTAGGATCCCAGAGAGCGGCCGGTGGCTTTACTCTGGAGGATATATGGCACACCAATGTCGTTATCGCTAGATCCACTAAGACGTTTCAATATCCGACATCTTCTAGTGAGTCATGTTACTTACCTATATGAGTAGACCTCAGGAACCGGGATCGACGTGTGAGTTTTCAGATACATCAATGTACATGCTTCGCTCACAACAATCTTGGAAGTGGTCTCATCCAAGTAGAAGCCATTGATACTACTTGCTGGAGAGCGAAAAACCCACTCAATCCCATCGTCGAAAGATATGAAAATGACCCAATTTAAGCTACCACTCTTAGGCATTTGGGACACATCGCAAGTGCATGGTCGGCCGCGGCGCTGTTCTGAAAGAGAAAGAAGCGCTTCGAGATTGAATTCCGCGTAGTAGTAAATCTTCTCCTTCATGACTGGAATTTCCGGATGTATTGCGGCGCACTCATTAATCTAAAGTTAAACAATTATTAAGCGTTACTAAAAGTACTCCCAAAGACGGGAGGGAAAGTTGAGAGTTCACCGAACACCATATTAAAACAGTTCGGCAAAGTGTTTATAACATCTTCATTGAAGCCCCATCTCATTGTCACATATCGAAACCCAACACCGGCAGTGGCTCGCAGAGGGAATTTGCTTCCAGCTCCTCGTCGAGGTCTTCACTTAGCGCTACCAGCCTCAAGAACCTTAATCGCCATGTCACGCCGTACATTTCATTTTATCAGGCATGATCCTACAGCAACAAGACTCATACGAAGACTTCCCGCGGTGGGCGTACAGTAACGTGTCCCCCGACAGTTGCGCGGATGAGTCGACACAGCATGATAGTATCAGAGAGAACAACATTCTTGCAATCAATATGAAAGTTATGATGTCCTCCGCGACCATTCAATCCATCCACCTAAAGCGAATCTTACACATGTTGATATCGAGTCTAAGAAGCTGAAGCAGCCTTTCTTTTGACAAAGTCGTGTGGGACCAGCCAGAATACCAGGAAACGACCGCAGAACCAGGCCAATATCGACCTGGAAAAGCTGCACGACACCCAGACAAACAGGATCCGATTCAATCTAGCCGTCAACAAGCAGAAGTTCCACGTGCATAGGAAATACCTCGCACCGTGTTTGCTCTACCGAAGGACGAGCTGAAGTTGAGTCTTGCTGGTGTTGGCTTAGTCTGAGAAATCCTGACCGGTGCAAGGTGACATTCGACAGCAGAGAATTTACGTACTGCTGCTCCGATTGGTCTACTATTTCAAGCGTGAGAGACAGGCTCGGTCTAGAAAGGGCACTGAAGCCCTGTTTCACCTGCAGCTCTCCGTGCAGCTCGTATTGACATCCAAGGACAGACTCAACAATATCGAGGTCGAGGTACTAACAGAGCGTAGTTCCCACCGAATATGATCCAGCAGCATGGTGCTTCATCTCCGGGTAATCGGCCCAGATCCGACAGTCATCGTCACACGGCGTAAGAGAAGACGTAGACGCCTCCGGCGAACACCGTGCTCTCCGTTCCGTAATTACGGGGCGTCGAATGGCGCGCCGCGAGGATCGTTCCTGAAGGTCATCGCTAGCCAACCTACTCAATTCTAAATGGCCGACTTAATTTCTCACACGGCACTTCCTCTGGTGGATGGCAAAGGACAAATAGACTTCCAATAGCTCCAGCAGGTTTTTGCTGGGGCGAAAAGCTGTGTATGGCTCCAACGGTTGGAACAAGCTTCAATAGCTACAGCAATCAAGCTTCGCAACGGCTTCTAGACCCCGTAAAGTTTCGGAGCAAGCACACCCGGCATAGGGAAGGACTGCCTTGCAGGTCAATTACATTGGACAGAGCAAGAAGTTTATCATGTGAAGATTCGAACAATCGGACCAATGCTTCCGTTCGACCAGCTTCGTCAATCAGCTGAAGGACATTTCCTTGCCTGCTCTCCGCCTTGTGACGGGCTTCCAGTATTCACC
This sequence comes from Neonectria punicea, assembly GCA_037954315.1. Classification (NCBI taxonomy): domain Eukaryota; kingdom Fungi; phylum Ascomycota; class Sordariomycetes; order Hypocreales; family Nectriaceae; genus Neonectria; species Neonectria punicea. The sequence continues at coordinate 320,071 of JAZAVJ010000008.1, forward strand.
CGCCAGCTAGTCGGGATTCGCTGCAGGTACCGTCGTGATGCCCCAGAAAATCCCCCAGATCCTCGTGGTTTTTTTTGACTAAACAAATTGCAAGGGGTGATCGCATTGTTTAGCAATATCTCTGTCATGCTTGTGGCGCAACCTAGACGCCTCATCGACCTCAGGTCCCGGAACACGATCCACCCAATCCCGTTCAGCCAGTGTGGTCGGCATGTGGTCATCGTGGACGTCAGTGACTTCTCAGACGGATTAGTGGCGCGGAATACGAGGTGCGCGGAGGTCACAACATCATCATCGTTACCGCACATATTTCCCACGCCTGAGCTTGCCCGTGTTTTCCGCAGCCATTACATGTCGGGGCCTATCATCAGCCGAAAAAGCATAGAGCTATCGAACCATGAGAGTCCATCCGAAAGCCTTCCGGAACAGAAACTTATGCATCGCCTCACTGTACCGTCGGTTGGTGTCATGGCGTTACTCAAAGGCTAATGTCTCTGCCCGTCGACGGATCTAATCGCCCCTGGACCAGCTGCGGGGGACCGAAACGGCCGGCACTCTGGAAGCGCCACAAGGAGGGTAAGGTAGACTAAGATGGCGAGCCAACGCGGGAGGCGGATGTGCCCGGTGTTGTAATAATAGTGACGATTTAGCTTCGTTGCGCATCGGATCGAGCCTCTCCGGGAGGTCGGGATCCGGATCTCGGCATGGAAATAAAAACAGACAGGCAATAAGCATGGAGAGAATTGTCACTGACAATGGACTATGTAATTGCATCTCAGAGACCCAGGCCTGGGCTGGCTTCTGCTCAACAAGTTGTCTGGAAAATCCTGCAACATGGAAACTTTAGCTTGCTAGTTTCTCGCCTTCGTGACGACCTGAGACTCAGCGTGGCTTTGTGTCTCTGACCTCGTTCCCCTTCATATCCACATTCAGCTCCGAAAACAAAGGCCCGAAGCACAACGCACAGAATTCATCCAGTCCAGCCCAAACAGGTGAGATGACCTCACTGATGTAAAAGGAGGTAAAAGGAGCTGCCGGAGTTTGGATTTTTTCAGCGCCTTTCCCGTAACTGAAGTGTTATAGTTTGTAATACGTCAATACTTACATCACTGACGTGTGTATTTATCGTGCGTTATGCTTGTACAGGACGTGCCATGCCCGAATAGTCACATCTGAGTTGGTCTGGTCGCCGATGGTCCGCATGACATCGGGTACCAGACCTACGCCTCGGAACGTCGGGAAGCATTAAGATGAGCGACTATTGGATGCTAAGTCTAGATCCGGCAACAACGGCAGGGGCACCTGAACTCTCGGAGTGTTGAAGATTGAGCAAGGCTGATGATGTTCTATATCGAGAACTACGCTTGGGGCTCTTTTCGTCCGGGGCGTATGCTTAGACAAAAGTTATTCGTCATCAGCAACCAGTCATACTGGTCAACGTCCTTCAACAATCCGAGACAGAGATGAGAGCTGTGTCTCTTGCCAGGTCTGGATGCACTCAGAGGCATTATGGTTGGACTAGATGCTCGAGAGCAAATAGTAGTCCGCCACATTATCGAACTTTGAGTTGACTCGATTTGTGGGCCGGGGGATCGTTCATCGGAGCATCGTCGTGAGTAGGAACTAGTTCCTTCGCAAACAGTTACGCTTGATACAGTTGTCTATATAATATCCCATCTCACCCTTCCTTCCCAACTTCCTCCATCATCTACAACCGGGACAACGGGATCTACCTGACACTCGAGTATCACAGCTCGATAGTGTTAGACAAACACTCATCCCCTTGTCTTTTGCCCCGATCACCCACTCTCGCTTTTTTCCCCTTCTCGGCTTCTCAGGTTGCCATCATGTTTATCAAACACTTTACCGTCAACGTTCTTCTCGCCCTGACCTCGGTCACCGCGATTCCAAACCCTCTTTCTGATGAGTTTGGCGTCGAGGCCAGGGACCAGAATCTCGCTGCTCGTGCTAGCTATGATTATGGCTACCACGACTGCGGCAAGGATGCCAGCTGGGACGAGAAGAAGCAGAAGTGCGGCTGCAAAAACTACGGCCAGGATTACTACGACTCCACCAAGTCATGCCGCTGTTCCGATGGACAGAACTGGAACTCCGTGAGCAAGAAGTGCGACTACGACTGTGGCGAGTACGCGTCTTGGGACTCCGGCAAGAAGGGCTGCAAGTGTAAGAAGGACGGCCAATCTTACGACAGCGAGAAGAAGTCCTGCGACTGCCCTTACGGAAAGGAGTGGAACGGATACGGATGCTCTGACAAGGAAACCGAAAAGTGCTACGGCGAGTCTTCCTGGAACGAGGAGAAGAAGGCTTGCTACTGCAAGAAAGAAGGACAGTCCTACGATTCCGACAAGAAGGGTTGCTACTGTCCCTACGGCAAGGAGTGGAACGGAAACAGCTGCGGCGACAAGGAAACCGAAAAGTGCTACGGCGAGTCTTCTTGGAATGAGGAGAAGAAGGCTTGTTACTGCAAGAAGGAAGGCCAATCCTACGACAGCGAGAAGAAGGGTTGCTACTGCCCTTACGGGAAGGAGTGGAACGGTTACAGCTGCGACAACAAGGAGAAGTGTTACGGCGAGTCTTCTTGGAACGAAGAGAAGAAGTCGTGCTGGTGCAATAAGGAGGGCCAGGTCTACGATTCTGGCAAGAAGGGATGCTATTGTCCCTACGGCAAGGAGTGGAACGGCTATAGCTGCGACAACAAGGAGAAGTGCTACGGCGAGTCCTCCTGGAACGAAGACAAGAAGTCCTGTTATTGCAAGAAGGAAGGCCAGTCCTACGACAGCGACAAGAAGGGCTGCTATTGCCCCTACGGAAAGCAGTGGAACGGAAACAGCTGCGGCGACAAGTGTGGTGACTACGCCTCCTGGAACGACGACAAGAAGTCCTGCTGGTGCAAGAAGGAAGGTCAGGTCTACGACAACGATAAGAAGTCTTGCGACTGCCCCTACGGAAAGCAGTGGACTGGCTACGGTTGCGAAGAGAAGTGCTACGGCGAATCGTCTTGGAACAAGGACAAGAAGTCGTGCTGGTGCAAGAAGGAGGGCCAGGTCTACGATTCCGAGAAGAAGGGCTGCTACTGCCGCGACGGCCAGACCTGGGGCGACTACGGATGCCAGTACGACTGCGGCGACTACGCTTCCTGGAACAAGGACAAGAAGTCGTGCTGGTGCAAGAAGGAAGGCCAATCCTACGACAACGAGAAGAAGGAGTGCCACTGCCCCGAGGGCAAGACTTGGGACGGCAAGCAGTGTGGCCACAGCTGCGGCTACGACGCTTACTGGGACAACAAGAGCAACGGCTGCAAGTGCAAGAAGAGAGACCAGGTCTACCACCACGAGACTCAGACCTGCGACTGCAACGAGGGCTACAAGTGGACCGGCTACGGATGCGAGAAGGAGTGCGGCCGCGACTCGTACTGGGACAAGAAGTCCAACGCTTGTGTCTGCAAGAAGCGCGATCAGGTTTACGACCATGGAAAGCGATCTTGCGACTGCCCCTACGGACAGAAGTGGACTGGGTACGGATGCCACGATGACTGCGGCCGCGACGCCCAGTGGGACAACAAGCACAAGGCTTGCGTCTGCAAGAAGCGAGACCAGGTCTACGACCACGGCAAGCGATCCTGCGACTGCCCCTACGGCCAGAAGTGGACCGGATACGGCTGCAAGGAGGAGTGCGGCAAGGACTCGTACTGGGGAAAGCATAAGTCCTGTGAGTGCAAGTACAAGAACATGGAGTACCACGACGACTCCAAGCAGTGCAAGTGCAAGAGCAACATGGTCTGGAAGGGCGAGTACAACGAGTGCTGCTGCCCCAAGGGACACGAGTGGGACTCTTCCAAGAACAAGTGCAAGCGCAGCCGTTACTGATCGCTGGCTTGTGAGGAGGAGGAGGAGGTGGTGGTGGCTTCGGGGAATAACAACGCTCCTTTTCCCCCGAAGTTCCCCGGGAGACTCACAGTTTACGCTCTTTACCAGATTGGACTTACGGTCATGACATGACATTTCCTTGGATCGAGGACTAATGTATAGTTGAGGGTTGATGGAAAAACAGTTGTCTTCAGCAGTGTGGACGGGGTTGGAAAAATAGTTTCTTTTCTATCGGTCGGGGTGGGTTTATTACTTCACATCACTCCTTTACTTTATTCAATTTACAGCTTCTGAGGAAGTTACTTGACCTCATTGACTGCTTTCCCTGCACTAACGAACGCCGCTCCTTTTGCTCCGACGACCCGACCTAACCAATTTCCACTATATCAAGTGGCGCGGACTTGTATATGCGCTAATATCCATTGAATTGAACCCACAGACCAGGAAGTGATGATTTTCAGGAGGTGGCAGATGTCCGGTTCCCCGACTCAGTGCTAGTTCTGGGTAGTCTCGCCCTATAAGCACACTACCAATAAGCTTGGCATGGGCAAAGCCGCCTCAGCTGGTTCTAGTCAGGGCCTGGAATTGGAACCGCGGTGCTTTTAAGACCTCGTGGACGGCTCTGTTATTGTTGGAAGTCCTTCAACTTCTCATGTTTACATCCGTTCTCTGACTGATCATGCCTTCTCCCAAAACAGTCATTCTCGGCCTCGTCGTGGCCCTGGCCTCGGCAGCCAACGCCGCCCTCTGCAAACCCTCCGACACGACAACATCCGAGGCCACTACAACGACCTCGATGGCCGCCACCCCGACTGGCTGCGCCGTCACCGGTTGTCAGTTGGGATCCTACTGCCCTTCGGGCGAGACCGAATGCGTTCCGGGGTGCTCGCTCGACAGCGACTGCGATGGTGGCGCTGGATGTTACGACCACGTGTGCGTGATGTGTTTCACGTCTCTCGACTGCGGGTACAATATGTACTGTGCCAACGCGGGCACCGAGAACAGCATTTGCTATGAGGAGGATCTCACTTAGGATGCACCTGTGGACTGCGCCGATGGTGTTGCAGAGATCAAGCCATTCTGCTATCTGTAAGTCATCTCGCAGAGTTTGGAGCCAGCGGTGGACTAACAAACGAAAGAATAGGAAGAACACACGCCATTCGTCAAATACCGATTTAGAATATTTACGGATACGAATATGCTTTGTTGTTTGGGATTTGCTCCGAACGCCTGGTTTCAATATTCTCCATTTCACCACGAGACAGATTGAGTAGAATACGTACATTAAAGCAAAAGCCATACTTGCAAAATAATACTTGAATTGTTCTGCCTATAAAATGGCTGTTTTATGAGTAGTTAGGAGCACGTGGTCGGAATAATCAGTATGCTATGTAGTAGCTGCGCTCCCATCAGCCACCCAATATGTAAACTTGACGCAGAACTCTGAGAAGATTAGCAGTAGCTACACTACGATCGTGTTGTATGAAATAGTTTATTTGATAGCGTTAGAAAGAGCTTTTCAATAGAATCCCTAGGAGGCTTAGAGGTCGAGTCACTTAAATGCCAGACTAGAAAGCACAGCATGTATCTCAGAGCTCGCCCATGCGGCTCGACTGGATGGAGGACGCTGAACAAACACATATTTTATTCGTCTCGTGGGAAAGAGCACGTGCTAGTCGGGTGAATGCACTATGGCAAGGAGAATACTAAAATTGAGAGATATGCTATCACCGAGAACTTAGCTTCCATTGACATTAGAGTGAGTAGGAATTGCATCTCTCCAGAATCTCAAGAGGCTGGGGTGTAGGCGCCGAGCGTCTAGAGGACCTTGCAGGGCGACTGTCTGGTGACAGGAGTTGCTTAAGCTATAACAAGGACATGTCGACGTTTTGATGCAGTAGGACTTTTCTTTCAATATGTTGGGCGTGTGCGTGGTGATAGACTGTGCGCTACGGAAGCTATGTTGAGAGGATATCGTGACAGGTGCATGGCATAGGCATAAGTGCTGTGATCGTTCACGGTGGCTCCCAAGGTCTTGGTTCATGCCGCGCGTGCCAAAGGTCAATTCGGATGATGGCAGAGCCTGAATAGCGGCAACTAATGCATGCATAACCTTGTAAAACTGGCGATATATGAATCGAAGCTAGGATGGAAGGTGTCATGCTCGAACATTCCCTTCAAAGTCGCCAGAAGCCGAGCTCCTCCCAAGACGACTGGGGATTTGGCGCACCCTGAAAGTTGCTGTCGGTCATCAAAATCCAGAAACCTGCTCCACCGGACCATACTGGTTTCTTACGACAGTGTGGCTTATCCACCATCGACGTCCACAATGGTACAGGGCCATACGGGTGGTGTTTCGGAGAAAGGTGGGTTTAGCGAAGGTTGAAGGTACTGGGAAGGAAGAAAGATGAATCCTTTTTCTTTTTATCTTCTTCGAGACACTCTATTGCCAAGAATACTCTCAGACTCATCGCTAGTATCGTCTCAGTACCTCCTCACTATTTATCGGCAAACACCATCATATCTCATTGATTTGTCAAAGCCATCCCAACCACACTCATCATTCTCCCTCATCTCTACTATCATCCTCACCATCTTCATCATGAACGACGGCCAACATGATCAGTCGTCCCCAGACGCCGCCGCCTTGGCCGAGGCGGAAAGGAGACGGCAGTTCCATGAGACGTGTCTAACAATGAACCAAGCGATCAACCGGTCTAAAAGGGAGAAGCGGGCCGCTCGCGCTATTCGCGAAAAGCAGAAGGAGCGGGAGCGGGCTAAGAAGATGCCTTTGATTCCAGGCAGACAGCCTGAGGTTCTCCACGTTGGTCGCTATCAAACTCAACCCTTCGATATCGCTTTTCCTCAACATCACGCGGCTCCTCCACTGGCTTCCACACAGCAGTATGCGGCTCCTCCTTTGGCTTTCCCTTTGGTTTCTGCTATTGCTCCCGCTATGGTCTTCACTCGACAGTGCGCGGCTCCTCTTCAGGACCTTCCTTTTGCTTCCACTACACAGTGCGCAGCTCCTGGATACATCCAGCAACCGGCTCCTAAATACTGGGCGGCACAGAATCCTGAATACGCGGCACCCTCATACGCGGCTCCTACGCACATGCCACCAGTGTATGACACTGGATACATGTCTTTCGTCGATGCTCCTCTGCCACAGAACTCTCAACCCCAATTCTCTTTGAATTCCGCTTTGTTCCCTCCCGCAGTTCCCGCCTACGCAGCTGACCAAAGCCAATTCTCGAACGGCAATGTCTTCCCAGCCCCTGCACAATTGGAAAGCCAAGGCATAGGCTACTGGGACGACATGAACATGGACATGGCGTTCAACCACATGCCTAATTTCATGCCTGATGACGCACCCCCAGTCTATGACGAAGGCCTCGAATACCTGGAGGTGCCAGAAATGGACAATGCCGATGGCCACCACATTAATGGCCACAATGACACGTCCACCGGCTTCATGTAAGGGGTGGCATTGTGGAATGGGGTACTGGGAATTGGCGTATCGGTAGTGGTCATAACCAGGGTATCAAAATTTGACATTAAGGCATTAGACACGAGTATGGGTACATCAGGGTAGAGTGCTTTTAGGGTATCCAGGCACTTGGGTTCCATCACATGATGGAGAGCGCGGTCGGGGGACAACATTGTGGTCTTCATTTCTATGCGGGCGTATGGGCAGTCGAGAGGCATAAGCCCCCATGGGGCCGGGCAGCCCTTCCTGCGGCCCTGCGTAGGCGTGTAGTTCACTGCCAGGCCGTGCATGTGCCGAGTTGCCCTATCGGGCCCATCGTCTCGGTGTTGCCTCTTGCTGGGCGGGGAACGTTGCTGATGGGGGGATTCTAGGGCTCCACTGCATTTGGGTAGGGGCGTCCGTAGAGAGTCGGGCATGTCGAGGGCTATCGATGTTAGCGAGAGCCGTCTTTGCGGATGGTCGTGAGACGAACCTGAAACGTGGAGGAATGATACAGTTGTGTGGTAATGCAGTAGTGAAGAGAAGGCGGGTGTTTTGTGCTTGGGTGAGTAGAATCCGAGCTTCGATGTTTGGCGCCTTGTGTCCTGGAGTCCCTGAGGCCTCTGTAATATGGATTGGAATCGCCGTCTGACGGAAAGAAGTTGGCCCCCATCTTAGATTTATAAAGAAGAAAACGACCCGTCTAGTTAGCCAGTCGAGAAGATCAACCTTGCTTCTACACCATTCTTGGCCCCTATCTTTTGGCGACCATGCTATTATTGCTGACGCATGGTAGTATCGAATATCTCTTTATTTCCGTGTCCAACATTATGGCTTCTTGTATGCGTTCACAGTAGTCCTGTTTAGCGGTGCGCACCCAGCTTCATTTGTCTAGTTTAGGTCAGCTCCTACATCCAGAAGCAGTTGAATGGCCCCATTGTGTCCGTGTTCGACTACGAGCATCAATGGGCGCGGCTCCGAAGGTAAAAAGGAATCGACATTGGCGCCTTTCTCCAGTAGACGCTTAACCATGCCCTCTTGCCCATTTTCTGCAGCCGATTTGTATAGCAAGGTTGGTTGTAAGAGGGGTTGGTCGTCGGACCTGGTGATCGGGGGTCTGGTTGGCTAAGATCCTGGGGCTGAGTCGATCTTAATCGTTAGCTGATTCGTACGGTGGTGCTGTATATAACGTTTAGGGTTTGGTCGTATGGCGGATAGCCTTGGCCTCAAGCAAGGCCCAGACCACAACGTCTAAGCGTGCTTCGACGTTTCTTTCATTCGAGTACCCTGGCAGGCTTCACAGAATTCTGTACCTGAATCATTTGCTGAACATGGTTATACGTAATTCCGAGACCCATTGAAAAGCGAGTCTAGGTAGCATAACTGGAAGGCCCATGGGTAGTAGTGGGTAACTAAAATATAGTAAAATATACCTCTGATATATAAGTATGGAAAGGGAAGATATAGAGTAGTATAATTAATTAGTATGATTCTTAAGGTATACCTAGCCTAGTATGATTGCTATTCTAGGTTCACTTAGCCTTATTATAATTATTATTTTCAGTTTATTAAGCTTTACTATTAGCTATATCTGTATATAACTATTCCTTATAAATATAATAATCCACACTATTAAGCTATATCTAAAGCTACTCCTATTAGAGTTAGATTTATAAGATAGAAGGGGTAGAGGAATCTGATCCTAAACGTATACTGCTTAGATCCCTTAGGAACTATATCACAGAGAGGAGGCATCATAACCTAGGGGAGAGATTAATACGGTATAGATAGTTAGAGTATACAATACATACATATAGTGGCGTGGAAGGAATAGCATGGATGCCATAGATGGCTAGCACCTGGCCAAGAGCTTGAATGTCCTCACGCATGGGGGTAACCCGATTAGCGTGATGGGTGAAAATCGTAGTGGCCAGCCCGTAGCATGGAAGCCTATGAGAGCCAACAAGCAGAGATAGTAGTGCTCGAGATCAGCGATGGCTCAGACGTTCAGCGGAGGAGCCCACGGAGCAATGTATCCGCCGATGCGTATGTGTCCTGTATATATGTAGATGGCCATATCCGCCACCTCATCTGTTTGAGCTGCTGCTGCTTCGCGTGGTGCCTCTCGCGCCTTCTCAATCTCGACAAACTGCTGGGCTGATACTCCTTAAGAAATATTAGAAAAAGGCACAATATGCGTAACTTACGTGCTTACTTACCATGGACAGTGAGAATCTCCGGGAGTTCGCTTGATTTCCTCAAATAGTTTCTCTACGGTGGTGAACTGGGTCCAGTGTTCATGGGAGGATCAATGCCCCGTTGAAACTTGGTTCGCCTTGGAGGAGATTTAATGTCTCATTCTCTTGCTCGTAGCCCCGGAGTGCTTAGTGACCAGATCGAGAACAGAAGTGAGGGCGTCAGAACCCAGGAGAGGGGACGCAGCTCCAGCGTATCGACCACGTTGCCACCTTTTCCACTATTGAGTGTAGGCAGCCCTGCTCAACTGACGAGGGCCTTGGACATGAGTCAAGCAGTAACTCCAGCAGGGAAAGAACATGTGAGGGCAGAGGTATATAAACCTTCAGCGGTAAGGATAATACTATATTTCTCCAGAGTTCTCTTCCCCATCTTCTCATACCCCAAAGTGTAGGGGACTTCTGTCAGCTAGATTGTGGAGTGCTGGCGATTATGGAGTGCTGGGGTCACCACGCACGCAGGTATTCCCATGCTGACTCGTTGGATATATATAATGATGTGCGAGCAGGCAGTCGTCTGTGGCGGGCAAAGTCGCGATCGGCAAGATCCTCCCATGGTCGGAGACTTGGAGTCTGGTATATATTGTTGCCGCACCAGAGAGCGTCACTGTAGTTGATGGCCACCTCGAGTGAGGTAAGTGTTTCACTTTGTCGTCCACCCTGCTGATCATGGCATGTTGTCGGGCAGGGCTCTGTTATGGGCAAACCGCGGGGATATATAGGCAGACAAGTATGCCACTCGTTAATGGGGAGCCAAAGAAGTAGCATCAGTGGAAGGCAACATCCGAGATGCTGCTGTGTCTCGCATTGCGTCCAAAGGCAATGGCCGAGTTTCTCTCTCCTCCGTAACACGTCTTGTGCTGTAGCCAGTGTGATGAGCTCGTCTTTTCTTCCTGGGCTTTGTCCGAGTACATCTAGTTCGTATTTCAGATGCCGCATCGTTGTATCCGGTGTGGTCACTAGTGAATCCTGGAGTTTGCAGGATCCACGATTTTTGTTCACCGTTGTTCGTCAATATTCCTAGTTCATATACATCCAAGACAGTTGAGTGGAACTCGACCAGAACGTCGCGTGTATCAAGATCAAGTCATCTAGACCCAATCACTATGGGCTGGTCTTGGTATTGAAGACTTGGCATCAGCTGTTGTGTCCCTCTTTACCGGAAGCTCGCAACTCTTCCAGGGGATCCTCTTCCGTGAGGGCGTGGGCGTGGGCGTCGAAGTTGGCGTCGCTCTGGAGTCCCGGACAGGACAAGCATTTGACCTGTCGCTCCGTCGACCGCGCCGTATCGGGAGATAAGAAGTCGGTCGATATTAGGGAAGAACTGCTTGTAGAAAGTGTCGGTTCCCTTACGCGCTTGTCCTCGGTTTCATGGCTTGCTGGTCTACTTACCTTGGACTGCTCATCGACGCCGCCACAGTCATCCTTGCCGATGCTGGCCCTATAGGGTTCAACGACCTCAGCCGGGAGTTCCGTTGGCTGGCCTTCTTCATCTCCTGCATGTAAGGACTGGACCATTCCTCGCTGGCTGATTGTACGTCTATCCCGGAATCATAGAAGTTGTCGTCAGACTGGAAACTGATGAACCCTTACACAATGGCGCATGATCGGCCATAGCCCGGCGGCTCGCTCCTCATTCCTCTGCTCCGACCCAGCGATCATGCCGACCTGGAGCTCCCGACCGTTTTTGGCCTTGTAGGCCCGGCGAGTCAGCCGTCGGAACGGACCCCTACGATTGATGCGCACCCTCCCCGACAGCATCTTCATGACGGCCTCCATTTCGGCGTCGGTCATGGGAGGCCAGGTCTCCTTCGAGGGGGTCTCGCCTTCGCCGAGGGCGTCCGCCAGGTCGACGCCGCGCGCGATGGCGTGCAGTGTCTGAGTCACCGCGTCGTGATGACGGGACGGCGCCGTCCTCGTCAGCGAGCGCCCGTTCGCGCCCCCCGGCGTCATCTTCGACATGTTGGGGGGAGGGGGTTGTAATGTGCTGGGCGATCTCCGGCTGCCGCATCATGAGACGCGCCATCGCGCTGTAGAAGCGGCCGCCCCGGCGTATCTCCTCGAACTCCATTTGGTTATAGCGAACCCGGAGGCGAGTGTACCGATTCAACTCCTGCCCAAAGTACAGGCGGAGGATCTAGTTCCCGGACGATGCGGGGGTCAATGTGACCCTTGGCGGCACGTCCAGAGCGTGCTTTTCCATGATCCGGGCTTCGACCAATCATAGGAGCATCTATAGTTGGGCAGTCCGGAATCTTCGACAACCACTTTAATATCTGTGGCTGGGGGGGAGGGGCTCTTTTTGGACACGCTGAACCGACAGGATGAAGGATCGGACAGAGCCAGAGAGATCATTCGCGCGTGATGCTCGACGAAGATCATGTCTTGTGAAGGGTTTCCACCAAAGGTGCCGGGAGTAGAAAAGTGAATGACCAAAGGAGGCGAGAAGGAAGGGATAAAAGGACAAGATGTTGAAGCGCACAGCCCCGGCGGTAGGACTATCGTGACCTACAGTTTATATGGACTAAAAGGTGAGGTTATGGGGAAGAGAGAAACTCAAGACTGGGCGAAGGATGTGGCAGGTTTAAATAGTTTTCCAAGGAGCTACGGAATCAGCGGTGTCTGCAAGATGATGATGATTTCGCGCAAATGGGACGCTGTTGCTTGAAACGATGACCAATGTTAAACTTGACAACCGACCATGTGTGTCATCTTCGGGTCAAGCAGTGACGTGTCCCCGATTACGTGTCGCGGATGCCAATGACAGCACCAAATAAAGACGTCTGCAGTCATGGCATCATATGCGACCATTGTGTCGGACAGGTCAGACAAAGTTTTGCTGAAATCGTCACACAAATCCCTGTCGGGGCGTCAGGACATCTCTAACGGGCATGCCGCGATTGATCATTATTTGGGTGCATGTTTGCTTGGTGGTTTATGTGTTGCGCCCGTAATGGTGTTTCGAGAAGCGAAAAGGAGTCATCGCCTTGATGTACTCTTTGTGTTCCAGTCGCATGAAGCGACTGGCAGTGCAATCCTAGGAAAACTTGGGTTTGGTTGGCAAGAAATATGACGAGGAGAGCAAATATGGACTCATCCAGCTCCCTTTCGGCGCGGACTCTGTCCCACCCGACACACACATTGGCCAAGGTGCTGCAGGCAGCCTCTGAACTTGCCGAGCCGATGATGACTCCAACACACGCGTGGACGTTCAGTCACAGTTTCGCATTACCTTAACATCTTTTAAGAGCGCTACGCACGTCTAGTATCGCAGCGGGGGTGCATCGAGCATGATCCATAGGGAATCAACTCGATTCATCACCATACTCCACATCCACTTTCCAAGTCCTCTACCCTATGCACTGTCTCCCCGTTAATAGTGTGCTTCTAAATTAGCCCGGGCTGTATATTTCATAGGGCTTCGCGTCGTAGCTGTGATAGTGCTATGGTTATAGTGAGTTGCACCACCATCAGCGCTCCGCGCAACTGTATTGTCAGAAGACTCGCGGCCGTACCGAACTGAGGACCTTGTGTTGGGCTTACTGTCACGACCTTTCATTCATATCTATCCGCACCGTGAATATCCGGGGCTCGTCAATCCGTCTGAATTAATTCTCCGACTTGTATGATCCTACTTAGACGGCGGCAAGTATTCATTGCTCTCTCGAAATGATCCACCTGACCTTTCTGAAGCGTTTCAGCTCCCACATCTATTTAGAGCCGACAAGCTTTCTCCGCAAGGGAACCTACTCTAATCTAAACATCTACTTCTAATACGGTCTAACTAATGATTCCCTAGGATACGCCTACCTACCGATGTCTATAACCTCCGATAGCTCTAACTTCTACCGCAACAGCGTCTCTATTCAGGCCCAGACCGTCCCCGGCGGCACTAAGACCGACTTTAACCTCGGAAAGACGGCCACCCACGAGGTCGGCCACTGGATAGGTCTTTACCACACCTTCCAGGGCGGCTGCATTGGTAGCAGCGACTTTGTTTCTAATACTCCCGCCTCGGCTAACAGTCTTCAGGCTGCCCCATCGGTCGTAACTCATGCCCGAGCGCGACTAGTGCTGATCCTATCTATAACTATATAGACTACTCTGATGAGTATCCTAACATTAACCCGAATCACATATGGATAATCACTCAATTCTATCTATAGTACTTACTACAAGGAGTTTACCGCTGGTCAGCAGACTCGCATGACCAGCTACTAGAACACCTACCGCGGGTAGATTTATGAAACTAGGGTGATTTAGTCAATAACTACGGCAGAGAAGACTGCTGAGGTTGAGACAGATCCTAAAGACGAGCGCGGGTGACTCAGGAGATGATCACTTGGTTGAGGTGGTCTTGGCGCATGATATAAAGTGGTACGAAGAGCATGAGCATTTATATTCTTGATAGAACGCGTGTTGTAACTTTCTTGCACAATTGAGACTTTGAGACGATTGAACACATGGGTCAGTCCATGCATGCTACAACTGCTCCAGACTACTTTCGAGAAGATATGTTCGTCGTGAACTGTCTAAATTCATTACCACGCTCACGACTATAGGCCTAGTTCAAGCCACAGCCCGCACAAGTCAGAACGAGTCAACAACCAGGGCAACTCATGACCAGGGGCACCGCACAAGCTGGTCGAAGAGCAACCCGGCTGCATACGCGGTATTATTGATCATGGAGACCCGACCACACTTTAGAAACCAACAGAGTCCCCACCCAGATGCCGACTGAGCCGATGAAGAATTCCCTCCGCCTCGGTAAAGTAATGGGAACCGCATTCTTTCAATTAGGTGTTTCTTAGTTCGATGTTGTCCCCAGATCAGTATTGACACCTGGAGCCCTAGACATTGCGTTTGAAGACTGATATCAGCAACGTGAAAGCTCCAAGCGATGGTAAAGGGAACCAAGGAGCTACTCAGGCGGACTGCGCTAGTTTCGTCAGGACCTTTTGTCAAAGCTGTACAACAACCAACAACCAAGAGTCCAGGGAAACCCTCGGCCCATAACGGCATTAACTTGCCAAATTCAGCGAACAAATGGATACTCCACGTATTATAAAACGCACCAACGGTGATTTTACTTGTACGTTGTCTTGGCTGCGCATGGCGTGTCGAAACTCGTATCCACAGTCATGCCTCAAACTGTCAACTTCGTCTTCCATGGATTGCCGAGAAGCCAGCATCCCTCTTAGTCCTGATTCGGAGTGCCGCATTACCCGACATTTACCTGGCTGAGCCCATTCCCCTCCAAGTTATAAAGGTTCTGAGCTGAACGTCCCGGAAACATGGTCAAACCACTTTGCATCTGTATTCATACTCAGTCGCAGTTCAACTACCACGCCCATGTCGCCATTCTCGATCGCCTTGATAATAGGCACTATATTCATTGCTAGTTCTATGGCTCTTAAACCCCGCAATGCGATTCATTCAGATGAAGTCGATCACTATGATGAATTTATGAACGGGATAACTGGCGCCCAATTTCTTCACATGTACCTCGAGAACAACATGGTGAAGATCGATGTCTACGAGCACCCAACGAATGAGCTTGCTCGGTCCGAAGCCTTCACCCCGAGTCCGAAAGCAGAGCAATACATCGACCAAGAATTGCAACGCGCCAATGAAATACTGGGAGACTCGCGTGTGAGCGAGCATGATCGACAGTGCGTGCGGGACGAACTTGTCAGAAGACCGAAAATAGCAAGCGAGTCTGAGAAGCGTTGTTCGCAGTGAAATCAGCTCCATGGAGCATTTCCTACTATTGGGGACATAGAGGCGGTCCGCAGTGCTATTTGGGGTATTCTGGGGTATTTTTAGCATTGGTCAATAACATCAGATGGATTAAAGCAATATTGATTAGAAACATTGCGACCACCACTGTTTGTCTAGACTTGCACCGGACCCTAGCTACGAAAGAAACAAGCACTGACAATTCCAGGATACGGCGGCGGGCGGCGAATGTATCCAGGCATGCACCTCGCTGAACGCAATCCCTCGAGAGCCATATCAAAGATACTATGGGCCTTTTAAGATTACGCCTATTGTTGATCCTGTTACCGGAGTACCAAAGCCTCAAATAACGACACCTCTCTCTCTGAATGGCGAAAGTTCTCTTTCTTTGGGGGCGCTGTCAGAGTGACGTATCCCCTTGACGTCAACATCAAGCCTAGGTCTACCAAGAACGTCACCGTTCTCCTTAAAGAGTATGACGCTGCACGAGCAATATTAGACAAGTACGAGTGAAACCCTAGGTAACCAATTTCACAAACCGAATGAACCAGGGGGATTTAACGTGATGCAAACGGATTACATCCTCCCTAGGAAGGCTTCCGGAGATTATAAATACTTTTCTTTGTTGATAGTGCATTAGAGTGTGTCATAAATAACTAGGTCATAATAAAGCTGTATTGAACATAGTAGCTTAAAGCCGTCTTCTTTCCTCCCGAGTATCGGGCATGACATGGTGCGCAGTGGTAATTAGTTACACGGTCGGCTACGATTGGTGATGTTGGTTCATAAGCATGGCAGCAGTGAACCGAAACATAATCTCTTGCAGATTCAATCAGGATAAATAAATACAGGAAATGAGAATGCTGGACACATAGTATAGACAATACAGGCCTTGTCTTTGTTGTTTCAAAATTGATTGGCTGCCACTACGGAACACAGTCCAGCAAATTGGAATTCACGCTCCTGGTGAAGTTAGCCCGCCGTTTCTCCAAGAATGATTTAATTCCTTCCGCTTTGTCCGCAGACTCATAAAGCTTGAACATGATTTCAGAATCCAGAAGGCGGGTGCTCGGTGATGTTCGTCGCCTTTTCCAGGTATGCACTCAAAGCCAATATCCAAGTCGGCATAGAATGTCCGACCTGCTCCAGTGACAACCACAGCCTTGGTTAGGCGGGTGGTTTGATACATCGAGCTGCCGCCATTGCAAGCTCGAATATGATTTTAGTATTTCCATGGTCGCCATGGCTCCTCTTTCGGAACTTTCGTCAGATATCAACCCACAACGATCTGGTCAGATACGTTCCGCCAAAAATGAGGCAGCCTCTTGTAATTAACATGATGGATAACAAACATCCAACAACCGAGAAATTGTGGGTAGCTTCGGAAATTCGGGGACTGACCCGTAGGAAGTCCCCGAGAGCAACCAGGGGCCAGCCGGCACATCAGCAAGGGCACGGAATTAGTGAAAGAAGAGCCCAAGAGAGCCTAAAGACCGAAACGCCTTCGACAGGAGCGGTACGACATGCTTTCGATAGGAGGAATCGCGCCATCCTCATAGCCTACAGCATTTATTTCGATCTTGAATGTTAACTAGCATCTACTTGCTGATACGATCTCCTGTTAATAGCTGGTTCTTCGACCTACAATAATCTACGCTGCTATATAGCCGCCATCTACTCGCAGTGCAACACCCGTCACATATTCAGCCTGTTCGCTGGCTAGGAGCACTACAGCTTTCGCAACGACATGTGGGAGACCCAAGGAGGTTCATGGTTGATCTCGCGGTGGAGATGGAAGAAGAGGGCCTACTCCTGTAAGCAGACGAAGACTCCTGCAATGCCATCATGTTCAATTCTGTCCTTCTGTACAACACGTCATCCACCAGCCAGTCCCCACTCACGACTCGGGGCGTTATGGAAATACTTGAGTAGTTAGACAGTAGAGCATCTCGTATTGTCCATATTAAAGAGCAACGATCTCCACCTTGAGATCATTATTACTTTGAGGGCTGTGAGAAATCAGCTAGAAAATGGGGTTTGCACACATGGTTTACGTATGCAATCATCCTAGCCCCTGACCCTTTACTGTATCGGAAAGGGGAGTGGGCTATTAAAAGCCGACCAGTAACGCAGGAATAATTTGTGGCACGTAAGAGTGGTTGGGGGCCAAGACACAAGAAGCCAGACCCCTGAAAAAATCGTTAGTTCGTATTGCCCCTAGCTGAAGAGACGCAAGCTGAGCTAGACAGGCGGGGAATATCATGGGCTGTTAGCCGCCCGGGGATCGATTCCGATGGTGAGTGCGCATCGTGGCGCTGTCGTAGAGGCTGTGTTGTCTTGGCGAATGGTAAACCAGATGCACCTGACTCATGATATACTCACTTGGCCTCTGCGTTACAGTGATATCTTTAGATACCATCAGGGGATGTTATCCAGGACGGTGGGGTTATACGAAAGTAGAATTCATGCAAGGGGACCTCAGAAGATGTAGAAGTATAAGTCTTCTCCCTTCATTCTCTTGTCAAATCTCAACCAATCCTGACCACGGAACCCATATTCATCATGGCCTCAACATCGACTTTCACTTCAACCTCGTCTTCTCCAGCTTGCAGCAACCTCTACGACCCGCCTATCAAAGATGCCGCCTGCGCTATGCCATACAGTGCAAAACATGCCGACTTCATGTTAACATGCTGCAAAGAGGCCGATGTGGTCAGCTATTATGACGATTGCGGCCTCTATTGTCTTGCCATCGGCCAGAACGTCAACGAGCTCATCAAATGCCTGTACAAAAACGGCGCAGATTGGGGGGATGTATTTTGCCAGGGGAACGCATCAGCTACTGCCACAGAGACCGGGGGCGAGGAAATTCCCGCGAGCGCCTCTGCCAGCATTATTTCGAGTGGCATCGCGACCAACACTGAAGGAAGCAAGTCTGGGTCTAAGTCGAGTGCCACTGCTTCAGAGGGCGCTGCGCCAGGCGTTAAGCAGCAATCGGGGGTCACGGTGCTAGGTGTTGCCATCGGGACATTGCTGTTCTCTGCAACTGCTTTCGGAGCTTTCCTGGTGTAAACGCTTGGCTGCTCTTGCACTCGTTATGTGCTGCAAAGCTAGACGAGGCGGTCTAATTTATTCGGTTCTGGTGTGACACAGGGGTCAAGTGAATGAGTCGAGTTCATATTGATGGAAAGTTGGTGTAAATAGATCTGTCGCCTGCCTCCTTAGGTGACTTCAATAAGGCAACGAGTTGATTCTGGGAACGGAAGACTTACTAGGATATTTGAGTGAAAGAAAGTCTTCAGAAAACCGAGCATCCCACGGCTGCGCTGTACATGTGGCAACTAGCGATATGTGCTGTTGACTGTAAGTGTGCTTGCCAGGTGCTAGGCCACGCACTAGGTATCGATGTTTGGCAGGTGTACCCCATCGGAGATGCCATGGTAGGCCGTGGCGAGACTTCGATTTGAACTGGGCATTCAATACTCCTACTGTAACTCCGACAATGAGTGCGACCACCAGGATGAATATAGTGCAAAATGCAGCACAAATTAGCAGGTTGCGCTTCTTCTGTCGGCGCGACTCCGCTATAGGGCCCAGATTATGCTGTGCGTCTCCCAAACTGAACACTGTCGACCTGTTGTCAGGGTTTGGTATGCCGGGATTGGTGGTAGGCCGATAATTTAATGCCAATGGAGGATCGAGCGACGAGTACGGAGGCGGACCAGATGGGATGACACCGGCTTGAAGATGCCGGCTGTGCCAAAGTGGAGGTTCGATGGGGTTGTCAGGAGTAGATGGTAAAGCGGAAAATACCGCCGGTGCCGTGTCGAAGTGAGGTGATGGTAGAGAGCCCGAGGGGTATTGGTGAGGTTGAGGTTGATATGACAACACGGACGATGTCGTATTCGAGAATGATTCCACACCCTCAGTCACTCCAGTGCTGCTATCGGTGGGGTTGTAGGGCGAGTCTGGGTATGCAGCATTACAGATGGTCTGCAAAGGGTAACCGTAGTTGATTGAGTCGTGGGGACTCATGACGGCGGTTGTGTTGTGGTCTTGGAGATGGAAGAGATCAATGACTGGCTGGGAACAATGGCCCTTGGCCCTGTTTGATAGCGAACACAGGAGCAGCAGGCCATTCTTTGTATTAACTTCAGATGTCACATTGTGGGACCATCGTATGATGCCTGGAACAGCTTCCAGACCGGCTGCTAGGAATCCGATCCGGACCGGGTCTCAGACCCCCGGCAGGTGGGTCCTCCGGTCTCAGATCTCCGGACCTCG